>CAUYUJ010017360.1:78354-115854 GCA_963575745.1 Prorocentrum cordatum | reverse complement strand
CGCCCGCTGCTACGACGAAGCTTTGCCATCGCGTGCCGGCTGCCTTGCGCATGGCATGTACTTCCTCGCTCGTTTGCGAGGCGTCACGCGTGAATTTCCCGCGGCGGATATAAGCCCCTAGCATCCCAATGATCTGGAAGGAATTGTCGGAGAGGAAAAAAAAATCCCACCGCGAACACCCCACCGCCACATCGCCGGCCACGCTGGATCCCCCCCGAGCCCGTTGCACTCTGACGGCGGCCTGCCAACGTGCCGACTGTCCGCGGCGCCGCCTGTCAGCTCGAGGAGCAGGAGGCAACGCGTCAACCTGTGGCCCCATCCCGCCCTGTCCAACATGATGAGGAATACAAGTGTACAGTCGTAAACCAAACCCAAACAGTCCTGATATGATAATACAAAGATGATTGATGGGGCAGGCGGCGCCGCCAAACCTCCAAGGCCGTCAACTCTTATGGCGCACCCGACGTTTCTGACACTCTTGCCGCTCCGGGCTCCAGGAGCTTCGCGTCGCATCCGGCGATTCTGCCGCTCTTGCCGCCGAGGGCCCCTGGAGGTTCGCGACCCTTCTGACGCCCCCGACGCTCTGGAGCTTCAGGAACTGCAGAAGCTCCAGGAGCTTCGGGAGCCTCGGGGGGGCTTCAGGAGCCCCAAGAGCTCCAGGGGCATCGGAAGCATCAAAACTGCGGCGGCTTCAGAAGCTTCAGAGGCCCCATGGGCTCGAGAACTTCAGGGACTTCAAAGGCCCCTGCGGCGCCGCGGCCCCCGGGCGCCCCGACGCCGCGCGGGGGGGCCCGGCAGCGCGCAGGTGGCCCCGACGCCGCGCGGGGGCTTCACGAGCTCCAGGAGCTTCGGACATTTCATGAGCTTCACGAGCTCCCGGAGCTTCGGGAGCTTCAAGAGCGTCGGAAGATTCCAAAGCTTCAGGAGACTCGGGGGCGTGGGAAACTTCAGATGCTTCAGGAATTCCGAAAACGCCATGAACTTCACGGATTTCGTGGGCTCGCGCGGCGTCGGGGGCCACGCGAGGCACCCGACGCCGCGCGAAAGGCACCGAAAAGCCCCGACACCGCGCGGGAGACCCCGCGACACCACGCCAAAAAACCCGACGCCACGCGGGGGGGCCCAACACCGCGCGGGAAGCCCCCCGAGGAAACCCGACACCACGCGGGAGGCCTAGTCACCAGAAGCACCCCCGCGGAAAACCCGACACCACGCGGGAGACCCCGACGCCGCAAGAGCGGCCCCGACACCACGCGGGAGCATCAGGAGCTTCAGGAGCTCCAGAAGCTTCGGAAGCTTCAAGAGCTCCAGAGATGCGGAAGCCTCCGGAGCTTCATGAGCTTCGCAAGCTTCTGTAGCTTCAGGAGCTTCGGGAGCTTCGGGGGCTCCAGGTGCTTCAGAAGTTCCGAGAACGCCAGGAGCTTCGAACAAAAAAAAAAAAAAACGCGTTCTGCGGTTGCTCGGAGGGGGTGGAGCCGCCCCCCCCCCCCCCCCCGCGGATTGAAGGGGAAGGGTTCTACCCGCCTCCCCATGGAGATGCCCGCGTGGGCGAGCGTCGACGTGCTCTCCGACTTCTTGCGCGCTTGGGCGCGACGCGCTGCGGTCGCGCCCCGCGCCGCAGTCTGGCGCGACCTGGTCGGCGCGCGAACCTCCATCGCCCGCGAGGCGCACGTGCCCGCCGCGCCAGCCGAACCCGCAGCAGCGCCAGCTGAACTCGCGCCGCCCCCCCCCCAGCCGCCCCCAACCCAGCGCGCCAGACAGCGGCCCCGCTCGCGGCGCCCGACGAGATTCGACCCGCCTCGCGGCGCAACAGGTTCGACCTGGACATCGCACGCGCCGCGGCGGACAACGCCCACGAGCTCCACCGAGAAATCGACAAGGCGCGGCGGGGCTGCGTCGGAAAGGGGCGCCTGGGAGCAGGAGAGGCGCGGGAGCCGGACAGGCGACCAAGGCGACGGGCCCGCGGCGAGCGCTTCGACCTCCCCGCCCCTATCCCCGGCGGCGCGACGCCGCGGGGCGCGACGCCAGAGAACTGCGCCGTGGGCCAGGCGCGCGCGGCCCCAGCGGACATCATCGCCCGAGGAATCGCAATCGAGGGGCAGCGCAGGGGCGGGGACAGAGACGACAACCTGCGGCCTGCCTGGGGGACTTCCCATCGGAGCAAGACCACATCCAGGGGCGGTGATCTGCGCTGGCCTGACGCTGATTCGCTGGCGGCGCTCCTCGACGGCCAGGGCATCCGCCCGGCGGACGCAGCCCAGCCGGCAAACTTCCGCGCGGCCGCAGAAGCTGGGGCGCGGGCAGACTGACCGCGGCTCTGACGCCGCCCCATCGCCGGGCAGCCACTCGGCCAGGGGGCCCGCTGGCCCCCGCCCCCCCAGCGCATCGCCCGCTTCTGGCGGGGCGGAGCGGCGGGGCGGCCTGTCCAGAGAGGCCCGCGATCATACCTTCGCATGAGCACCGCGGGAGGTCCAGCTGGCCAGGCCAAGCCCGAAGCCCGAGGAGAGGTCAGCCCCAGTGCTGGCCCCTCCCTGAACCCGGACTGAGGATGCGAGGCCCGCGGCGCCAGCGCGCCGCTCCCGCCCTTGCCCGGTGATCGACCTGGCGAGCCCGACCCTGGCGCCGACGCGCGCGCTTCGGCCGCGATCTTAGGGCGCGCGCGCGCGCGAAGGCCACCTCCCCCCGATGAGGCCCGGCGCCTCGGGGGCCCAGGGCCAGGCCCCGGCGCCCGCCGTGGAGCAGGATGGCGCGGGCGACCACGGGGCCGCCGGCTGACGCGCGCGGGCCGAGGAGCAGGGGCAGCGATTGCTGCCTGACCCTGGCCAGGGCGCAGAAGGCGGCGCCGATGCGCGCGCATCGGCGACTTCTGGCCGACGATCTGGGACGGGCCCAACGCCGCTTACCCGGCCTGGCCCCCCCCCGGGGGGCAATCCGCGCGAGGGCCCCCAGGGCGCGCCAGCCGACGCGGCATGGGGGCCCTCGCACTTGGCGGCCGCCACCGCCCGCGGCGCGCTCGGAACTGGGCCCCCTCTCCGCGGAGAGGCGCATTCTAAGCGCAACAGATCAGCATGCTTTGCCTCGCCGCCCGGGGCTTGGTTTGGGAGCGCCCGCAAACCTCCAGGGGCCCGTGCGCGTCGCGCGCCGCCCGCCGTCGCTTCTGCAACTGTGAGGCAAGACTGCGGCTCGCAGCGAACCGCGCGCCCGAACACCTGGTGCCCGCGCGATGCTTCGCCGGGGGCGGCGAGGCCCCGCCCCCGAGGCACCCGGCCGCTCGGGTGCGACTTCGCGCGCGAACAGCAGCGCGATCCCCCGCCGGCCTCGTCTTCGCTTGCGCCCGATCGCAGCGAGAGTCTCGCCGAGACATTCGCTCGCGAGAAAGAAGCCGCCAACGAGATCCGCCCCCGCCCCGCGCTGCGAGCAGCTCAAACTGATCGTCGGCACACCGGAAGGCCAGCGCGTCAAC
This sequence comes from Prorocentrum cordatum, assembly GCA_963575745.1. Lineage (NCBI taxonomy): Eukaryota > Dinophyceae > Prorocentrales > Prorocentraceae > Prorocentrum > Prorocentrum cordatum. The sequence goes on along the minus strand of CAUYUJ010017360.1, from coordinate 112,391 downwards.
TGCGCGTCCTGAAAAGGAGCCAGTCGCGCAGATTTCGTCGGCAGCGCAACTCTGAGTGCTCATCAACTGCCGCCGCTGGTTCGCACTCGGCCGAAACGCTTGCGCGCGTTGCCCGACTGCCGCGGGGCCCCCGCGAAGGACCCGCATCATATTTTTTCACATGAGAACCTCTGGGCATTGCAGGGGAAGGCCGACAACGGCCCCCCGAAAACGCTGGTCGCCATGGACAAAAAAAAAAAACTGCATGACTTCCACGGTCGCTTCGGTCGATGCGCCCCAGCGCGCGCTTCCAAAAACGGTGCTCGCGTCGCGCGCGCGGGCAAATGCGGGCCCGCCAGCTTCTCTCGACCGCCGCGTTCCCCCCGATGGCGGATGCCTCGCAATTCTGCGGGAGGGGCCCATGAACCTGACGAGGCATACGGGGGGTGGCACTACATGTGACGTACCATCCTATCCCAAGGGCGGGAAGTAGGCGCGCGGCGCGAATGCCCCTAGAGCTGTCGCCCACCACATCTCCGCCGTCGGCCTTCCTGGGCCAACCGATCCCAAAACTCGCGCGCCAGAATGAATAACGGGGCCCTCTCGGCCCGGCGAATCTCTGCGAGCCCATCTGCCAAGGCAGCGGGGTAAAGCGGGGCCGCGAGCGGAGGCAGCTCGGCGCCCGCGCCCACGATCTGTTTCTCAGGGCGGGCCCTGGGGGCCAGGAGAATCGCCGGTCATCCGAGCGGCGCCGACCACGGCGGGCGCGCCATCCCCGCGGGGCCCGCCGGGCCAACCAGGTCAGTCGGCGCGCGTCGCTTTTGGCTTCCCTTCGGCCCTCCAACGACGAGATCGCAACCCTCGAAACCAGTCGGGCACGGCGCGCGCCTGCCCGCCGCCATCCGCGCCAGGAAGCGCCCGCGACTCCAGCCAGCGCTCCGCGCTGAGACCATTCATCGTCGCCGCCAAAAATGGGCGTCGCCTCGCGCCGCAATACTTCATGACAGCAGCGCGTCGGGCCAAGCGCGTGGACCTGCGCCGGGCGTTCCTTCACGGCGCGCCGCATCCCCTCGATCAGCTCCGCATGATATTGCAGCCACCCCCGCTTGCGTTCGCGTTGTCCGAATGTTGAAAGACAACGCAGTTCGGTGGTCACCACCTCCGCCACCTCAGGGTCAGCCTCCGCAAGTTGTTGCCAAAATTGCTGTCGTTGCTCCAGTAGCGCATGGCGATGACAACGAGGCGCCTCGCATCGCTCATCCCGAGGTGGGCTTTTGCGGAGAAGCCCCTCCGCCCCATCGCGCACAATGGTTTCCGATTGCTCGGAAAGTCGGTCGGGTACTTCCACGCCCATACATCGTTCGTAGATCACACTATTCCTCGACACAGGTCCCCCCCCATTTGTTCCAAAATAAGCGCTGCCTACTAAGCCGACAACGAAAAGTTCAAATGCAACGGCACGTGATCATTCTTCTGTTTCGCGCTTAGAAGCTGCAGTCGGCGCCCCAGCCCTGCCAGGGGGCAGAAAAAGAGATCTGGACAGTGCGTGGGCAACACAAGTAATCGATTCGACTGCGATGCCCCTGGTCGCCATACAATGTGTCCATATTAGTTGACGTATTGGTGGCCCATAAACGATGATGCAGGACCAAGATCTGTCGAAGTTCTCGTCCAGCAAGGTGTTCCCGTCGAGCCCCCTCCCCCTCAATCGCGGCGCCCTCGATGTAGGTAAACTGTCCACGACGCCCCGTCTGCATGCCCATGCCGTCGTCGAGATCGATGCCAATAATAGGGACACTTCGAGCATGAGTGTCGCTATGCACCTCTGATTTCCACCCCAAGAACTTAAGGACCGTGGCTTCGTACGTGGTGGCCGCTTTGCTCTCGTAGGTCGGGGAGGGGCGTAGGCTCCAATGAACGTGAAATCATGGAACCGGTTCGCAATCCGAGCGGCGAAACCCCTCCCCCAATTCTGCCGTTGGCAGCCGCACCCGTCGCACAGTACTTTCACGTAGTTTTTTCCAAAGCTCATCATGATGCCTGTTGCCTGGTTCGTGATGGCGCCCTTGTGGCAGCATGCCTCAATTCTCAATTTGGATACCGTTCGATGCTGTTCCACTCGTAATTCGGTGCGCTTCTGAATGCCCAGCAGAATAACCGCATCGCACAATCGGTTGTAATGGAGGAAGCGCCAGACTGGTAGTCGTTCCTAGGAGGACGGGGCCGCCGCCGCGCGAGGTGCAAGCGCGGCGAAAAGCGGCTCCCAGGCCAGTGCCGCCATCAGTGGGGCGCCATTGCAGCCTTCACACCGTCACCCAAACAGGTGATGGCATTTTTCTGTGGAGATGTAAGAGGAAAGCTGAGAGACGAAAGCCGACACCTCCACACGAACAGCTCAGCGAGGAATGCGATACACCTCAGAGCTAATTCAAATACCCCGCGCATTCGAAAAGAGATGAAACGCCAGAGATACAGAGAAGCGGCCGGCCATTCAAAATGGATGGTCCTGCGAAAGTGGCCGAGGAAGGGAAGAGGAAACGAAGGTGATGGCAATTGGTTCAATATCGGTGTTGGCCGTCGTGTGACCTCTGAATCAGCCTCACAGGGCAACGACGACGACGACGATGCCGACGACCACGACCACGACCACGACCACGACCACGATCTCGGACGACGACGACGACGACAACGACAATGACGGCGACGACGACGCTGCCGACGATCACGACCACGACTACGTCCACCACGACGTCGACACCGTCGAAGGCGGCGGCGGCTCCTCGCTCGAGACCGCCTCTGGGGCCAGGCCCACGGCGGGCTGGGCCGAGGTCTCCGCCACGGGGACGTGCGCCACGGGGCCGTGCGCCACGGGGCTGGGCGACAGGAGGCCGGGCGGCAGGGGCCGGGCCGGCGCCTTGGCGGCCAGCAGGAAAGGTAAAGTGTGCCAAGTATCCCTTCCGTGGTAATTAGGTGCAAGGATGGTATGCAGCATGCTGACTTAAAGTGGCTGGCAGTGAAGATATGGGGTAGGCCTCCTCCTCCTCCTGCCTTCTCGCGGTAAAGCTCACAAAACAAGACGAGCTCGCCTGGAGCATCCTGGAGCATACTGGATCGGCGGCACAGGTCAGAGGCCTCTACAATCGTGCTCCACGTCGAGCAGCATCGCTGAAGCGTCGGCGATGCGGGGCGATCCTCCCACCCAAATTTCTCGGATCTCGCCTGGGCGGCCGAGATGGCTGCCCCCCTCCTGGCGACCAAAAGACCCCTCACACCCGCCACCCACGAGGAGCATGGGCGCGGGAGACTGCAAGGCTCAGGTCGGGCATGTCCTCCCACAAACGGATTTTGGGCGAAAAATACAATATGGTCAAAACATATGCAACAATAGCCAAGCATAATCAAAATAACATCGTCACCCGACTATTAAATGTTTGACTATTCTTCCTGTAGAAGGACATGCCCGACCTAATCCTAAGTCGGACACGTCCCTCTACAGGAAAAATAATCCAGACTAGTCAAACATGATACGGAGACGAGTTTCTACTATTGTTCGAAGTATTTTTGTACATGGTTTATAATGATTGTTTCTGCGCCCGAAATCCGACCTACACCCAACCCTCTGGGGCGCTGGGGCCTCTTCTCTCCGCGCTGGGCAAACCTCCCTTCAGCGAATACGGCCTGGGACCGAAACCGACGAACCCTGGACCTGCAAACATGCCGGCCGCGACGCCCTCTCGCGAACCGAAAACGCCCAATTCGCTCATCGACGCGTCAGTCAGAGCCCCGAATCATCAGGGGTAACTCGGGTCAGGGATAACTCGGGTTCGTTTTTCGGGACTCCGAACCCGACTTACCCCGGACCCGAGTTACCCCGGATAACTCGGGCGTCCAGGGCCCCGAATCATCAGGGGTAACTCGGGTCAGGGATAACTCGGGTTCCTTTCTCGGGAGTCCAAACCCGAGTTACCCCGGACCCGAGTTACCCCGGATAACTCGGGCGCCCAAGTCAGGGTAGGAGGTCTATCCACCTCCGATTCTCCCGCGCCGCCGCGCCGCGCCCCGCGAGGCGAGGGGCGCACCCCCGGCGGGACCTCCCAGCGGCTCGACCGCGGCGGCTTCCCCGAGGCCTCTCGACCGCCCGAGGCCCGAGGCCCGGGCCCTCCCCACCCCGGAAGCTGCCAGCAGGGCCGGACAGAAACGTCCAAGACATGCTCGCGTCGCGGGAGAATCAGGACGGGAGGTTTTTCGCCGTTTTCGGCCTCGGGGGGCCCTCGCCGGGCCCCCGGGGCCGTGAAAAAACGGTACAGGGTGAAACACCGGCTCCGGGGAAAGGGTGGGGACTTCCGGGGACGCCGTCCTGAAAAAAATATAACGTCGCATGTATGGGATTGCTTCTCGTTTTGTTTTTTGTTTTGCTCTAATTACCTGCTTTCCTGCACCTCCCTGCCGAGACGAAAAACAAAACACAGCCGAAATGCCTGCAAAATCCTGCACCAAAGCCCAGATCCATGCGAAAGATCCTGCAAAATCCTGCAGGATCTTGCACGCAAGACCGGGCAAATGCGACCCTGGCTCTGCGGGATCCTGCAAGACCCGGCGCCCTGGCTGACCCCCGCTTGCGATGATCCCCGTCTCTTCAAGAGACGGGGATCATCACGACAGAAAAAATCGGAGAGGGGGGTGTCCAAGAGGGGGGAGGCGCAAATCATGGCCGGCGGCATGTGCGTGGCCCAGGGGCAGGGGGGGCCAGGGACGCACTGAAACAAGAAGAGGCGCCATGAGATCTGGGGGGATATCGTGGCCCCCGCCATGCTATCCCCCCCCCCCTAGTCCTCCCCCCCCTCCTTGCCGCCCCCGAACAAAAACCCTGGCCTGCTGCCCCGCTGGGTAGTGGCCCGCGAGCGCCGGCCCCGGCGGCAGGGCCGCCGCGCCGTGCGCCGCCGCGTCGTGGACGGGCGCCGCGCCCGGCGCGCCGAGCTCCGCCGCGGCTCTGCGGCAGTGGGCCGCCGCGCCGTCCGCGGGCGCCGGCCCCGCGGCGAAGGCCCCTGGGTCGGCGGGGCTGCAACGGGGGCTCCCCAGAGGTCTGGACCCCTCGTGGCGGCAATCGGAGGGGGGAGGCGAGAGGGGGCGGGCCTTCTCGGGTGGGTCGGGAGGCCCCGGGCCTTCCGAGAGGTTTCCTAAAAGAGCGTTGCCCGAAGACACAGAAGACTTCTCCGAAGGTGCGAGGGCTTCTGAGAGGTCCCGCCGCCTTCTGAGAAGGCCTTCTCCTTCTCACTTCCACCCCTCGCTCGCCGCCGACTCTTTCCCGGGGACCACTTCTTCATCTGCAGTCGTTGTTTGACGATTGGCCTGGCGACAAGGCGAGGGACCCCGGAAACAACAAAACAACTGGTAAGCACCTTCCGTGCTGATCCTTCCACGGCGCGCGGAGGTCTGGGTACATCATAGCCGCTCCGACCACCCATGTCTTCGGCGAGGCTCTCCGGGCACATCCCTTCCCCGGGGGTCTTGTTCCATCCCGGATCCAGCTCTGATGGTCTCCAGGCCGGGGCCCGGAGTGGAAAAAACACGCCGTCGGAGAAGCGGGGCGCCGCTTTGACCCCCGCCGACCCGGCGGCGGCGCGAGCGCGCGGCCGGGCGCGGCGAGGCCGGGCGCCGCCGGAAGGGGCGCGGGCTGGGCGGCCACGTTCTCGAGCACCCCGCCGCTGAGCGCGAGCCGGGACAGGCGCCACAGCCTGTCGTCGTCCAGCAGGCTGATCAGCTGGTGGGCCCGGCCCCTGGCCTTGGCCACCTCCTCGGGCCGATAGCGGGGCGCGGGGACGGCACCGGGAGCTGCTCGCGCCGTGGAACAGGTCATGACAAGCTCCGAGAGTTTTGTGCGTGCTCGGACTCCAGGGGCCCTCGCCGGCCCCCCCCTCCCGCACTGCCAGAAGACGACTCGAGATGAGAAGTCGGCCCTGGGGAAAGCGTCGAGCCTTCTCCGTGGAGACCCCTTGCTGAGAAAGTCAAACATCGGATACCTAAGCGGAAAACGGATGAGAGAAGGACGGAGAGGAGGGGATCTGTGCGGCGGGGGGGGATGGTGGTAGTGGGATGGGCGGAGGAGGAGGCGGACGGGATGGATGGAAGGAGGGGCCAGGAAGGGGGAACGGAATGGCACAGGAAGAGGGTTTCGCCAGCTCCTCGTGGAGAGGGGGCGGAGGACCTCGACCAACATGGAGGTACTGTCGCCAAGGCTGGCAGAAGGCATCACCTCAACGCTGGCAGGTGGTATTACGTAACCTAGTATGTGGCATCGTGTAAACGCTGGCAGGTGGCATTGCGTAAACGCTGACAGGTGACAGCACGTAAACGAGGTGGTATTAAGCAAACGCTAGCAGGTGGCTAGGTGGCATCACGTAAAGGATTGCATCCTAGGTCATCCATCCCTTACCCTTCCCCCCTGTCAGAAGAACTCAGTCCAACAGCCACGTATGCTTCATCCCAATGTGGGTTTGGCTTCGAAAGGACCTGCAGCTGGAGAACGCTCGTCCGATCGATCCACAACAGGTCCGGCCAGCACAGCTTGAACTTGAACTTGCCCCTCGCGGAACTTGCGCAGCGGATGCGGACGTGGCACCTAAGACTCCCCGGCGGCGTCCCCCAGTGGGGGACGTCGCCGGGCCTGCGAGGGCAGGAACTATCGCTGCACATCGCCGCTGGCGGGTGCTGGATTCTGACGCAAGCGCTGAGCCCTACGATGCGTGTCTGGCATGCGTAAACGAGAGCAGCCAGCCAGAGGCTCACCAGAGGCAGCGGACGGCGGCACGCAACGTGACTGCGGGGCGGCTGCCAGACTGCTGAAGGAAAGCAGGCGACAGCACGTACGTTCCGACCAAGTCGCAAGAGGCAGATATGACGGCAGTGTCGTGCAAGACGCACAAAGAGACCAAGCCTACGAAGGCGACCAGCCAAAGGGGGAAGCGATGCGGTTGGTTGTATGCGTTCACCCCAGAGGGTGCATCGAGGAAATGTGTGGGCTTCAAAAGTGTCTTGCCAGAACTAATGGAAATATCGCCTGGCTTGCACGCGCTCAGGTACGGTTATGTCTGCCATACGCGGAAGTACATATCGAAGCAAAATAACGGCTCTTTGACAGGCAGGTTGGCGCACATCACGGACGGGCTGCACGACAAGAACCACATCGACCCGCGGTGTTTGGCGAACCGCTCGCCCAAGGCAGCGTGCAGCCAAAACTACGCAGATGGGCACAGCAGGCAAGCGCGCGGGCAACTATTTGAGCCAAGTTTGTCGTGCGTGCGGGCCATGAAGCGCTTCACTGGCGCATTATGGTGTCCTGCATGGAATGACCGCGCCCCCCCAGTGCCAGACCTCGCGACCTATTTCCAAGGCCGACTTTTCATCCCGAGCTGCCTTCTGCTGGCCCCAGGAGCCCGAAAACGGCCAACCGGGCTCCGAACAAACGAGACGAGTACCAACACATCCTGACCCCGCTCCGAACACGCCCCGGAAAAAAAAGACGGTGCGTGCCGAGCCGGCTCCGACCCGAGATCTGGCTCTCGCGGCGGCGGCGGCGTCGGCGGCGCGACCTCGGCGGTGAGCCCAGCGGGCGGCGACCACGCGGCAGGGGGGCACGGCTCGCCCATCGGCACCGCCGCGCGTGGGCCGCAGGGCAGCATGGCCGAGGATCGGGGGCGTCCAAGAGGGGGGGAGGGGGGGGGGGGGGGGCAAATCATGGCCCGAGGCATGTGCGCGGATCAGGGGGGGCCAGGGAGCGCATTGAAATTCGCCGGCCCAACGGGCCAGAGGCGTGCTAAGATCTCCGGTAACTGGTTAACAATTTTCTAGTTCGCGCGCGCGGGGCGGCCCCTGGGGGTCCCCGGACGAAAAGTACCCCGACCAGGTCCCGGCCGGGTCCCCCCGAGCGCTCCATGAGCGCACCAACAGGGCTCCGAGACGTCCCCGAGAGCCCCAAGAAAGGCCAAGAGGCCCCCAAGAGGCCCCCAAGATGGTACACGAGGGGTCCGACATGCCACAAGATCGCTCCAAGACGCCCAAGATAGCCCCCAGACGCCCCAAGAGGCCTCCAAGAGCACTCCCAATAGGGCCCCCGGAGGCAAAAATCATTGTTTTTCCATAGGTTTTTGAGAGATTTTGGAGCTTCCACCTTTTCGGCTTCCCGACGCCCCAAGACGGCCCAAGAGGCCCCCAAGATCGCCCCAAGAGGGCCCAAGAGGCACCCAAGAGGGCCCCAAGATGGCCCAAGAGGGCTCGAAGACGGCCCAAGAAGCCTCCAAAACGGTCCAAGAGGGCCCCAAGAACGCCCCCAAAGGGGCCCCAGAGAGGGAACACGAAACAACATTTCGAGCCCTCGGCCCTAAGAAGCCCCTACGAGGCCCCTAAGAGGCCCCAAGAGGCCCCCACGGGGCCCTCAGGAGGCCCCCAAGAGTCCCCCAAGCGGCCCCAGGAGGCCCCCCAAATGCCCCCCCGAGCGCCCCAGGAGTGCCCCAAGCGGCCCCAGGAACCCCCAAAGCGCCGCATTGACACCAGGCCCTCGGGCAAACGGCAGACATGAGACTGTATGGGCCGGCGGAATGAGCGAAGCGATTAAATAAGAGGAGGGGCCATCAGTTTTGGGGGGTATCTCGTGGCCCTGGCCATGAGATCCACCCCCCCCGAGTCCTCGCCCCCCTCTTGGCCGCCCCCGAGAAGAGCAGCCGCCGCGCAGGTCACGCGCTCGACCCGTAGGCCCCTCGCTGCGCGTCGGCCCCTGGGCGCCTTCGGCGGTCTTCGGCGGCCTCCAGCGGCCCTCGGCGGTCTCTGCGGCGGTCTCTCTGGCAGTCTCTCCGGCGCGAGAGCTGGACGGGTGCGTCCGGCAAGGGGGCCAGGATCGAGCGCCGAACGCAAGTAATAGAGGTAGGATGTAGGTTTCTGGAGGTGTCCCCCCGGGTGGTGTGGAGCGCCGGGGGTCAAAAACTGATGGGCACGAGGAACGGCTCGAGGCCCTCGAGCAGGTACAGTTGCGGGCATGAGCGGCACGTCGGCTTGCAGCCGAGAGACAAGCCGCTCGCTCTGTGCCAGCTTTGCCCAATGTCGCGCATCAGAGGCAACAGACGCACGTGCATCCCCCTTAACATCGCCCTCCTCGTGGTCCTCTCCCGATCCCCCCGCCTGTCCTTCCCCCCTCCCGTCCTTCCTCCCAACTCATCCTCCTCCTCCTCCTCCTCCTCCTCCTCCTCCTCCTCCTCCTCCTCCTCGTCCTCACAATCCTCTCCTCCTCCGCCCCCTCCCCCTCCTCCCCCCTGTTAATTTTTTCCTTCCAGCCACACTGGTAAGAGGGCTGGTCGATTGGACAGCTCGGAGAAGGCCCGGGTTTTTTTTACTTCGATTGCTGTCACCTTGTTTCCGAAGTGGCTGGTGGCAGAAGTGGTACTCGCGCCATCCAACCCACCCCCAGTGTGCTCGAGCACGGCATGACGCCCTATCCGACGCCCGTCGACGACAACCCCCTCCTTCCTTCCCTCCCTGCCCCCCCCCACCTACTCCTGCTCTAGCTGCTGCTCCTGCTGCTGCTCTCGCCGATATGCTGCTGGACGGCTACGGATGAGATCTCCTCCTGGGAAATTATTCTGGCTCCGTCGGACAATACTCGAGAGCTGATCGACCGCGCGTGGCAAATTATAGCCAAGGACCTGCAGAAGCACACCCCAGACCTGGAAGTGCATCGCGCGAGGGGCACTTGCTCGGCTGCTGTCTGCCTTCTGCTGCGATGCAAACGAGAGCCGTCGGGCCCCTGGCGTTGGCGCAGCCCTGATAGGATGGAATGATTTTCTCCCCCCGGAAACCAAAATGTTCGGCACATTGTTTTTGTCTGACCTCCAATCGACTGTTTCTCCTGACGGTCCAGCGGTCCTCGTGGACGGCTGCCCCCGAACAAATACCTCGGCAGGACACGAAGGAAGGATCCCAGGCTTACGTATCCACCAGAGGTGTCTCAGAAGCTTGCAGCGCAAAGAGGAACATTCTCTGCTTGGGGTCGACAAGGCGACTGCGAGGGGCAACCTTTGGCCTGCGCAGCGGGTACGTGACATGCACCCAGAGGCAAACAAGTTCTCGAGACACCCCAAGCATGCCTACTGGGAGTGCCCATATACTAAGCAGTTGGCACAGAAGGCTTCGGAGGCGATCGTTCTGCGAGTCTTGGCAGGGGCAGTTTCACCTACCTGGAGGTGGGGCCCTGGCACTCCCAGGACGACACTGAAGGCTTAGCCCCTGTGCATGTCCAACGGGGTGCTCTATGCTATTGGGCGGCAGGGCAGAGCCTTCCGGCACCACGGGCCGACGCGCTCCTGGCCGAGTTCAGCTTGGAGAAAGTTCCACCTAATTTGCGCGCTTTGTGTATGATCATGCCTTCCTGGATGCCCCTCGCTTCTTTGGCGGCGGCTTGCCCCCCAAGCGACGCCTGCTGGATTGCAACATGCGTTCGGTTTGAAATTTGCTGCGCAGAGTTTGCAGCTTGAGCCGTCCTTCCATGAAAAACTTCAACCACTTTCTCCTAGGTAATATATGCAGCCTCTCGGGCCCGCTGCAATTCCTGCTGCGTCTGCATGCCCTTTTCAGCCATCTGTATTGCCGCTTATTGTCTGCATCCATGATTGCCAATTTTGCTGTTTCTGCTTTCAACTCCTTTCCTATCACGCACGGCTTCCTGCAGAGACAGCTTAGCTGTCTCTGCAGTCGCCTGCTACGGCGTGCCTGTTGTGATCAACAACAGGCGTTCTTTATGTCTGTGCATATGTTGTAACTGTTCGTTCTCTCTCGTCGAAGCGATTATTATTGCATATTCATGTGAGCGACCACCTGTCTGTCGAGGAGTATTTACCTCCCCGCGGCCATTTCTTGTTCGTTGTTCCCGCCAGGCAAAGATTGTTATGCATTGACAGCTGTGCACTTGCACATTCGGACAGTCTGGGCAGGGCCACCTGGCGCCACAGTGCTTACACGTGCATGGACACGCCCAACACACGGGCCCACGACAAAGGCCACTTTCCTGTTCTGCTTTTCCCAGAAACCGACAATCCGCCATCATTGAGCAATTAGGTCCACTGATCCAACACCCCACCGGGATCGAAGGTCTGCCGGAGGAGGATTGCCCACAGGGGCTGCTAGAATCGCGGGTGTTCTTCGACCTGGCGCGGCCTATGAGGCGACCCGAATTTCGCACGTCTCACTGGGATGGGGGATGTCGGTGGGGGTACTACGAGATTCACGTCAACCTTCCCCTTCTGACAATCCACAAAATCTTACGTCTCTTGATACTGACGAACTGAACCCATCAAATCAAAGCGCTCGTCATCCAGTCCTTCGATTTTGCGACTACTGGAGTGATGGCGCACCGATGCAGGATTCCAGGCTAGGCGGGACATCTGCATTCGTGGCTCATCCAATTCCACTCTGTTTTCGGATCGCCCTTTCGGCATGTTCGAAAACGGCGTTTCCCATGCGGGATCCTGCGAATGCTCTGCCAACTCAGGCTCACGCGGGCTCAACATGTCAACCAGAAGTTGCGAAATCTCCATTTCTCCCGCTCTCTGAATCGGAAGGCGACGAAATACCTAGGGAATGATTGAATCACTCCCCAATGTCTCGTCCCGCTCAAATCCAACAGTCTGTCTTGGTTTATTGGAATTCCCGGTTAAGCCACCAGTTCCATCAGCGATGATGCGCGACTCTCCCTTTCAGGAGCGAATCCGATGAACTTATCTCCGGCTCGATCATCGCTGATAACTCTCGGTCAACGTCAATTTCTTGAACGCTTATGCCAGCTCCCCCATATCCACCCATGAGGCAAGGACAGACTGAATTAGCCCTACTGACGCAATGGAATTTTGAAGATCGTCACTTGGCAAGTGCATCAAAAACACATCAAATGGCAAGATGGAATGAACATCCGGGCGTGGCTGATTTGCCAAGTCGTTACGATGGATTGATCCAGAGCTTGCGGCGGATAGCCTGTTATTTGCTAGAGGATCAGAAAATTCTGACATTATGATCGGTATGCTAGATTACTCTACAATCGTCGTCGCGTCCGTCTCCTCAGCGGGCTGGATCATTGGGTTCGACATTGCTAGTACGCACGTCCGTTGAACGGAGGCATGCAAATACGTGTGGTGAAACGCGCGCGCCAGACAGGAGGCGCTCGAACCTTTTTCCACCAAAACATAGCAAAACTGCACATCATTACATGCCATGACCTCACATGTTGTAACATAGCATTGCACAGCACTGAATAACAACGAATGCCAAGACATATCCGAACATACAGCACATCGCAGACCACGGCAGGGCATAGCAAAGCATGGTGCTCATTTCATACCATGGCGCGCGCAATCATACCATACCACAACCGAACACAATCTGCATGATCAGAACATAAAATACCGTGGCATCATAACACACCAGAACATCACATTATATGCGTGCCTTGCCAGAGAAAAGCATGCCAGCACGGGCATCAATGGATATGAGACCGCAAACCACAACATATCATCAAACACCATAACATACAATGTCATGACATACATGAGTATGCCAAAGCGCAGCATTGATCATAATGTAACAGAACAGCGTATTGAAAACGAACTACTGCAACAGTATGTGGCTTAGTAGCAAGGCAGCAGGTAACATATTTAACATAAAACAACGCTGTCCTTGTACATATAATCCCACACATACACCCCCATGCCAAAAACATCTCCCCTTTGGACTGTAAATATGACACCACCAATGGACCAAATTGGATCCTTTATTCTGAGTGTGTCACACGCACCGTCGATCTTATTCCTGCGCTGCGTGGATCCAATTGCCCGTGTTGAAAGCGAATGGAACCATATATGTTCCTGAACACCGATCTATCAGGTGAATCCACTTCCTGGGCCAAGAAGAACCTGAAGCGTCATGCTATTCACGGAACTGTGGCTCCGCATACCAATGCTATGACTATACGGGGTAGCGGTTTTCCGAAGGTGAAGAAAAGAGGGGCGAGAAGGCAAGGGAAGGCGAGAGGAGGAGAGAGCGGGACGGACGTGGGAGGGGGATACAGGAGGACAGATGACGGAGGAGGGGGGAGGGGGAGGGGGAGGGAGGAGGGAAGAGGAGAAGGAAGAGGAGGAACAGGAAGAAGATGATGAGGAGCAGGGGGGAGGCAGGAGGGGGGAAGGAGGGAGAAGGAATAGGGGAGGAGGACGAGCAGGAAGAGGAAGAAGAGGAGGAGGGAGGACGAGGAAGACGAAGACAAGCAAAATGCCAGTGTCGGAAGCTCGAGCGCCACAGCGGGCCCAGCCACCTCACTCACCCCTACCATAACATGTGGGCGCTCGAGCGCCACAACGGGCCTGGCCATCACACAAGCTCCTCCCATAACACACGGCTCTGAACGCCACAACGCGCCCGGCCAACTCCCACATCCCCCCCGCAACATGTGGCACGCCCCGATTCGAAACAAACGTAACGTACACCCGTTCATTTGAACGGCACGGCGCTTCCGACGTCTCGGGCTGAAGAGGAAACGATCTCGGCCAGCGTAAGTATCAGAATAGAACACAGCATGACATAACATGTCATGCCATAACACGGTGCCACAGAACACGACATAACAAAATATATCAAGTCAAACTGTGACCAGAGTGATCATAGCAGAACGAACATAGGAGAAACAAATGTTAATCTGGACATCAGAACACACACAAGCCTGTACTACAATCCAATCAAGCGCAACATGCGCGCCGAGGTCAGCCCGGCCACAGGAACAAACAGGCGCAACAACGAACGATAGGACGACGCATCTATCGTGACAAGTGTCACGGCCTCACGCTTGCCCAACAGAACATACACAATAGATCACAACATGGGAAAGAAACGGATCAAGTCGGCACCACACAACGAATCGAGCTCAACGCCAGCAGCACAGCATAGCAGAATTGTTGTACTACTGCCACCCATACGTCAACGTTGTAGATTTATCACATGATTGGCTAAAACTGAATGTAAGAAGTATGCCATCGCAGAGCATAACACCATACACTACAACCAACCGAGCTTACCCTAAACAGCATCACAGAGAGTAGCAGTTCGTGGCACAACCTGCAATCAATAACACGCATCATGTCATAGCGTGGTGCCACATAATGCCGCACATCGGGTAAAAACGAAACCATACAATGACAGGCGAGCATAACAGAGCAAACGTTCACAGAAGAAAAACATAAAAGTTCGGCCTCCGCGCCCTCTCCACAACTAAATCCTAGTGGCACGGGATAAAAATGTTAGAGGGGGTGAAGAGGGGGTAAACTTTCTTATCGGGGGCAATCGGTTGACATAATGGGACGCACCAGCCAAGCGCAAACGCGCTCTCCGAGGCCAGCCCGGCCACAGGTGCAAACGGGCGCAGCGGCTCGGACGACGCATACATAACGCAACAGGCGCCACGGCGCCTCGCCGCCCCATCAACGACATGACATGTCATGCTGTAGCTTCATCAGAACAGGACCTCGTCGAACACAACTGACCTGGGACACACGAGTAAGCACACACAAATAACGCGATCCCTCATATTTTCCCATGTTTTCTGGGTTCTTGTCTTCCCCCACACTTCCCGTATTTTCCCATATTTTCCTGGGGATCGACGATTAATTGTGTCTGTGTTTTTTCCCCTCCTGAAGAACATACAAGGAGGTCGGGGGCAGCAAAGTGTGGGGTCTCGCGGGAAGCGTTTTGGGGACTGGCTCGTCGCTCCAAGGACTTGATGCGGCTTCTTTCGCCAGGGGCCCTGGGGTTGTTAGACCTTTGTGAATCATCTATTTTGGCGGGGATCGCCGAGGCCGAGGGTTTTTGCGGGGATCGTCCGAAGCAAACCAAATGTTTCCGATCCGCACAGGCGCGACTTGGCGGACTCGCAAGGCTATATCTGTCAATGGTCGCGCGTGCAACGGCGTCAGCCTCTTCACGAAAGGCCCTCATGAATTTCGACAAACGTTTGCCACGCCGCAGCCACGCATAATCAAAAATCGTCCCGGGCCATTCTTAGTATTGCTGCGCCGGTTGCTACCGAGGGAAAGCGTGTGGAAGACTCGCACCCAGAAAGATGTGGAGTTGCGCCGCACCGACGGCAACGATCGCGCATTTGGAACGGCAATGCTCTCATCGACGCCAGCTCGGGTAAGGCCGATTAATATTTGCGACGTAATCGGCAGGGCTTCGTACAGATGTTATTGGAAATAAGAAAGACCACGTTGCATCGCATGTTACGTTTCAGGTACTGGTCGGCCGCAGCATCGGCATTGTAATGGGGGGGCGCTGTTGATCGAGAATTTCTACAGCGTATTCCAGATGGCGCACGGTATAAAGACTGCACAAAGTCACGCATTCAGATGTTGGTTCGGCTCGGAACTGCGTCCGACGAGGAAGCAGCAAGTCTAGCTCGCGATGCCGCGCAGTGCCACGCGAGATTGCAATCCAGAGTTGCGTCGCACACCAAGTGAAATGCAGACAACGTTGGTCGAAGCACGCTGATAGCAGCTAGCGCGTTGTCAGTTGATCCAGCGCAGGCAAAGGAGCCAGCGACAGCCTGGATTACACGCTCATTCAACTTACCAGATGCTCGAACGACGAAATTCGAAGCACATTTGTTTGAACGATATGGGTATCATGGGCCATCTGCGGACTGCGGCCGATGCAAACCCACCCGAAGCTGCATGGAGACACTGCGGTCACGCAGTGACGCGCCCAAGTTGCAAATCCAGATGGCGCGTTGAATTGCGAGATGGGCAATGGCCAGTGGAAGTGGAACATGGACAACAGGGACAACAAGTGATTATCTAAATTCAAGATGGCCAATGCCATCCTCAAGATCTCTTCTGAGTTGCATATGAACGATGATTTTCCGAGCGAAAGCGGGGTCCGACCGTGCATCGCGCAAGTTTGGGCAGCGTTTCTTCGAGATCTGGCCGCAGTCGGCCCCGAGATCGCAGCAGGTGCCAGGACAGACTGGGTGCACCGTCAGCGCTTCAACATGCGCCTCGAAGATTCAGGCCCCCTCAGGGCGAGGCCTCACGCGGCGGGCGTAGTGCCCAAGGAGGAACACACATGAAGAACTTGCTGCAGCCGCTGAACATGTTCAAAGTCAAAAGCTTGCCGAACAGTCTATATCTCTTCGTCGCAGAGAAGAATAACGTTTGCTGGTAGGGAGGCAAAGGCAGAAGGGCAAGAGCTGGGCCGCACTGCGCCGGCAGCATTGTTCAATGCGTGTCTGATGTTCCCACGGGTACATCAGGTAAGCCAGTTGTGCAAACACCTGCTGGCAGTCTGGATATAAAGACACTGACTGTTTCGCAACAAGCTCGGTCCCGTGGTTTGGTGCTTAATCTCCCCGATGGCGCATCCGACCGCGACGCCGAGGTTGCATTCGAGGGCTCGCTCCCAGACCAGGGTTGTGTGATGTACAGGGCGACTGACCGAGTCCAGAATGCGCTTCATGGCGCGTGGCACTGCGTTGTCAACGATTGGGTGGACGTCGAGGACGAACATCTGCCGCGGGCTGCCCCTGGCCAGCTAACGAGAATGGCGATGGCTCGGCAAGTGCACTTACAGTGGAGGCCAGTCCACAAGGAACCTTCCAAAAGAACCCCTACCCTGACACCCCAGGACGTCCACTGATTCTTGGTGTGGGAACGTCGCGTCCATCGCAGAACCATCGAAACCCAAGAAACCTAAGAAACCCAGGGCACCCTGGAGGCAAGCAGGGTGCTTCTTGGCATGGGTCGCCACTGCACGTGATGGTCGCTCGCTTCAGACACACACTCAAGAGAGCAGCACACCGAGGGCACAGAAAAGAACACAAGTGCACCCATGGTGTACATATGGGCGTCATGACGCTACGCCGTGGCCCCGAAACCACCCTCGAAATGGCGCACGCCTTGGAAGCGCCTGCTCCATCGCCCCAAAAGGGACGAGACCGCGGCGCTGCTGTTGCCGGGGGCACCCGCTCCAGGCAACGCCGCCGGCCCTGGCTGGACCTGGCCCTGCCCGAGGCCGCGGCCCGCGGTCGAGGCGCCCGCGGCCGCAGCAGAGGCGGCCGCGGCTAAGGCGGCCGTCGCAACGGCCGTGGGGCCGCCCGCTCGGGGGGGGGCAGAACACCCCCTCAGCAAAACGTCGTCTAGTGAAAGCGACCTCGGACCATAACCCGGCTGGCGCAAGGCTGGAAAAGGACGGCCGCGGCGCCCTCTCGAGGACCGAAAACGGACAATTCACTAATCGACGTGTGAGGGAGGGGGTTCTGTCCACCCCCGACCCGGCGGTGGAGACGACTGTTGTGAAGCTGAGACACTGGGCACGAAACGCGCCACGAGACGCGCAGAACGTCCATCCGGGGGGGGGGGGGGACGGGCCGATGTCGGCCTGCGCGATGCGGCCGTGGCCGCAGCCTCAGATGTAGTAGTATTTTTGTCTCCATGTTCGCGCGATGCGCACTTCGGGGCACTGTCATGCCACACGCTCCTCTGCGAGCAAGAATCGTAGGTTGCTTTGCGCCGCTTCCTGCAGAGAAACAGACATCATACAATATGCGCATGGGTCGTAAGTCCCCCGACGAGATTATCCCACACCAGACTCCATTCAAGAGTCCGATGTACATCTCCACAATGAATTTTGAATTCTTGCCTCGGTAGTTTTGTCTTGGGGTTTTGCGGAAATGCCGCCAATATGCTGGCATGCTCAAAAGGTAGTTCTGCCCTGTGCAGCTTCACATATTCCGAAGACGCTGTCTGTGTGGAGGGGCGCCGCCTGGCCCCCCATCTGAGCACGGTTTGCCGAAGAGAAGCGGCAAAAGAGGACAAATGGAGGAATGGGGTGCATCTTGGCGATGGTGATGAAGAGGAGGAGGAGGAGGAGGAGGAGGAGGAGGAGGAGAAGGAGGAGGAGGAGGAGGAGCAGGAGGAGGAGGAGGAGGAAGACTGATATGGAGCGGCCCCCCCTCCCCTCCGCCCGCTCCCAA
Organism: Prorocentrum cordatum; assembly: GCA_963575745.1. Lineage (NCBI taxonomy): Eukaryota > Dinophyceae > Prorocentrales > Prorocentraceae > Prorocentrum > Prorocentrum cordatum. Next base: position 94,363 of record CAUYUJ010017360.1, on the reverse strand, counting down.
CCATGTTCGGGTGATCTTTCGTCCGGGCAGAAATCATGCATGCTTGGGGCATCGGATAACCAATTCTGTAGGTGCGAAAGTCACAAAACCCTATACGCCCCGGAAAGCCCCCAAGACGGCCCCAGGACAGCCTGAAACCGGCCCAAGTGCACCCCAAAGGCGCTTCAAGAGGTGAGATTGAGGGCCACAGAAGGTTGAGGGAACAGAAATCGGGGGACCCCGGTTGATCGATGGCCTCCAGAATGGCCCCAACAAAAACCCTCCCGGGTTCCCAAGACGGCCCCAAAAAACCCCAAGACCCTCCAAAAGAGCCCAAAGAGAGTCCCAAGACCATCCCCCAAAAAATGACGCCAAAAAAGCTTCAAGAATACCCTAAGATGCCTGCCAGAGTCGTTGTCCTCGTCCTCGTCGTCCCTCTACTCCTCATCATCCCTTGTTACCCGTTTCCTTTTTCAGTATCCTCCTCATCCTCTTCCTCCTCCTCTTCCGCCACGTTCTGCAAATCGTCGTTATGGTCCTCCTCGTTGTGATTGTCATCCTCGTCCTCTTCCTCCTCCTCGTTACCGCGTTCGTCCTCCTGCTCCTTAGCCTCCTCGTCCTCCTCCTCCTCTTCCTCGCTCCTCGCGGGCAGTCCACTGCACGCGTCTACACTTCCCTGGAGAAGACAACCCGCCTGGGCATCGCATCAAGACAACTCGCATCGGCAATGTTTCTGGCTGGGCTGGTGGGGATATTTTTTCGTACGCGGGCGCGCGAAGCAAGCCGAACGCCGAGCAAGCTGGGGCGGGCCGCGCCGTAGCGAAGGAAACAACCAGCGAAGAAAACAGCGATCGCCATGGAACGGGGCACGGCGGAGCGCAGCCAAGATGGCGCGGGAGGCATCACGCGCGCAGCGAAGGCACGCCCACGAGGGTGCCGAAGACGACGCCTGTGTAGATGGGCGCGAGCGATCGCCCACGCGGCCGCAGCGAGTGTGAGCGAGTGCCGCGCTTACCCAGGACGGCGGTGACCAGGAAGGAAAGGGGCGATGCGGGCCAAGGCTGGCGGGGATTTCTGTTGATCGCGACCGCGGCGAAGAAAGGCCGGGCGGCGTCCAGGATATTGCACACTGGCAACGGCCTCAAGTAGCGCAAGGGAAGAGGAAGGCGAAAGCACTGAACAAAAACGAGCAGGAAAGACAAACAGGAGGCGAGCCCCACTGCCGCGCACAGGAGCGCAGGCACCAGGAGGAACTTCCGGGCGACGCGCAACACCAGAAAGTAGTTCAGGAAACCCACGACCCAGAGGAAGAAGACCGCCCGCAAGACGAACAGCACGCCGAGGACAAAGCCAAAGAGCAGCGCAGAACGGCGACCCCCAACACGGAGAAGGGGCAGGACGTGCGGGCGCTTAATGGAAAATCCAAATCGCCAGACACCGACGAGGGGCAGCGGTGGGGAAGTCCCAACCGAGGGCAGGCGGGGATACGCGAAGCGTGAAGAACTGGGACGTAGCCCAGATCAGCCTCCCCTCCCCGACCTCGACCTTGGTGCCGCGTGAGCCAAATAGTTTTCGGGACGCGTTCGGAGCTGAAGGCGCCCACGGGGGTGGGGCACTCGGCGACCTCTGGAGAGCGCCTTGGTCCAACACAGTACTTAGAGACGAAGCACCCCTGCATCACGACAGTCCTCCTGAATTGGCCTCGCGGGGTGGACCTCTAGAGCTTGAGCAGTCGAACAGTCGGAGTGAGTCTGAGAGCGGTCCATGTTTGGAGAAGGCCACTGCCCCGTATGCATGCTCGGTCATTCGTAGGCTTGTGAGACTGGCAGAGAGCACGTTTACAGAGCTTTGTGGAAGCTCCTCGCGGGCAATTTCCCGCCCACGAATGTGTCGGACTGGCCCCGCTTCGAATGCGCGGTCAGGAAAGCTGCGGGGGCTCACGTTGAAGCAGTGAAGACGGAATCGCACATCACGCCTGAGGGCGCGACTGGCAAAACCGTTCCTCTCCTTTTATTTCGCCAACCAGCACGCGCATTCGTCTTAAAAAATTGCCAGAATTTCGCGGATGGAAGGCGGTACCTTTTCAAAATGTGGCTCTCGCCTCAGGGCCGCGGAAGTTCGTCTTAAATATTTGCAAAAGGTTCACGGATTGAGGATTGGCCGTTTTTTTCTTATGTTGGCCGTGTTTCCCCAATTTGGCTTGCCTGGAGTGTTCTTACTTGGTGAAAGGTTGGTGCCTCGGACTCTTAAATTGCCCGTTGCTCGAAGGTTCCCCGGGATCCTCGGATTCCCCGGTGTCCTCACCCTCGGTGCCTCCGACTCTCACGTTGCCCGTTGTTTGGAGGTTCCCCTGGTTCCTCGGGTTCCTCGGGACCCTCGGGTCCCGCACGTTCCTCGGGTTCCCCAGGGTTCCTCGGGTTCCTCGGGTTCCCCAATTTACTCGGGTTCCATAAGATACTCAGGTTTATATGGGGTTCCACGGGTTCTCGGCAATGTCAAGCAATGCCAAGCCATGCTAAGCGATGCCAAGCAATGCCAAGCAATGCCAAGGAATGACAAGCAATGCCAGGCAATGCCAAGCAATGCCAAGCAATGCCAAGCAATACCAAGCAATGCCAAGCAATGCCAAGCAATGCCAAGCAGTGTCAAGCAATGCCAAGTAATGTCAAGCAATGCCAAGCAATGCCAAGCAATGCCAAGTTATGCCAGGCAATGCCAAGCAATGCCAAGCAATGCCAAGCAATGCCAGGCAATGCCAAGCAATGCCAGGCAGTGGCAAGCAATGGCAAGCAATGGCAAGCAATGCCAAGCAATGCCAAGCAACGCTAACCCATGCCAACCAGTGCCAAGTAATGCCAAGCGATGCGGCCAGCGATGCTGCGTCCATGCACGAAGCTTTCCCCGAATTGGGGTCGCGCCGGGTTCATGAAAATGCGGCTCTCGCCCTCGCGCCGCGCGCATGCGTCACGGATGGAGGGCAGTTCCTTTTCAAAATGTGGCTCTCGCCTCAGCGCCGCTCACATTCGTTTTAACAGCTTGCAAGATATTCACGGATTCTCATCGCTGACGTCCGAGAAACGGTGTTTGGCACGTTTGAGGACGCGACAGGCACGTTGATTTGCGGCGTTGAAGTCCCAGGAAGGGTGTTCTTGCACGAAAACCAAGTAATACTGATTCGACATGAGTGCAGATCTTCAGACGCCTGTCTTCCAATGGAGCACTTCCCGCAGTGAAACTACATCTTGGCACGAACCTATGGAGGGGAAACGTGGAGGGAGGTTTCTTGCAACATCGTTGATGGGTCTTGGGTTTACCCTCCTCCTCCTCCTCCTCTTCCTCCTCCTCCTCCTCCCCCCGTCCTCATTGCCCATGGATCTGCCGAGCTTTGTTTCACTCTGTGTCTCTTCGTCCCTTTCCCCGTCAGCTTTCTTGAGCAAGGTTACTGAACAGGCTGGTGGAGATACGCGACGCGGGAAGAATGCCACCTCGCTGGATTTCTTGCCTGGACAGCTGCCGTGACAGAAAGCCCGAACTGCTATGGGCCTCATCAGTGCTATGCGAAATGTCTGGTGGCCTTCGCCGTCGGGTCTCTCTCTCTCTCTCTGTCCCTCCATGTGTATATATATATACACATTTATACATGTGTATCTGTATATATATATATACATATGGCTGCCTTGATGTCTGGTAGTGTCCACTGGCAGCCTTTGCTCGGGCTGGGTCTTGGTGGACTGGCAGCGCCGTGCCTCAGGCTGTGCCCTGGGCCGATCCTGTGGCGAGGAAGCCCTGTTCCTGGCAGCGCTCTGCTCGGTGTGGGCGGGTGGCACTCCAATATTGCGGACGCTAACTTGCTTCTCGGCGGGAACGTGGGGTTAGAATCTCCCCCCCTTAAACAAATGCGATTTGATTGTATGGCGGGTCTCTGGGATGAGCGCCTTGCCCGCCCCGCCTGCTGACGGCTGAGCCTTCGTTTGCCGCTGAAGTGGTGTTGGGCTCTCTCCTGGGCACCTCTTGAAGCACCCTCCGCCCCAGTTGCACAGCATTGGGGAGGGTGGCAGCAAGGTGGCCACTCGCCCTCTCGTGGCCTTGTTGCGCCTCCCTCTGCACCCTCATGCTTCTCCAGGCAAGAAGGCCTCCCCCTCCTCCTCCCCCCCCTCCTCCTCCGCCACCGCCTCCTCCTCCTCCTCCTCCTCCTCCTTGCATTCCTCCTCCGCATCCGCATCCGCCTCGTCCTCCTCCTCCTCTTCGCCTCCCCCCCCCCTCCTGGGGCCCTCTCGGGTCTCCAGGGGCCGCCTGCGCTCTCCCCAGGCCTCCTGGAGCATCCTGGGGCCTCCCTGGACCCTCCTGAAGGCCTCCTTGGGGCCCTCCTGAAGGCCTCCTGGGGCCCTTCCAAGTGCTTCTGGGTGCCCCCCCTCAGCTGCACTGGAGAACCGCCGCGCCAGCCGATGGCGGCGCGCGGGGGCGCGCCTGGGCGGAGGCCGGCTGCACGCCAGCGCCCATCGCCTGCATCTGGCGGGGGAGGATGCCGAGATGAGGACGAGGGCGACGGAGGGAGAGGGAGGAGTACGACGAGGCGAAGGGCCGATCCTGGCACGTGCGGCGACGCGCGTATGCCCGTGTCCGCTTGGGCCAGGCGCGCGAGGCTGGAACCTCTCAGACGTGGGGTCCACCATGGCTGCGTCGCTGTGTTAACCAGTTCGTGAGGTTGATGGCCTACTGCCTGGAGCTTCGTGGCCGCACAACGTCACTGGTGCCGTGCTGCATGTCATTGCCGTCGTGTCGGTCCATGCTGTGCAAGAATTCCCGTACATCTCCGCAGCATCGTATCTGCTATGCGCCACGAATCCCACCAACCCTCTGGGCGTATGTGGTTTGACGACTTTTGGATTCTCTCTCCCTCCTTCCCCTGCTCGGAGGCGGGGGTTTTCATTGTTCTTATTAATAGACCCCCCCTCCCTCACCCGACTGCGGGCCGACCCGAAACATGCCACACACACACACCATCCCTTTCAAAAACGATACAGGATGCACTTTGCCTCCAACTCTGGAGCATGCGCGGGCACCCCATGACCACTTCGCATTGGATTTGACAAGGACGGCGGGGGTGCCGTCATATTGCTCGCTGCGCTCAGACCAACCATCCCTGCCAAAAAACAATGAGGCATGCACTTTGCCTCCACACCTGAAGCATGCGCGGGCACCCCCTGACCACTTAACATTACGTTTTGACAGGGACGGCGAGGGGGCCTTCGTAGTGCTCGCTGCGCGCAAGCCAACCATCCCTGCCAAAACACAATACAGGAGGATGCAATCTGCCTCCACATCTGGCGCATGCGCGGGCACCCCGCGACCACTTTGCATTGGCCTTTGACAGAGACGGCGGGGATGCCAGCATATTGCTTGAACGTGGATCACGTGCCGCACCTGGCGCGCCTGGCCCGCTTAGGCCTCCAGGGTGCCTGGTGCACCTGGAACCCGTGGCGCACATGGCACGCGTGGCGCTCCTGAGCAATATGCCGAAACTCCCTCGGGTGTTACTTATGTGTTGGGAGGGCGGGTGGGAGTGAGCGAGACGGTTTGCGGGCGAACGAGGGGCCTCGATCAGTGTTCCTTATCAACATGTACCCCCTCCACCAAGCGACCGGCGTCCAACCAGGAACCATGAGGACACCATGGCGACCCGCCCCCCACCATCCCTGTCAAAAACAATACAAACCGCACTCTGCCTCCACACTCGGAGCCTGCGCGGCCAACCCAACGTGCCCCCCCCCCCCCCCACCACACACACACACACACACACACACACGCACACACACATCATGCCTTACAACAAAAAGATCATTCACTGCGTGGAGCTCCCCATATGTGCATCTATTCGCATGGACCTGTCCGCCGTGAGAGTCTAGGCGCAAGAGTGTTCGAATATAAGCGGGCTTGAGTTGTGACGGTCTGGTCATGAATCTAGCTTCGAAAGGATCGGAGCGTGAATGAGTCTCGGTAGTACGAGCGCGTCTCTGCGCATGAGCCTGGGGCCTCCTGGGGCCTCCAGAAACCTCCTGGGTCTTCCTGGGGCCTCCAGGAGCCTCTTGGTGCCTCCTGGGGCCTCTTGGGGCTTCGAGTGGCCTCCTGCTGCCTCCTGGAGCCTCGCGTAGCCTCCTGGAGCCTCCTGGGACCTCCTAGGGAGGACTCGTGCCCCAGGAGAAGCCCGATCTATAGGAACAGACGTGCATGAAACATTGCGGATTGGAGCCACAGGAGAGAAGGGCAGTCTATAGGAGCACACGTAAAACACCAAGGACTCGTGCCCCTTTTTTTTGTCCCGTGGGGGCACGATCCAGGATCCGAGCCCCCCCGCAGGAGCTCAGCGCCGGACCAGGGGCCATCGGCAGTCGCCCGACGGGCCCCTGATGGTGCGCGGCGTCTTCGGAGCTCTCCGCGGGCACAGCAAGAGGGTGCCCGCCCACACAGCAGCGCTTGGCGATGGGGCCCCGACGTGGACCGCCCGAGGCGGCAGCGGCGGCGGGCCGCGGCGGAGAGGTCGGCCGCAGCGGCGGCCGCGCGCGCTGCCGCGCGCGCTACCGCGTCGGCGGCAGGCCCGCGGCCGTTGCCTTCTGAGGCATCCTGCTCCTGGGGCTTCTCGGGGCCTCCTGTTGCCTGGGCATCCTGGCGCTTCCTGTGGTCTCCTGGGGCCTCCCGTGGCTTCCTGAGGCCTCCTGGAGTTTCCTGAGGCCTTCTGAAGCCTCTTGGGACATCCTGTGGCCTCTTGAATCTTCCTGTGGCCTCCTGATGCCTCCCTCCTGGGCCCTCATGTGGCCTCCTGGGGCCTCCTGAAGCCTGCTGGAGCCTCATGTGGCATCCTGGGGAGAAGATGTGCCCACGAGTCTGGCCACCAAAACAGGCAAACCGATCGAGACATCCTCAAAATCTGGCCCCCCTAGGGGGCGAACATGAGCGCCTCGCTCGAGACATCCTCCAAATCTGCTCCGAAAGAGGAGGATGTTGATGACCAAAACAGGCAAACCGCCTGAGACATCCCCGCCATTTGGGCGCGAACGGAGGCCGTGCAATACCCCTGGTGCCCCCCCCTTAGGAGGCCCCTGGCACGAGACATCCTCGAAATCTCCGATAACGGAAGATGGTGGGGACCAAAACAGGCAAACCGCCTGAGACATCCCCACCATTTGGGCGCGAACGGAGGCCGTGCAATGCCCCTGGCGGCCCCCCCTTGGGAGTGCTAAAACCAGCAAGCCGCTCGAGACATCCTCATCATCTGCTCGTCGTCATCATCATCATCATCATCATCATCATCATCATCACCACCACCATCATCACCACCACCACCACCACCACCACCATCATCATCATCATCATCATCATCATCATCATCATCATCATCATCATCATCATCATCATCATCATCGTCATCATCATCACATCATCATGACCATCATCATCGTCATCATCATCATCATCATCACCATCATTATCATCAACATCATCAACAGCAACAACCATCATCATCACCATCATTAGCATCAGCATCATCATCATCACCAGCAGCATCATCATATTCATCCATCATTCACAATCACCATCATACTCACATTATACTCTCACCATACCATGGTCATCATTATCATGGTATGGGTGAGGTGGTCCGGCGCGGTCAGAGAATAACAAGAACCCCATCCTTTGGAGATTGGGAGCAATACAAAGTACACTTCGGGGCAAAGTCTTGAATCATGTTCGTGAGGCCCGCGAGCACTCTGTATCGTTTTGACAGGGACGGCGGGGGTGTGAGCATATTCCCTGCTGCGCGCAGGGCTACCATCCCTAACACAAAACAATACAACATGCACCTCGCGGCTAAATGATGATTATGCGCGGCCATCCCGCAATCACTGTCAAATTGCTTTTGACAGGGACCGCGGGGGTGGTGGCGCGTGGCCAGCTGTGCGCAGGCCCACCAGACACAATGATGGGCATTGCTATTCGACAAGGATAGTGGGGGCCGACATGTTTCCCGATGTGTGCTATCACGTGCGCAGGCGCACCTTATGCATTCCGCACGTGCCCCGAACGTGGCGCACCTGGCGCGGCTGGAGTGTGCGGCACACCTGGCGCACCCGGAGCACGTGGCGCATCTGGCGCACCAGGCGTGCCTGGCACGCTCGGGCCCAAGGGGTGCATGGCGCGTGTGGCGCCCCTGGCACGCGTGGCGCACCTCGCCCAAGCATCGCGCACCTGGGGTCGGCTTTGATTGCCAATAGCTGCCCATCCAAAAACGAACATGCTCAGGCTCGGGTGTTACTTATGTGTTGGGAGGGCGGGTGGGATTCAGCTAGACGGCTTGCGGGCGGGTGGGTCGGTTGATCACTGCTCCCTATTATTAACAAACACCCCCTCCCCCAGGCGACTGGGGGCCAACCAGGGACCATGACGACCCCCCCCCCCACAATCCCTTGTAAAAAAAACCATGCAACACACACTCTGCCTCCAAATTCGGAACATGCGCAGCCAACCCGATGCGCCCCCCCCCCCCCCCCCCCGCATCCCTGTCAAAAAACAATACAGAGTACACTTGGCGGAGGCGGCGGCGGCGGCTGCGGCGGCGGCTGCGGCAGCGGCGGCGGCGGCGGCGGCGGCGGCTGCGGCGGCGGCGGCGGCGGCGGTGGCGGCGGTGGCGGTGGTGGAAGCGGCAGCGGCTGCGGCGGCGGCGGCGGCGGCAGCGGCGGCGGCGGCGGCAGCGGCGGCGACGGCAAAGACGACTGCTGAATATGCTGAGGCTCGGGCCAAACTCGGGTGCTACGTATGTGTTGGGAGGGCGGGTGGGAATGAGCGAGACGGCCTGCGGGCGGGGGGGGTCTTGACCCCTCCCCTACCCCCTGCCCTGGGCCATGGAGGGGGGGGGGGGATCGGGCAGCCGGAGCCGATCGGCAGCCCAATTCGGCATCCAAAATGGCTCGAGATAGCCGCCAGTGGCTCGAAATTGCCTCCGACAGACCTCCAAGGCGGTTCCAAGTGCCCTTCGCGCCCCCCCCAAAAAAAACAACGGGAACTTACTGGTTCGCTTCCGATGGGCTTTCGGGGCCTCAGGATGGCCCAAGAGAGCCCCAAGAAGGGCTCAAAAGCGCCACAAGACATCTTCAAGAGCGCCCAAGAGCCCGAGAAGGCCCAACAAACCTAAAAACAAACGAGCCCCAAGAGGGTCCCAAGAGGCCCCACGGGGACCCCCAAAGAACCCCCGAGTTGGCCTTAGTCGTCCTTAAACAACTTCTCACAACAACATAGATCCCAAGCCCGACTTTTCATTATCCTTCTCATCGTCCGTTCCATCCCTCCTCCTTTCCTGCTTCCTCCTCCTCCTCCTCTCCCTCCTCTTCTACCTCCTCGTCCTCATCTTCCTCGTGTCACATTCCTCCTCCTCCTCATCATCTTCCTCCTCCTCCATTCCTTTTCCTTGTAGATATTTTTCCCTGTCGCACCCCGAGGCAAGTTTTTAGAGCGGGCCAGGCGTTTCGCCGGAGACTTCCTCACCGATTATGACCCTGAAGCTTTAAAACTGGCAACAGTTTCACAAATGGAGGGCGGGTCAGTTTCAAAATGTGGCTCTCGCCTTGGCGCCGCGCACACTTGTTTCAAACATTGAGAATAATTTCACGGATCGAAGGCGGGTGGTTTTCAAAATGTGGTTTTAGCCTTGGCGCCGCGCACACTCGTCTTACAACATCGCAGAGGATTTCACGGATTGAGGGCAGGTGGCTTTCAAAATGTGGTGTTCGCTTTAGCGCGGCGCACACTCGCTGCGAAAACCTGAAGAATTTCACGGGTCGAAGGCGGGTGGTTTTCAAACTGTGGTTCTCGCCTTCGCGCCGCGCACACTCGCCTTACAAAATCGCAAAGAATTTCACGGATTTAGGGCGGGTGGTTTGTTTTTAATGTGGTTCTCGCTCTAGCGCGGAGCACGTTCGCTGTACAAAATTCAAGAATTTCACGGGTCGAAGGCGGTTGGTTTTCAAAGTGTGGCTCTCGCTTTAATGCGGCGCACATTCGTTTCAAAAAACTGCAAAGAGCTTCGCGGATTGAGGGCGGGTCGTTTTCAAAATGCGGTTCTCGCTTTAGCGCGGCGCACATCCGTTCTAAGAACTTGCATGATATTCACGGATGGAGGGCGGCTCCTTTTCAAAATGCGGCTCTCGCCTAAGCGCCGCGCGCATTCGTTAACAACATGTGCAAGCATTTCACGGATTACCCTCATCAGCGTGCCAGAATTGGTGTTTGGAAAAGATTCCAGATTACGCGGGCGCAACAGTTACATTGATTCGCGGCGTCGAAGTCCCACGAATGGCGCTCTGGCACGACTCAGGACTGCCAAGACGCAAAAATTAGGTTGATCCGTGGCGTTGGAATCCCGAGACCAATGTTTTGGCATGCTTCGAGGTCTTCAAACGGTTGTCATCCAAAGAAGCCGCTCCCTCAATGGAAATGGACCGTTGTAGGGGCCTGTGAAGAAGGAGTTTGGAGGGAGGATGTATCCCAACAGCGTTGATACATATTGGATGTACACTGGTCCTCATCCTCCTCCTCTTCCTTTTCCGTCTCTTGTTCCTCCTCCTCCTCCTCTTCTTTTTCCTCCTCCTACCCCTATCGGTCGGGCATGGCTCAACAAACCTCCAAGAGGCCTCAAAACAGCCGCAAGATGGCCCAAGATTGTTTCCGACAGCCTTTAGCCGAGCATGGCTCAAGATCGCCTTCAAGAGGCCTCAGCAAAGCCACCAATCGTCTCTGGATGAGATGGTGGGGACACGCGAATCGTCACGAACTCGGTCGGTGATCTAGTCGGGGTTCCAGTTCAGCGCCCCTTGTGTCCAACGAAACACGTCGGATACCGGGCTATCTGGGCAGACCTTCGCCATAGAATCCCTTCGCGCGTTTGCGTTACATCTGGAACAACTCAGCTCTGTGAGCGCCACGTGCTCGTCAGAGCGAAGGACCGCCTCGAGGTCCACAACAGCCCCTGGAGGCCCTGGAAAAAAACTGATGCTGCCATCCAGGTTGTCAAGCGCTGAAGCCCCGGAAAGCCAGGGAGCCTGCAATACCATCCTGGGAAACTCCACGCTGCTCCCTGGAAGGCTACGCTGCCTGGTGAAGGGGGGAAAGGAGGGGAGAAGCAGACAGACGACGACCAACGCGCGGGCCGGTGGCCGGGGCTGGCGGGGAGGGCGGGCAGGCAGAAAGGGGACCGGGCGAAGACGAGGCGCTTTGACGGGAGCCAGCTGCAGTCGTCGCAACGCAACGCCGCCCACACCTGAACGGGAGAAAGCCACACCACCCCGCGCAGGTACGGCGCGATGCCGCCGAGGTCCAGGACCAGCCGTTCCAAGGCCCCGATGTACGCGCTGGGGAAACGTGCCGCCCTCGTCGTCGGTCTTTTGCCCACGCAGAAGAGCATCTCCACACCTGCTGCGCCTCGGGCCGAAAGGACAACCCGTCGCTCGCATCGAGACCCGGGACCCGCTCGCTCCGTCGACCAACGCGTTTCAGCCGCCCCGGCGTGCACGTAGTCGATGAAGTGCACGATGGTCACAGGCCACGGGGCCCCGTGCGCGCGCAAGAGCCGCCTGCGCGTCGACCCCATGGCTCGCACGTGCGACCTCACTGTGTTGATGCGTCTGCGGCCCAATGGCGCCGTAAAGGGAGGGTGTTCCCATCTCCTCGAGCAGCGAAATCAAGCGAGGCCTCCACTAAGCCCACTCATGCACCCCCAACCCGCGTCGGATCTCCTCCGCGGCCGCGCGGCACCTCCGCGCGACCGCGGGTCCCTGGCGGCGGAAGGGCCTCGGCCGTACCTCGGTCGCCCGTCAGTCGGAGGCACGCTGCGGCGTCCTCCAGCATGGCCCACTCGGGGCAAACGCGCCACGTTTTCAGGCGTCCCAGAACGGGTTCCTGAACGACGGCCCGATCCACGAGATCCTTCTGCGGTTGTCGCGCCTCGTCCACGCTGAGGTCTACGGCCTCCGCCACTAGCACGAGGGTCCCCTTGAACTCGGCCTCTCCGCCTGCAGTGCGAAACGCATGCCGAGGAAATCGTGTTCGTGCAACACCTTGCTGCTAAGCCGCCGCGCGGCGTCGAAGGCGCACGGACCAAGGGCCGGCATCTTCGCCCAACCGATTGTCAAAAACGGCCGAGCGCCTGAGCCCAAATGGCATCAGGCTTCGGGCAGAGCGAGAGGATACACATTCGTGTTGGCATGCGGGGGCCTTGAACTCACACAAGGAGGTTTTGAAAGATATTCAAACATATGTTGGGTAGATTGTTTGGAAGCCACCCAGTACCCACTACTGCGGAGGAGGTGCTGAGCTCGGCATTGACAATGAATAGTTCAGGCTGTTGTTGAAACCGCTGAGCAATATTAACACGGTGCGCGTATTTCTGAACTTCTGATCAACACAGCCTGTGGATGCTACTGGCCAAACAGGAGGGAATGGATCTCATGAAGGTTTAGTGCGATAAAGTTGATGGATATCGATGCAAGAGGAAAGCTGAGACGGCCATGGAAAACAGGCTGTCATATCGAGATATATGGGGGCGCCAGTGGAGAAGAGGATTCAGGAATTGCAACATTCAGAAGGGTAGGACTTCCCATCGAATGCGTTGCTCAAATTGTACATTCAGTTGATCTCGCGGGCATGGTGTTCGGCCCACTCACGGGCACAAGGCAGGTAGCTGCCAGCTGCTGCTATTGTACATTACCAGTTGGACGACTGAGCGGTACCTCAGCTATACCACAGACTGCGAATCCGCCGACCCTGTCGGCGTGTCAGAGGCAGTTCCGTCGCCATCGCCGTGGTTGCCGTCGTCGCGTCGCCGCCGCCATCACGTCCCCTCCTTCCCCTCAGTCCGTCGCCGCTCCCCCCCTTTCCTTGGGCCCTCGTCCTCAAGTACGCCAGCCAAAGCGAAATGCACCAGCCCATCCACAGCGAAATTAAGCAGCGTTGTCATTGAGTCGAAAAGAAGCCCCTTCCCTTTGTTCCCTGGGGGGGGTCCCAGGCGGTGGTCCCGGGGGGTGGTCCTGGGTCAGAATTCCACCCTCCCGGGGCCCATGGCCCGCCCTCTCCCTCCCATTTCCGTCGAGGGCCGAGGCCCCCAGGGTCGGCGGCACCGGCCGTAAGGCCTGAGATATATGCTGCCAAGTAATGGCACGGCAAGAAGTATCTCGAGCCGTCGGGCGAAGATGCCGACATCTGGAACAAATCATGGATCTGACGGCCCATCGAAACTTGTGCTATATTTCAATACCTACACGACCACCGTTCAGGTTATAAGGTGATTCGGGGGGAGGAACCAGCGACTCACTCAATCGATCTCACTATCAATCTCTTTATCGATCTCACATCGCTCTCACTATCGAGCTCACAATCGATCTCCGTATCGATCCCAATCGATCGATCTCACTATCAAGCTCACTATCGGTGCCAATCGATATCACAATCGATATCACCATCGATCTCATTATCGATCACACTATCGATCTCTCTGCCAACCTCCCTATCGGTCTCACTATCAATATCACTGTCCATGTCACTATCGATCTCACTATCCATCTCACTATCGATCTTACTATCGAGCTCACGATCGATCTCACAATCGACCTCCCATATTATCTCACGATCCATATTTTTATCGATCTCACGATCGATCCCGCAAACGACCTCAGTAACCCTTTCAAGATCAATCTCACACTCCCTCTCACTATAGATCTCACGAGCGATCTCGCTCGGTCGACCTCACAATCGATCTTACTCTCGACCTCAGAGCCGATCTCACTAACGGGACACCGGCGGGACACCTGGGGGACGCCGACGGGACATCCTTGGCCACCGCCCCCCAATCCCGGCGGGGGGGGGAGAGGGGCAAAATTTTGGCATGGCGGCGCACGAGCCAGAGGAGGGTTCATTCTTCTCGCCCGCCCACGCAGCGTCGCCTCGCCCGCACGGAGGACACGAATGCGAAACCACTTCACTGCCATGGACCCGTTCTCACAAAACTGGGCGAGACATCCACAAGGGGAGATCTATCATTACGATGGTCATTGGCAACTTGCTGTCCGATGAGTTTGCAGGCTTCGCCGCTGCAAAAGCCCGCCTCACCGTCGCCGAGAGATCCAGAATGTTGATTCACGAAAGGAGAGCACACATCGTTCGTATGCGGCTGTTCAGAGCGACCCTTGACAGTATCAAAGCCACCCATGAGGCCGAGCTTCAGGAAAGGAAGCGTGCCCGTGAGGTCCCGCCTCCCCCTCCTCCGCCTCCCCTCCTGCTCCTGCTGCTGCATCGGCTTTCCGTTCCCAAGATCGCATTGCCGAATGCCAGAGGCAGTGCCTGCCCTGCTGTGAGTCCGCAACCCAAGCCACTGCGAAAGAGTTACGCGCATCTGAGTGCCATAAGTTAGATAGTGCTAATAGGTGTAATATTCTCGCCCATCAAGGGTGCTAGAATTCACATAGCAGGGGGCTAGGCACACACTACGCACATCCTGAACGTTCAACCGAACCTTCAGATTTCGTTGTGTAATGTTTTCGGAGGGGGGGGTCGCCGATAAGGCGCCGCAATCCCTCAAGAGCCCATGTAGTGGGAAATTGTCCCACGGGGTTTACAGCCCAAATTCCTGAGTCGAGTCGAGCAATCGTCACGACATTCGAACGTTGCCAGCCAAAAGTCAAGTCAAGGTTGAACACACTTGCATCCGCAATGGGGTCCACTCCACTCCACTACACTTCCTCTACCCCCAACGTTCCGACGGACGAGGGGAGGGGATGGGAATGAGAATCCAAAAAGCACGTCTCAGTCACATCGGCGCAAGGATGCGAACGACCTCAAGCATCTGATTACAGTGGAGCGGAGGGGGGATTGCGACAGTGGCGCTGCTGCCTCCTCGGGGCGACCTGTCAACTCCCACGAGTGGGAGGATTGGAGTGAAAGAATGGGGATGAGCAGAAAGAGGAACAGCCAGGGGGAGACAGAGCAACAATAGCAGGGACAGAAAATCGAGGAAGAGAAGAGCATGTATGGAGGAGGAAGAAAGGGGCAGGGGAAACAATGGACAGGCATAAACAGAGAGCAAAACTTATGGGAAGCTTCAGCAAGTCAGAACATCGAGCTCACGGCCTGCATCATCTGCACGGGGAACATCTGACAGTGGCATGACAGATGGGTCAAGGAAAAAAACACTCTGGACCAGTATATAGAAACATATGAAGCATGGTAATAAAGGTTGCACACACACTGTCTCCAAGCTAACGCGTGACCAATCACATGGTTGCACACCGCACTCTATTGCCCGTGCACAACATCCGCTCCTGGTATGATAAACTGTCTCGGAATACGTCTCAACAATACGTCTAGCAAAACCTGACCGGACAAGAACGGGAAGCGCCGTTTTTTATCCACCACGTGCGTCAGAGACCGTATTGGCGAGAACGTCAGAGAAACCCATAAACGCAACAGAACAGACTAAATGATGGCCTGCCGCGCTGGTCTGTCGAGGTAGTCTGCTGCCCTGGCCACATCATGGTGTCGACACCGTGCTTTTCTCTCGGCCACGCGGGCCCCCACCCGTTGTCGCCCAGCCTACTTTTTCTATTCCAGCCTGTCTTGTCTTTTGTTTGTCCGTCGTCGTCGTCGCGTGCCTTTCCTTTGTCGTGGTCGTCGTTTTCATTATAATCGTCCGCTGTTGCCGTTCTCGCTGTCGCCGTCGTTATCATTTTATGATTGCGGTCGTTTTTCTGATTGTTTTTTTGTTGTTGGATTCCGTGTTCGGTTGGTTTTTGTGTTATGATTGTGGTCGTTTTCTGTCATCGTTTTTTGTCGTAATTTTCGAGATCGTTATTGACGAAGACGACGACGACGACGACGACGACGACAACGACGACGACGACGACGACGACGAACAGGAGGACCCGTGCCGGCTGGCTCGGGGTGCCCGCGTCCCTCTGCTGCCGCAGGCCGCCGCCAGCGAGTTCCGAAGTGC
>CAUYUJ010017360.1:22500-78254 GCA_963575745.1 Prorocentrum cordatum | reverse complement strand
CGCTCGACCCTGAGCACGAGAGCCTGCGGCGTGCGGGATGGAGCATCGTGCAGTGCGACTCAGACGGCAACATGGAGTGCGCGGTGTACGGCAGCGTGCGCCAGGACCTCTGCCCGTTCCAGACGGCGAAGGACGGCGAGGATTTCGCGGTCTGGATGCTGTCTCGCTTTCTGGGCCCGAGCGTTGACGAGATCCTCATCGATTGTGCGTCCACGGTCAGCTGCCTCACGTTGGGTAAGAAGTACGCGACGGCAGCCAGCAAGCCCAACGCCCACCTCTGGGAGGGGATCTACGCGTCGCTAGACGTGGACACGCTCAAGGTGACCAAGGTCGCAGCCCACTGCACCGCCAGAGACGTGATGGATGGCAAGATCACGGAGGCGGACCTCCGTGGCAACGGGCATGCAGACCGCTGGGCCAAGGCGGGGGCGGAGCTCCACCGTACCAGCCCAGTGGCCAGGCGCGAGTTCTTTGGCACGATGGAGGTGGTGAGGGAGCTCTCTTGCTGGGTGGCGCAGGCCTCCCTCATCTGGCAGGGGATCGAGGTCAAGGACTGCGAGGGCCTCCCTGAGGGCAGCGAGCGGACGGCCGTATCCTTCGCAGTGCCAGTGGTGGAGCCCACCAGCAGCCGCCCGCCCGACTCGGGCTCGGGCGACGGGTGGGCATCGGCGGCGCGCGCTGGTGGCGTCTCCCTCGGGGCGGCGGCCTTCGTCGTCGTCGGCCACGTCCTGGCCTACGCCAAGTGCGGGGAGGGAGCCGCCGAGCAGGAGCTGATGGCGTGCACCCACTGCGGGGCGTACGCGCGGCTGGGCGGGCGCTCAGGTGCGGCGCCCAAGCTCAAGGAGCAGTGCCCAGGTTCGGCTGGGCTTCCCAAGGGCAGGAGAGACCAGAGGGCGCGCTGGCTGCAGGGGCGGCACCCTGCTGGCACGCCCCACAGCGGCAGCAAGAGGGTCGGAGCGTCCGCGCCCAGCTTGCGCAAGGAGGACGTGGTGCCGATGGCCGCCAGAGTGCGCTTCCTGGAGTGGCTGGGCGTCCGCCCCGATGATGCACCTGGCGGCGTGGCCGCCGACGCTGGCCGAGGGCCCCCCAGCGGCGCGGCGGCAGCAGGTGAGGCGGAGGCTGAGCCTTTGGCGCCTGACTCCTCGGGGGCCTCGAGGGAGGCTTGGCTGAGCGCCTACGGGCTCGACGAAGCGAGCCTCCTCGAGTGGTCAGCCGCAGCAGAGACGGCGCGCGAAGACAGGCGCAAGAGACGCCGTCGCGCTGAAGTTGACGAAGGGGAGTGATGCAGCATCACTTTCCTCTTTCTGTTGTATCTGCCCCTCGTCACCTCTTTTGGCGTGTGCGTGGGCAGCGTCTTCTGCCCCGCATTCTTGATGCAGCGAGGCGGCTCTGTCAGGCGTGATGTGCGCCTCCGCCCCGCTGCCTTCTGATTTCTTTGAAATCGTGCGCTTCGCGCTTTTGGCGCTTCGCGCCCTTTCCCCTGGCGGCTCCCTTGGGGCCCCTAGGGTTGGCCCTTGAGGCCCTGGGGCCAACGGGCTCCGTGGGCCTCGGGCTTCTGTCAGCCTTCACAGGCCCCGCAACTCACAGCTCACACCTCGATTTTTTGAGGATGTCTCGAGCGAAATGGCCATTTTGGGGAACCTGACCGGACAAGAACGGGAAGCGCCGTTTTTTATCCACCACGTGCGTCAGAGACCGCATTGGCGAGAACGTCAGAGAAACCCACAAACGCAACAGAACAGACTAAATGGTGGCCTGCCGCGCTGGTCTGTCGAGGTAGTCTGCTGCCCTGGCCACATCATGGTGTCGACACCGTGCTTTTCTCTCGGCCACGCGGGCCCCCACCCGTTGTCGCACAGCCTACTTTTTCTGTTCCAGCCTGTCTTGTCTTTTGTTTGTCCGTCGTCGTCGTCGCGTGCCTTTCCTTTGTCGTGGTCGTCGTTTTCATTATAATCGACCGCTGTTGCCGTTCTCGCTGTCGCCGTCGTTATCATTTTATGATTGCGGTCGTTTTTCTGATTGTTTTTTTGTTGTTGGATTCCGTGTTCGGTTGGTTTTTGTGTTATGTTTGTGGTCGTTTTCTGTCATCGTTTTTGTCGTAATTTTCGAGATCGTTCTTGACGAAGACGACGACGACGACGATGACGACGACGACGATCTGCCGTGCTCATTTGGGGTCTGCCGCGCGCCTGTGAGATCTGCCGTGCTCCGGTTGGGGAAACGCCAGCGGCGTTCGGGGTACAACAAAAAGGCGCGTTTATGTTGTACCCGCGCGCGGTCTGCCGTGCTCCTGTGGGTTCCGCCGTGCTCCTGTGGCGTCTGCCGTGCTCCTGTGGCGTCTGACGGGCTCCTGTGTGGTCTGCCGTGCTCCTTTGTGGTCTGCCGTGCTCCTGTGGAGTCTGCCGTGCTCCTGTGTGGTCTGCCGTGCTCTTGTGGTCTGCCGTGCTCATTTGGGATTTGCCGTGCTCATGTGGGGTCTGCCGTACTCCTGTGTGAGCTGTGAGCTGCGGGGCCTATGAAGGCTAAAAGGAGCCCGAGGCCCACGGAGCCCGTTGGCCCCAGGGCCTCAAGGGCCAACCCTAGGGGCCCCGAAGGAGCCTCCGCAGGGGAGGGCGCGAAGCGCCAGACGCGCGAAGCGCAAGATTTCAAAGAAATCAAGACAGCAGCGGAGGCTGAGGCACGCCTAGCACGGCCAGCAAGTCTGCCTCGCTGCAAATGAGACGCGAGGCCCACCCTCACAACAAGTGACGAGGGGCCTCACGAACCTCGAGGTGAGGCCAGCACGCGCATTGCAAAGCCAAACGGCCTGACCTCGACGTGAGGGCTGAAACACACAACAAAATGAAGGTGCTGCCTCACGCACACTGAAAGAAGATGATGGTGTCTGCAGACCTGCAGACTATGAGAGGGGCGGACACAACAGGAAGAAGAAAGTGATGCTGCATCACGACCCCTCGTCACCATCTGCAAGGCGGCGCCTCTTGCGCCTGTCCTCTCGCGCCGACTCAGCCGCTGCTGACCACTCGAGGAGGCTCGCCTCGTCCAGGCCGTAGGCACCAAGCCACGCCTCCCGCGAGGCCCCCGCGGGGCCAGGCGCCAGCGGCTCAGCCGCCGCCTCGCTAGCGGCCGCCGCGCCGCTGGGGGGCCCGCGGCTGGCGCCGGCGGCCTCCCCGCCAGGGGCATCCTCGGGGCGGACCCCCAGCCACTGCAGGAAGCGCACCCTGGCGTCCATCGGCACCACGTCCTCCTTGCGCAGGCTGGGCACTGCCGCGCCGACCCGCTTGCTGCCGCTGTGGGGCGTGCCAGCAGGATGCCGCCCCTGCATCCAGCGTGCCTTCTGGTCGCGCCTGCCCTTTGGAAGCCCAGCAGACCCTGGGCATTGCTCCTTGAGCTTGGGCGCCGCGCCTGAGCGCCCGCCCAGCCGCGCGTACGCCCCGCAGTGGGTGCACGCCATCAGCTCCTGCTCGGCGGCGCCCTCCCCGCACCTGGCGAAGGCCAGGACGTGGCCAGCGACGACGAAGGCCGTCGCGCCGAGGGATACCCCACCAGCGCGCGCCGCCGAGGCCCACCCGTCGCCCGAACCCGAGTCGGACGGGCGGCTGCTGGCGGGCTCCACCACGGGCACGGCGAAGGAAACAGCCGTCCGCTCGCTGCCCTCAGGTAGGCCCTCGCAGTCCTTGACCTCGATCCCCTGCCAAATGAGGGAGGCTTGCGCCACCCAGCATGAGAGCTCCCTCACCACCTCCATCGCGCCGAAGAACTCGCGCTTGGCCACGGGGCTGGAGCGGTGCAGCTCCGCACCTGCCTTGGCCCAGCGGTCGGCATGACCATTGCCGCGGAGGTCCGCCTCCGTGATCTTGCCATCCATCACATCTCTGGCGGTGCATTGGGCTGCCACCTTGGTAACCTTGAGCATGTCCACGTCCAGCGAGGCGTAGATCCCCTCCCAGAGATGGGCATTGGGCTTGTTGGCTGCCGTAGCGTACCTCTTGCCCAACGTGAGGCAGCTGACCGTAGACGCACAATCGATGAGGATCTCGTCCACACTCGGGCCCAGGAAGCGAGACAGCATCCAGACCGCGAAATCCTCGCCGTCCTTGGCCGTCTGGAAAGGGCAGAGGTCTAGGCGCACGCTGCCGTGCACCGCGCACTCCATGTTGCCGTCGGAGTCGCACTGCACGATGCTCCAACCCGCACGCCGTAGGCTCTCGTACTCGGTGTCGAGCGCCGACCCATCCAGGTATAGACGCCCCCCGAGGAGACCGTCGGCGGGGCGATTGCACCACATGACCGCCATGGCATCCGACCTCGGTGCGGCCCTCGGGGGCAGAGGGAGCCAGCAGCGCGCAAAGCATTCCCCCGCCTCCTCACCACGGCCACGTGCACGGTGTGCGCAGCGCCGAAGGCGGTCGGAGGTAGAGTCGCGCCTCGGCCCCGCGAGGACGGGACACTCGAACAGCCTGTGCCAGAGGCTGCCGCGGGGTGCATCGCAAGCGCAGCAGCGAGCATGCTCCCTCTCCCCCGCCGAGTGCAGACGGGTCTGGGGCCAGTGGGCGTTGGAAAGGAAACTCACCACCGCCGCCTTCTCCCTGGGGCTGAGCTTGCTGCCAGGCCCGAGGACCTCCGAGAAGGCCTCCCAGAACAGGGGCGACGGGGGGAGCGCACCGTGGCCTAGGCGGGCCAGCTCCGACCTGTCCGAAGCACGCCGCGCCCCTGCCGCTGCCAGCAGGCCCAGCTCGCGCGGCCCCATCATGCGCAGGTCCAGGATGTGGCCGTCGTCGGTGGCGAGGCGGGTGCCTTGGACGAGCCTCCAGCCCACCCTGGTGAGCGAGAGGGCCAAGGCATCCACTGGCGTACGGCAGTGCGCCCATGGGGCTGCTGCACCCGCGTGCCTCCGCTCCGCCTCCTGCACGGCCGTCTCGAACATGCGCTGCGAGACCTCCCCCGACTGAAGGAGGCTGGCCGCCATCTGCACAGCGGCACGAAGCAGCGCGGGGCTCGGGTCGAGGTCGATGGACCGCATGACCTCCACCGCTCTGAGCCTCAGCCCGAGTGAGGCGCCCTTAGGGAACTTCCCAGCCGAGCGCACAGCCGCCAAGCGCCACGAATGAAGCTCCCTATCAGGTACACCAGTCACAGTACGCCCCCACAGCATCGCCGCGGTGGGCCCAGCACGGTGGACCATCTCGGTCGCCGCACCAGCTGAGCGAAGCACCCCGAGCCTGCGTCCACGCCGAAGGCCGCCGCCCGCACGCACAGCACCTTCATGCACCCCTCGACGAGTAATGTTGGCGTCGGTGCCGAGGTTCCTCGCCTGCAGACCCCTCTTGAAGGCCAAGCCCTGCGCTGCCCACGCCTCGGAAAGCTCCTTGGCGAGCTGCGGCGACGATGCCAGGAAGACCGACTTACTCTCGTTGAGTGGGAGGTGCTGTTCACGCAGCTGGCGGACCACTTCACAGCTGGAGGCCAACAGCTGCTGCTTGACGAGTCGGGCCGTGCCGACCGCCTGGAGCGAGATGTCGTCGACAACATTTCTCGGCGTGACCAACGGGCACGTCGCCCCCGCGGCCAGGAGGGCGCCCAGCACTGGGAGCTTCGCAACTGCTGTCGCACACGCACACCCAGCCAAAACCGTACCTGTCGTGCCGAAGGCGGGGGAAGCCATTCCCGCCGCGAGGATCATCCTAGGGGCCTGGTAGGAGGTGAGGAGGCCGCGCAACAGCCTGAGGTTGAACCCGAAACGTACAGCATTCGCCCAGAGAACATCGTGACGCACATGCTCGTAGAACTTGCTGATGTCCAGGAAGAGGCTCGCGGCCTCGAACTGCTGGTTCGCCTTCGCGAACCCCGCAAAACAGTTGTGCAGCCACCCAGCCCGCTCGCAGTCCCGCCCGTCACGTCCCCAGAAGAAGGGGAAGGCGTGGTCAGCCTCCCAGCGGGCACAGCACGGCTGGCGGAGGCGCGACCACAGCCGCAGGACCAGCGGCAGCAACGCAATGGGCCTTACCCCTCCATCTGCCTTCGGGATGAACACCATCAGGGAGACCTGCCCGTTGATCGATGCAGGGGCGTCGTCGTAGGCCGCTAGGATGTCCAGGATGCGCTGCTGCAGCGCCACGGGCAACAGGAGGATCTGCCGAGGGCGCAGAGAGTCGCACCCGAGCCCCACCGAGGGGCTGTAGCGCTTGCAGGCCGCCTGGAGCTGCTCCAGCGAGATGGGTGGCAGCCGCCACTCGCCAACGTCCCAGCTGCTGGCCCCTGCGCCCAGGGCGAACCCGTCCTGGAGCCACAGCTTCTGCCAGACACTCGTGAGCTCGCCGATCGCTGCCATCCCAACAAGCCTCCTGCCCGAGTCAGCGTCCCTGACCGTCGGCGGAGGCGTCGCCTTCGAGAAGCGGTGGGCCAGACGACCGCCCTTCTCGACCGCAGTCTGTGCCCAGTTGCGCCAGGCCTGGGCGCTCTGAGCAGCGTCGCGGCGCTGCGATGCACCGAGCAGCCCTTGGAGGTCCCGAACGGCGTCAGGGCTGCCGTGGACGCCCGCCTGAAACACCAGGTCGCCTAGTCGATCAGGAGCTGCGCCAGGGAGAGCCCCACCTACCGAGTCGGCAGCCTCCTGCACCGCCTCTAGCAAGAGCTGCGCCCTGAGCTCGGCCTGGTGCCCGTACCAGTCTGCATGCCGTGGGTGCCAGCGGCCAGTCCTCTCAGCGCGCACCCGCTGGAGGGCCACGTCCAGGCAGCTCCTCAAGCGGTGCGTGAGGAGGCTGAACCTGAACCTGGCATCCCGTCTGACCAAGGCACTGAGAGGCTTGAGGGACAGCCGAGGCCCCTCTCCTCTGCCGAGATGACGGGCCAAGTCTGCCTGGCCGATGCCGTGGATGCCGACCAGGGTGCCTTCGGCAGCCGCCGCCCACTCGCTGAAGGCGACGGAGAGGTTGGTCGGTGACGTGCCTGCGTCCCAGGACCACTCGACGCACCTAGGCGTGGCCTGTCCCTTCTTGCCAACCGAGTAGCACACAATCTCCGCGTCCTCGTGCGCCCGAAGGAGCTCAGGAGCAACTTCGGGGAAGCGTGCGGGCCTGGACGGAACCTCCACCAACGCATCTGCCCGAACGTCCTGGAGGCGAAGCAGGACAGGGCGATGAGGGTGCAGACCGAAGCCCTCGAGTGTGGTGGCGCAGGAGGCCGTGCAGGCAGCCAACGCTGCGGAAGCCACGAACCAGTCGTAGAGGTGGTCACATCCCTCGGCATGGCACGTCGCCTCCGAAGGCCCCAGGACGTGCCCCCGCACCGCCGCGGGCCACCCCAACTCCTCCAGGGGCTCGGGCTCCATGTTGAAGTCGGCTTGGAGGACCCACGGGATGTCGGCAGAAGAGCCCGTCACCCCCGAGATGGCCGAAAACATGTCCAGGTTGGTGCCTCGAGGGCCCACAGAGTGCTGAAAGTACCCAGCGAGCACCAGGATCCGAAGGCCCGAGGCGGCGGCGACCTCCACCCCGATGAGGCGGTGCCGCAAGGCCGAGGGCACCGGGTACGCAGACTCGTCGGCCTGCAAGCCGTCCCGCACCAGAATCGCCACGCCGCCTGAGGTCGCCTGGGGCCCCTGCTTCTCCGTCAGCGCCGCCTCGTGGAGGAAGGCCGCGTAACCCAGGCCGCGGGCCTGAGCCGCCGCACTGGGCAAGCGCTCATGCGGGAGCCTCGTCTCCTGCAGCGCCACTACGTCGGGCCAGTAGTCGTACGCCTTGAAGAAGGCCTCGATGGCTTCAATACTCCTGCTCCAAGTGTTGCCATTGCAGCCGAACATGACTAGGCCAGCTCGAAGCTGCTGGCCTCCTGCCCTGCCGACCAGCGGCGCCTTGCCGATGACGGCTGCCTCGCGAGCGGCGCGCCCACCAGCGCCAGACACAGGGCCCGCTGCGCCCCTGGTCGCGGGACCCTCCGCCCCCACCAGGACTGGAGGGGGGTCCTGGCCCCTCGCTCCAGCGCTCCTCATCGGCGTCGGCGGGCCGCTCGCGGGAACGGGAGGTGGCCGTCGCAGAGGAGGTGGCCGTCCCTCCGCCCCTCCGGTTGCCAGCGGGGGGTGCGCCTGCCCATCACCAACGGGGCCGAGAGCTGCGACGACGTGGGGCTGAATCCCACCGCTCTCGGCCCCTGACTGGCCGTCGGGGGGCCACCTCGGTGTTCCCGACCGCGCCAGCTGGCTACCTCGGGCAAGGGAGCTCGGCGCCGCCCGCCGCCTGCGAGGGGCGCGGACGCGCCAGCGGCCATCACAGCGCCTCCTCCACCTGTCCCAGCAGCTGGGCCCGCGCACATCCCGAGGGGAGGGCGTCCCGCTGTCCCCGACGTCGAGGCCGACTGTGGAAGCTGACCACTCCAGCGCTCCCGCATCACCCACGGCGCGGCCCGTACCCAGCAGCAGGAGCAACGACAGCAGCCGCAGCCACCAAGGGGTCGCCGTCCGAGAGGGCCGCCCCTTGCTCGGCGAGGGCCTTTGCGAGGCAGGGCTCCACCTGAGGCCACGCGCCCAGGGTCGCCCCGTGCTGTCCGCGGGCCGCTGCAGGGC
Source organism: Prorocentrum cordatum (assembly GCA_963575745.1). Classification (NCBI taxonomy): domain Eukaryota; class Dinophyceae; order Prorocentrales; family Prorocentraceae; genus Prorocentrum; species Prorocentrum cordatum. The sequence continues at coordinate 69,694 of CAUYUJ010017360.1, read as the reverse complement.
CGTAGGGTCCGTCCGCTGGCCTGGCCCGCGTGGCTGGCGGCCCAGCCGCGGTCGGCCCTGCCTGCGGGGCTGCAACGGGAGGGGCGGCCGCAGGCCCCCCAGAGGCCACGATGTCAAGCGGCATGTCGTCATCCTCGGTCGCGAGGCCGTCGTCGCCGACGCTGTCGCCCCAACGCTTCCTGGCCGAGCTGCTACGGGGCCTGAGCACATCAGCGACCGCCTCCTTCTGCGTGTTGAGAATCTCGACGATCTCGGAAAACCTGGGAGGCAGCTCGGCTCCGTGCTGCTTGAGGAGATCCGAAAGGGCGCCGACTTGAGTGAGCAACCCCTGGACGGCGTCCCCAAGCGGGCTCGGCACGCCTCCGACAGCTGCGTTGGCCCGCTGGATCGCCTGCTGCGTGACCTTGGCCCTGGTCTCTTCCAGCTCAGCAATCTGCCCAGTGACTTCATCAACTCCCAACTCGGCTGCCGAGAGCTGCTCCTGCTTCTCCGCGATGAGCTCGCGCAGCTCGGACGCCTGCAGCTGGAGCTTCTCCCTCTTGGTACGAGCCGTGGCCAGCTGGCGTTCGACCTTCTGAATGGCGTTGGCCTCAATGTGGAGCACCGAGTGAGGCGGACGCTCGGTCCGCTGGGCCTCCTGGACGGACCGCTCCAGGGCGGCGACCTGGTCCTTGGCCTGCTGGAGGGCATTCTCCGCCTCACGCTGGAAGTCCACTGAGAGCCCGAGCGCAGAGGCCCCCTGGAGCGTGTCGACGCGCTCCCTGGCCGCCACGAGCTGCGCCTGCAGCTCCTCGATCTGGGACTTGGCCTCTCCCCAGGGCCGCGCTCGCCGTGCCCTGCTGTTGGGGGCGCTGCTGGGCGCGGTGCTCCCCGAGAGGGCCCGCTGGGAGGCCGAGCGCCTCGCCGCGCGCTGCTCAGCCCTACCCCTGGGCTGCTGCACGAACCCGTCAGCGTCCACCCGCGGGGGGGCCTTGTCGGAGCGGTACTCCTTCGTCCATGGGGGAGCACTGGTGCCGCACGCCTTGCACGTCCACCGCTTGTCACACCAATTCCAAGCGTTACAGCCACGCTTAGCACACAACCAGTACGCCCGCCTAGCCAGCCCCGAGGCAACCTCCGACATGGCGGCACACCGAGGGACTGAGAGCTGCACGGCCGAAACAATCTGCCCTGCAGGCACGAAGGAGAACAAACCTGGCGAAGCTTCTGGCTCGTGGCAGAGCGCCCCTCGCGCTCAAGAACGCCCGACGGACTCGCGGTCGTCGGGTGCGCCATGGCCTTGAGCCAAAATGGCTACGGCCGTACTCCTGTGTGGTCTGCCGTGCTCCGGTGGTCTGCCGTGCTCCTTTGGGGTCTGCCTTGCTACTGTGGGGTCTGCCGTGCTCCTGTGTGGTCTGCCGTGCTCCTGTGGTTTGCCTTGCTCCTGTGTGGTCTGCCGTGCTCCTTTTGGGTCTGCTCTGCCGTGCTCCTGTGGGGTCTGCCGTGCTCCTGTGGGGTCTGCCGTGCTCTTGTGGGGTCTGCCGTGCTCTTGTGTGGTCTGCCGTGCTCCTTTGTGGTCTGCCGTGCTCCTGTGTGGTCTGCCGTGCTCCTGTGTGGCCTGCCGTGCTCTTGTGTGCGCGGGCTGAGCTGAGCTGCGGGGCCTATGAAGGCTAAAAGAAGCCCGAGGCCCACGGAGCCCGTTGGCCCCAGGGCCTCAAGGGCCAACCCTAGGGGCCCCAAGGAGCCGCCGCAGGGGAGGGCGCGAAGCGCCAGACGCGCGAAGCGCACGATTTCAAAGAAATCAAGAAGGCAGCAAGGGCTGAGGCGCGCAAGCACGCCGAACATGCCCGCATCGCTGCCCCTGAGACGTGGGCAGAAGTGGCTGCCTCACGCACTCACAGAAAAAGGGTGACGAGAGGGGCGGACACAACAGGAGGAAGAAAATGATGCTGCATCACTCCCCCTCGTCACCATCAGCACGGCGGCGCTTCTTGCGCCTGTCCTCACGCGCCGTCTCAGCCGCGACTGACCACTCGAGGAGGCTCGCTTCGTCAAGTCCGTAGGCGCTCAGCCATGCCTCCCTCGAGGCCCCCGCGGGGCCAGGCGCCAACGGCTCCACCGCCGCCTCTCCAGCGGCCGCCGCGCCGCTGGGGGGCCCGCAGCTGGCGCTGGCGGCCTCGCCGCCAGGTGCATCCTCGGGGCGGACCCCCAGCCACTGCAGGAAGCGCACCCTGGCGTCCATCGGCACCGCGTCCTCCTTGCGCAGGCTGGGCACTGTCGCGCCGACCCGCTTGCTGCCGCTGTGGGGCGTGCCAGCAGGATGCCGCCCCTGCAGCCAGCGCGCCTTCTGGTCTCGCCTGCCCTTGGGAAGCCCAGCAGACCCTGGGCATTGCTCCTTGAGCTTGGGCGCCGCGCCTGAGCGCCCGCCCAGCCGCGCGCACGCCCCGCAGTGGGTGCACGCCATCAGCTCCTGCTCGGCGTCGCCCTCCCCGCACCTGGCGAAAGCCAGGACGTGGCCAGCGACGACGAAGGCCGTCGCACCGAGGGAAACGCCACCTGCGCGTGCCGCCGAGGCCCACCCGTCGCCCGAACCCGAGTCGGACGGGCGGCTGCTGGCGGGCTCCACCACCGGCACGGCGAAGGAGACAGCCGTCCGCTCCGTGCGCTCGGGTAGGCCCTCGCAGTCCTTGACCTCGATCCCCTGCCAGATGAGGGAGGCTTGCGCCACCCAGCAGGAGAGCTCCCTCACCACCTCCATCGTACCGAAGAACTCCCGCCTGGCCACGGGGCTGGCGCGGTGCAGCTCCGCACCCGCCTTGGCCCAGCGGTCTGCATGGCCGTTGCCGCGGAGGTTCGCCTCCGTGATCTTGCCATCCATCACGTCTCTGGCGGTGCAGTGGGCTGCCACTTTGGTCACCTTGAGCATGTCCACGTCCAGCGCAGCGTAGATCCCCTCCCAGAGATGGGCGTTGGGCTTGTTGGCTGCCGTCGCGTACCTCTTGCCCAACGTGAGGCAGCTGACCGTAGACGCACAGTCGATGAGGATCTCGTCCACGCTCGGGCCCAGGAAGCGAGAGAGCATCCAGACCGCGAAGTCCTCGCCGTCCTTCGCTGTCTGGAAAGGGCAGAGGTCTTGGCGCACGCTGCCGTACACCGCGCACTCCATGTTGCCGTCGGAGTCGCACTGCACGATGCTCCAACCCGCGCGCCGCAGGCTCTCGTGCTCGGGGTCGAGCGCCGACCCATCCAGGTAGAGGCGCCCCCCGAGGAGACCGTCGGCGGGGCGATTGCACCACATGACCGTCATGGCATCCGACCTCGGGGCGGCCCTCGGGGGCTGCGGGAGCCAGCAGCGCGCGAAGCATTCCCCCGCCTCCTCACCACGGCCACGTGCACGGTGTGCGCAGCGCCGAAGGCGGTCGGAGGTGGAGTCGCGCCTCGGCCCCGCGAGGACGGGACACTCGAACAGCCTGTGCCAGAGGCTGCCGCGGGGGGCATCGCAAGCGCAGCAGCGAGCGTGCTCCCTCTCCCCCGCCGAGTGCAGACGGGTCTGGGGCCAATGGGCGTTGGAGAGGAAACTCACCACCGCCGCCTTCTCCCTGGGGCTGAGCTTGCTGCCAGGCCCAAGGACCTCCGCGAAGGCCTCCCAGAACAGGGGCGACGGGGGGAGTGCACCGTGGCTGAGGCGGGCCAGCTCCGACCTGTCCGACGCACGCCGCGCCCCTGCCGCTGCCAGCAGGCCCAGCTCGCGCGGCCCCATCATGCGCAGGTCCAGGATGTGGCCGTCGTCGGTGGCGAGGCGGGTGCCTTGGACTAGCCTCCAGCCCACCCTGGTGAGCGAGAGGGCCAAGGCATCCACAGGCGTACGGCAGTGCGCCCATGGGGCTGCTGCTCCCGCGTGCCTCCGCTCCGCCTCCTGCAAGGCCGTCTCGAACATGCGCAGCGGGACCTCCCCCGACTGAAGGAGGCTGGCCGCCATCTGCACAGCGGCCCGAAGCAGCGCGGGGCTCGGGTCGAGGTCGACGGACCGCAGGACCTCCACTGCTCTGAGTCTCAGCCCGAGTGAGGCGCCCTTAGGGAACTTCCCAGCCGAGCGCACAGCCGCCAAGCGCCACGAGTGAAGCTCCCTGTCAGGTACACCAGTCACAGTACGCCCCCACAGCATCGCCGCGGTGGGCCCAGCACGGTGGACCATCTCGGTCGCCGCACCAGCCGAGCGAAGCACCCCTAGCCTGCGCCCTCGCCGAAGGCCGCCGACCGCACGTACAGCACCTTCATGCACTCCACGACGAGTGATGTTGGCGTCGGTGCCGAGGTTCCTCGCCTGTAGTCCCCTCTTGAAGGTCAAGCCCTGCGCTGCCCACGCCTCGGAGAGCTCCCTGGCGAGCTGCGGCGACGAGGCCAGGAAGACCGACTTACTCTCGTTGAGTGGGAGGTGCTGCTCACGCAGCTGGCGGACCACTTCACAGCTGGAGGCCAACATCTGCTGCTTCACGAGACGGGCCGTGCCGACCGCCTGGAGAGAGATGTCGTCGACAACATTCCTCGGCGTGACCAACGGGCACGTCGCCCCAGCGGCCAGGAGGGCGCCCAGCACTGGGAGCTTCGCTACGGCTGTCGCACACGCACACCCAGCCAACACCGTACCCGTAGTACCGAAGGCGGGGGAAGCCATGCCCGCCGCGAGGATCATCCTAGGGGCCTGGTAGGAGGTGAGGAGGCCGCGCAACAGCCTGAGGTTGAACCCGAAACGTACAGCATTCGCCCAGAGAACATCGTGCCGCACATGCTCGTAGAACTTGCTGATGTCCAGGAAGAGGCTCGCGGCCTCGAACTGCTGGTTCGCCCTCGCGAACCCCGCGAAACAGTTGTGCAGCCACCCAGCCCGCTCACAGTCACGCCCGTCACGTCCCCAGAAGAAGGGGAAGTTGTGATCAGCCTCCCAGCGGGCACAGCACGGCTGGCGGAGGCGCGACCACAGCCGCAGGACCAGCGGCAGCAGCGCAATGGGCCTCACCCCACCATCTGCCTTCGGGATGAACACCATCAGGGAAACCTGCCCGTGGATCGATGCAGGGGCGTCGTCGTAGGCCGCAAGGATGTCCAGGATGCGCTGCTGCAGCGCCACGGGCAGCAGGAGGATCTGCCGAGGATGCAGGGAGTCGCACCCGAGACCCACCGAGGGGCTGTAGCGCTTGCAGGCTGCCTGGAGCTGCTCCAGCGAGATGGGTGGTAGCCGCCACTCGCCAACGTCCCAGCTGCTGGCCCCTGCGCCCAGGGCAAACCCGTCCTGGAGCCACAGCTTCTGCCAGACACTCGTGAGCTCACCAATCGCTGCCATCCCAACAAGCCTCCTGCCCGAGTCAGCGTCCCTGACCGTCGGCGGGGGCGTCGCCTTCGAGAAGCGGTGGGCCAGACGACCGCCTTTCTCGACCGCCGTCTGTGCCCAGTCGCGCCAGGCCTGGGCGCTCAGAGCCGCGTCGCGGCGCTGCGATGCACTGAGCAGCCCTTGGAGGTCCCGAACAGCATCAGGGCTGCCGTGGACGCCCGCCTGAAACACCAGGTCGCCTAGACGATCAGGAGCTGCGCCAGGGAGGGCCCCACCGACCGAGTCGGCAGCCTCCTGCACCGCCTCTCGCAAGAGCTGCGCCCTGAGCTCGGCCTGGTGCCCGTGCCAGCCTGCATGCCGAGGGTGCCAGCGGCCAGTCCTCTCCGCGCGCACCCGCTGGAGGGCAACGTCCAGGCAGCTCCTCAAGCGGTGCGTGAGGAGGCTGAACCTGAACCTGGCATCTCGCCTGACAATGGCACTGAGAGGCTTGAGGGACAGCCTAGGCCCCTCTCCTCTACCGAGATGACGGGCCAAGTCTGCCTGGCCGATGCCGTGGATGCCGACCAGGGTGCCTTCGGCAGCTGCCGCCCACTCGCTGAAGGCGACGGAGAGGTCGGTCGGTGCAGTGCCTGCGTCCCAGGACCACGAGACGCCCCTGGGCGTGACCTGTCCCTTCTTGCCGACCAAGTAGCACACAATCTCCGCATCCTCGTGCGCCCGAAGGAGCTCAGGGCCAACTTCGGGGAAGCGTGCGGGCCTGGACGGAACCTCCACCAGCGCATCTGCCCGAACATCCTGAAGGCGAAGCAAGACAGGGCGATGAGGGTGAAGACCGAAGCCCTCGAGCGTGGTGGCGCAGGAGGCCGTGCAGGCTGCCAACGCCGCGGAAGCCACGAACCAGTCGTAGAGGTGGTCACAGCCCTCGGCATGGCACGTCGCCTCCGAGGGCCCCAGGACGTGCCCCCGCACCACCGCGGGCCACCCCAACTCCTCCAGGGGCTCTGGCTCCATGTTGAAGTCGGCTTGGAGGACCCACGGGATGTCGGCAGAGGAGCCCGTCACCTCCGAGATGGCCGAAAACATGTCCAGGTTGGTGCCTCGAGGGCCCACAGAGTGCTGAAAATACCCAGCGAGCACCAGGAACCGAAGGCCCGAGGCGGCGGCGACCTCCACTCCGATGGGGCGGTGCCGCAGGGCCGCGGGCAGCGGGTACGCGGACTCGTCGGCCTGCAAGCCGTCTCGCACCAGAATCGCCACGCCGCCTGAGGTCGCCTGGGGCCCCTGCTTCTCCGTCAGCGCTGCCTCGTGGAGGAAGGCCGCGTAGCCCAGGCCGCGGGCCTGAGCCGCCGCACTGGGCAAGCGCTCAAGCGGGAGCCTCGTCTCCTGCAGCGCCACTACGTCGGGCCAGTAGTCGCACGCCTTAAAGAAGGCCTCAATGACCTCAATGCTCCTGCTCCAAGTGTTGCCATTGCAGCCAAGCATGACGAGGCCAGCTCGAAGCTGTTGGACTCCTGCCCTGTCAACCAGCGGCGCCTTGCCGATGACGGCTGCCTCGCGAGCTGCGCGCTCGCCAGCGCCAGGCACCAGGCCCGCCGTGCCCCTGATCGCGGGACCCTCCGCCCCCACCAGGACTGGAGGGGGGACCTGGCCCCTCGCTCCAGCGCTCCTCATCGGCGTCGGCGGGCCGCTCGCCAGCACGGGAGGTGGCCGTCGCTGAGGAGGTGGCCGTCCCTCCGCCCCTCCGGTTGCCAGCGGGGGGTGCGCCTGCCCATCACCATCGGGGCCGAGAGCTGCGACGTCGTGGGGCTGAATCCCACCGCTCTCGGCCCCTGACTGGCCGTCGGGGGGCCACCTCGGTGTTCCCGACCGCGCCAGCTGGCTACCTCGGGCAAAGGCGCTCGGCGCCGCCCGCCGCCTGCGAGGGGCGCGGACGCGCCAGCGGCCGTCACAGCGCCTCCTCCACCTGTCCCAGCAGCTGGGCCCGCGCACTGTTGCGGCTTGCCACTCCAACGCTCCTGCATCACCCACGGCGCGGCCCGTACCCAGCAGCAGGAGCAACGACAGCAGCCGCAGCCACCAAGGGGTCGCCGTCCGAGAGGGCCGCCCCTTGCTCAGCGAGGGCCTTTGCCAGGCAGGGCTCCACCTGAGGCCACGCACCCAGGGTCGCCCCGTGCTGGCCGCGGGCCGCTGCGGGGCCGTAGGGACCGTCCGCTGGCCTGGCCCGCGGGGCTGGAGGCCCAGCCGCGGTCGGCCCTGCCTGCGGGGCGCCAGCGGGAGGGGCGGCCGCAGCCCCACCTGAGGCAACGATGTCGAGCGGCATGTCGTCATCCTCAGTCGCGAGGCCGTCGTCACCGACGCTGTCGCCCCAGCGCTTCCTGGCCGAGCTGCTACGGGGCCTGAGCACATCAGCGACCGCTTCCTTCTGCGTGTTGAGAATCTCGACGATCTCCGAGAACCTGGGAGGCAGCTCGGCTCCGTGCTGCTTGAGGAGATCCGACAGGGCGCCGACTTGAGTGAGCAACCCCTGAACGGCGTCCCCAAGCGGGCTCGGCACTCCTCCGACGGCTGCGCTGGCCCTCTGGATCGCCTGCTGCGTGACCTTGGCCCTGGTCTCTTCCAGCTCAGCAATCTGCCCAGTGACTTCATCAACTCCCAACTCGGCTGCCGATAGCTGCTCCTGCTTTTCCGCGATGAGCTCGCGCAGCTCGGACGCCTGCAGCTGGAGCTTCTCCCTCTTGGAACGTGCCGTGGCCAACTGGCGCTCGACCTTCTGAATGGCGTTGGCCTCGATGTGGAGAACCGAGTGGGGCGGTCGCTCCGTCCTCTGGGCTTCCTGGACGGCCAGCTCCAGGGCGGTGACCTGGTCCTTGCCCTGCTGGAGGGCCTTCTCCGCCTCACGCTGGAAGTCCTCTGAGAGCCCGAGCGCCGCGGCCCCCTGGAGCCTGTCAACTCTCTCCTTGGCCGCCGCCAGCTGCGCTTGCAGCTCCTCGAACTGGGTCTTGGCCTCTCCCCAGGGCCGCGCTCGCCGTGCCCTGCTGTTGGGGGCGCTGCTGGGCGCAGTGCTCCCTGAGAGGGCCCGCTGGGAGGCCGAGCGCCTCGCCGCGCGCTGCTCAGCTCTTCCCCTGGGCTGCTGCACGAACCCGTCGGCGTCCACCCGCGGGGGGACTTTGTCGGAGCGGTACTCCTTCGTCCATGGGGGAGCACTGGTGCCGCACGCCTTGCACGTCCACCGCTTGTCACACCAATTCCAAGCGTTACAGCCACGCTTAGCACACAACCAGTACGCCCGCCTAGCCAGCCCCGAGGCAACCTCCGACATGGCTGCTCGCCGAGGGACTGGCAGCTCGGCCGAAACACTCGGCCCTGCAGGAACGAAGAAGAACAAAATTGGCGAAGCTTCTGGCTCGTGGCAGAGCGCCCCTCGCGCTCCAGAACGCCCGACGGACTCGCGGTCGTCGGGTGCGCCATGGCCTTGAGCCAAAATGGCTACGGACCGTGCTCTTGTGTGGTCTGCCGTGCTCCTGTTGGTCTGCCGTGCTCTTCTGTGGTCTGCCGTGCTCCTATGGGGTCTGCCGTTGTTCGGCCGTCTTGAGGGCACTCTTAGGGCATAGTCTGCCGTGCTCCTCGTCTTGGTCTGCCGTGCTCCTCGTCTTGGTCATCCTTTCCGTCGTCTTGAGGGCGCTCTTGGTGCCTGGTCTGCCGTGCTCCTCGTCTTCGTCTGCCGTGCTCCTCTCGGTTCCTACGCGCGGTCTGCCGTGCTCCTGTGGGGAGCACGGCAGACCACAGGAGCACGGCAGACCACACAGGAGCACGGCAGACCACACCTCGATTTTTTGAGGATGTCTCGAGCGAAATGGCCGTGGTCTGCCGTGCTCCACACGGGAGCACGGCAGACCACCTGCTCATTTTCTGAGGACGTCCCGAGCGAAAACGTCATTTTTAACATAAGAGGTTCTAAAACACCTCTGTCGGCATCTCATTTTTTCGAGGATGTCTCGAGCGAAACGCTCATTTTTCATGCACAACAAAATTTTTTGATATTTTTCAATATCCCGATTTTTTGAGGATGTCTCGAGCGAAACCGTCATTTTTAACATAAGACGTCTTAAACGATAGCTTCCAACACCTCGATTTTTCGAGGATGTCTCGAGCGAAATGGCCATTTTGGGGAATCCGCCAATGAATGCTCCCGTGCAGCCCCGCAACCCATAGATATAAAGATATATATATATATATATATATATATATATTTACTCAAGGATTCAGCCAGAACGTCCCGCTTGCTTCTCGTACCTCGAAGACGCTTCCCGTCATCCGCCAACGAAACCCCGTGCAGCGCGGCAACCCATAGATATAAAGATATATATATATATATTTACTCAAGGATTCAGCCAGAACGTCCCGCTTGCTTCTCGTACCTCGAAGACGCTTCCCGTCATCCCGTGCGGCGCGGCAACCCATAGATATAAAGATATATATATATATATACTCAAGGATTCAGCCAGAACGTCCCGCTTGCTTCTCGTACCTCGAAGACGCTTCCCGTCATCCGCCAACGAAAAATCCCGTGCAGCGCGGCAACCCATAGATATAAAGATATATATATATATATATATTTACTCAAAGATTCAGCCAGAACGTCCCGCTTGCTTCTCGTACCTCGAAGACGCTTCCCGTCATCCGCCAACGCCCGGCCAGGATGCAATCCGGAGCCCCATATAAAGGTTTTTCCTTAAGAAAAACGGTCCACGCTCCTCGTTCCTCGTTCGCGCTTCCCGTCATTCCCCAGAACCAACGGTACACGCCGGAGGCGCTTCCCGTCATCCGCCGACGCTGCTGGGGTGTGGAAGACGCTGTTCTGTTTGACTCGGCGTCGTCGTCGTCGTCGCAGTCGTCGTCGTCGTCGTCGTCGCCGTCGACGTCGTCGTCGCCGTCGCGTCGTCGTCGTCGTCGTCGTCGTCGTCGTCGTCGTCGTCGTCGTCGTCGTCGTCGTCGTCGTCGTCGTCGTCGTCGTCGTCGTCGTCGTCGTCGTCGTCGTCGTCGTCGTCGTCGTCGTCGTCGTCGTCGTCGTCGTCGTCGTCGTCGTCGTCGTCGTCGTCGTCGTCGTCGTCGTCGTCGTCCGTCGTCGTCGTCGTCGTCGTCGTCGTCGTCGTCGTCGTCGTCGTCGTCGTCGTCGTCGTCGTCGTCGTCGTCGTCGTCGTCGTCGTCGTCATCGTCCTTGATGTCGGTGTCGCCGTCGTCGCCATCGCGATTGACCCCCCTTTCCCTGGGCCCGTCGCCGCTCCCCTCCTTTCGCTGGGCCCTCCTCCTCAAACGAGCCAGCCAAAGCGAAACCAAAGTGGAATTGAGTAACGTCGTAGCTGAGTCCAAAGGAAGCCCCTTCCCTTTGATCCCTTCTCGGGGGGGGTCCTCAGGGGGTCCCAGGGTCCTTCCCCGGTCAGAATACGATCTTTCCCCAGGGGGTCCTGGGGCCCAAAAAGCCCCAAGACAACCCACGAAGCCCCAAGACAGTCCAAGAGGGCCCCGAATCACCGGACAATCGGTCCGAGACGCCAGACATGGCCTCCTGACAGCCCAAGCGGCTGCAAAGACCTGCGAAGAGGCCTCAAAGAGCACACAAAGAGGGTCCCAGCAGGCAGAATGTCATGATGTTCGCTATGTGTTTGCAAGAGTCTGGCGTTCTCGCCTTTTCGGCGTCCCGACACCCCAAGACGGCCCAAGATGCTAGCAAGACCGACACAAGAGGCCCCCAAGAGGTTTACAAGACTGCCCCAAAACTACCCCAAAAGGCCCCAAGACGGCCCTAAAGGCCGCCCAGACGGCACAAGAGGCCCACAAAACGGCTCCAAGAGGGTGCCCACACGGGAGCCCCAACGAACAGTTCGAGCCCTCGGGTCCGAGAAGCTGACAGGAGGCCCCACGAGGCCCCCACGAGGCCCCCACGAGGCCCAAGAGGCCCCTGAGAGGCCCCCCAAGAAGCCCGAAGGGATCCCCGAGAGGTTCCCACGGGGCCCCCAACATGCTCCCAAGAGGCCCCCACACTGCCACCAAGAGGCCTACGCGAGCGCGCTCCGAAGAGGCCCCACGACGCACCCGAGGACTCTGCCCCACGTCAGCGTCGTCGTCGCCGCCGACGCCGCTGTCGTCCCCCTTCAGGGCCGGCGGCACCGCCCTTCAGGCCTTCCTGCACGGTCGTCATTCCAATATACGGCCAAATGAGACGTGAGAATTCAGAGGCACGGACGGTACGGCATACATCACGAAGAAATTCAAATACCCAATGTCTGTCATTGGCTCCTGAAAAGTGGTACACTCCCGAGTCCCAGTAGATTTGTCACAGGAGTCCCCATCACGAGCGCCGAACAAATCCATACCCATGCCCGCAAGCAATCATTGTCGGCATTGCAGAGTGGCTCTGGGTTGGTTGAACGGCTGTGGGGGGCCCTGTGCGCCCTTGAATATCCATGCTCCCTTTCCCGCTTCCCCTGCCTCCCACCCTGCACCACCCGCTCGCCCCTTCCCCGTTCCTCTCCCGCTCTCCCCGTTTGCATCCTCCCTTTCCTTCTGCTCCCTGTCTTCCTCCTCCTCTCCCCCTCCTCCAGGTCATCCGCTCCCACCTCTGCCCCAGGGCGGTGCAGGGGGCGCGCCATGGGCATCTGCGCCATCTGTACCATCTGCTGCGCCATCTGCATCTGCGCCATCTGGGCCATCTGCATCTGCATCTGCCGCCGCGACGGGGGGAGGAGGGAGGAGGGAGGAGGGAGGGAGGGAGGAGGAAGGAAGGAGGAGGAGGAGGAGGAGGAAAAGGAGGAGGGGGGGAGCCAAGACATCCGACATCCAGTGTCACAATTTGTTCCGTTCGGGGCCCCCCGGAAATCTCAACCCTCCCTTTAGAGCTGAGCTGGTCATTCGTCCCTAACCGTTCCGTGAGGGTCCTGGGGCCCAGCGGGAGCCCCCCGAGGCCGACGAGTCACAACAACCTTCCATCGCCATTTGTTCGCGTTGCAAGCACGTCTGGGAGGGAGGGAGGGACGGAGGGAGCGAGCGAGCGAGGAGGGTGGAGAGAGGACAGAGGAGGGGAGAAGGGAGCGCCCGTGCCCCCCTCGCCACCTTGGAAGAACAAAACACGGCATGAGCATGAACTGTCAGCGCTCTGCGCGGATTCCTTGGATCTGCGCTGGACCCCCCTCCCTGGCGCGCGGAGCGCGCTAGGGGCGGCGCTGGAGGCGCCGCAGGGGCCCAGCGCGGATCCAAGAAATCGGCGAGGAGCACCAGCACATTGCGTTTGTGGCGTCTTGTCTCCTTCGGAGGGGAGGCGGCGATGGGAACCTGCATGTCCGAAGTCATCCGCATGCTGGCATTCCAAGGAGATGTGGCTGTCAGATCATGTGGTGGCTTCTGCGCGCCAGCCCTATCGATGCAGGACAGGACCCGGTCTTCCATCACGCATTTCGGTCGCTTCAGCTGCCGAAGCATATTGCAACAGTCTTCCTATGAGCCCTTTGGGGCGTGTAGTGGTCGAAGTAGCTCGTTCTACGAATCCCCTTCTTCTTTATTCACTCCCTTCCACTGGATCTGGAACCTCCGCCCCGCGAGATGTCAGAGGGTCACTGTTCGCCCCAGGTGTCTCCAAGGGGGCCCGAGAGGGTCTCCAAGATCACTCAATATATCAAAAGATGGTGCAAGACACCCTCTAGTGATTAGAGTTCTAAGAGTCCTCAAGATCGTCTCAAGACGGGCCCTGGTGCCCTCCGAGCCTCCCAAAAAGGCATCCAAGAGGCTAAAATCATTCAAAACCCATGTGGTGTTCAATGTTGTTTGCCTTCTCACCTTTTCGCTTCCGATGGGCTCTTGAGGCATCACGATGGCTCCAATCTGGCCCAAGAGGGCCCTCAAAGGGGTCCAGGGTCGCCCCCAAGACGATGCCGAGAGCACCCAGAAAGCGCCCCAAGAGTGCGTCAAAGAGGGCCCCGAGAGGGCCCCAAGAGGCAAAACTTCGGGCACAGGTGGGGAGGGGGCGTACTTTTGAGCAGCCCCTCTCCTTTGACCGACGAAGGCAGCCCCAAGGGGACCCCCAAGGCCTGCAGGAGGGCCCCAGGAGGGCCTCCAGCGAGCCCCGACGGGGCTCCCAAGAGAGGTCCCAAAAGAGGGCCCAAGAGGGCCCCAAGAGGGCCTCGAGAGGGCCCCAAGAGGCCTCCAAGGCACTCCCAGAGCAGAAGATGTGCAGAGGCCTTGTCGTCGTCGTCGTCGCCGCCGCCGTCGTCGTCGTCGCCGCCCCGCGCTCCTCGCGGCTGCCTTACTTGAGTGGTTGCCTGTCGCCCTCCCCTTGCTTGCTAGATGACCAGCGCGCGCGCATTGTCGATGCTCGGGCACCCAAAACAACGTTCGCTGGAGGCTCTAAGACAGGGAAGGAAGACCACCGCCGATGCATCAACGATGCTGCAGTGCGCCGTCCCGTGCCGAGTCCCCTCCTCACTGGTCCGTAGAAGCCCGCCGTTCCACTACAAAACGACGATCCCTTGAAAGACCAGCACCCGATGGGCCCGTGTTTCATGCGAGAGTTCGATGGTGGAGATGCAGGGAGGACACCTCTTTCATATTTCCTAGCGCCTATTCAGAAATGCCAAAAAAACATTGTCATAATACAATTCAACGAACTGCCCACCGAGATCCAACGATTGAGAAGAACCACATCCGTGCAACTGTTGCTCTGAATGGCACTTCGGGTGAAGAACTTCGGGGCAACTGAAGCGACAACCGAATTGTGAAAAATAATCGTTCTTCATCAGTGCCGGTGCTACATGTGTTGGATATTCAGGCAACAAAGAAGAACATCTTAAACGATGGTCCCATGTTGAAGAGAAAGCGTCCTCCACCGTTGTACATGTGGCAATGTTCTTAAGACGACAGCGCGATGCGCTAAGGCGAGAGCACCAAATGTACATGCGCGCGCGGCTGACGCGCGAGAGTGGCCCGCATGGTTTTATCTGACACGGATCGCGCCTTCCCCCCAGCACGCGCGCAGGGGCGCGCGAATATCGGCATGCGGCGCCAGAAGCCTGTTTGGCAGAATTCCACGAAAATTGAACACACGCATGGCTTTCTTCAGGAGTCGCCAGAGCGCGAGCGCACGCTTTTTGGAAAACTGATGTTGCGAAACCATGTGTTCTAACACGTGCATTGGGCACTCGGTTTTGAATTCGCCTCGAAACCGAGTTTCTGACGGATGTCGGCATGCGCGCGACAACGCGCGCGCGGGCCCATCGTCGCATTTGTTGCAAAGGATCCTCGCGACGGCGCGCGCACAAGGGCGTTCAAACGATTGCCACATGCGCGCGCGAAGTCCGTTTGGTAGCATGTTCTTTAAAACATGAATGTCCAATGTGTTCCTACAAAATAGTCATTATAATCTGGAAGATCGCGCGCATAGGTTTGTTGTTTGAAAGCCGTGATGCGAAACTCTATGGTTTGGTGTTTGTTTGACACTCGCTTTTGAAATCCTTAGGTTTTTTGCCGGATTTCGGCATGCGCGCGACAACGCGCGCGTGCGCACTTCGTCCCATCTTTTGCAAGGGAGTTTTGAAAACTGATGGTTGTTGACAAACGAGTGCGCGCGCACAGTAGCTTTTCCCAGAGGATGGCGGGGGGGGCGATCCCGTTTGGGCTGGGATTGCCCGAAGTCATCTTTAGGATGGACGATGGGGAAGAATCGCATGTGAATTGCCATACCAAAAGGGGGGAGCGATAACCCCGGGAGGGGTCGAACCTATTTTCGTTTAAGAGAAGAGAACAGATTGCAATCGATTGCGACGCAGAAGGGGGGAAGTGCAACGGGGCGGCGGCGACGGGCGGCGACGGCGACAACAAGCGCGGCGACCGACACCCAGGCCCACAAGCAGCGGCGACGGGAGGCGGCGAAGGGCGGCGACGGCGACACCAGGCCGGCCAGACCGACACCCGGGCCCAATTCCCTCTGGACCGAGTAAGAAGAATCCCTCAGTTTAAGCACTGCTTGTGCAATGTGCGAGGCGCTGAGGCGAGAGCTCCATTTGAATCGACCCCGCTCCGTCCGAAGAACTGATGTGAACTGCAAGCGTCAGCAACATAAAAGGTCATAAATGGTGGTAGTATCAGGCAAAACGGCCAGCCAGCCCTACTGACACGTCTGGGGGTGCGGAGGGGAGGAGTTATCAATAAGGCGATGGGACGGAGGAGTAGGAGGAGGAGGACGACGACTGCGGAGCCAAAGGATGCAAAGGGGCTCCTGCATCTGCATCTGCATCTGCATCATCGGGCTGACCAGCGGGACCTGCATCATCGGGGTGACAGCTGGCATGGCCTGCAAGCGCCGCCCCGCGGCGGCAGCTACAGTGGAGGCCAGTCCACAAGAAACCTTCCACAGGAAACCCAAACCTGAGACCCAAGGAAACTCGTTCCTTTTTGGCGTGGGAACGCCACGCTTGCAAACGCAGAACCATCGGAACCCAAGAAACCCAGGGCACCCTGGAGGCGAGTAGGGCGTTTCTTGGCATGGGCCCCCACTGTAGATTGCGAGGGGGGGCGAGGAGAGGCAGGAGGCTCCGCACGGGCGGCGGTGAAGGCTCCGAGGCTACTGGCCGCGACGCCGCGGTGCTCCGCCCTCTGCTCGCGGTCGGCCACCTCGCTGCGAGGATCGCGGATTCGACCGCGGAGGGACGGCGCCATCCTGTGGCAGCGAGGATTGGATGAATGTTTTAGGCCTTGAGCCAAAACGGTAACAGTCACACGAAACTGAAGTGACCTGTCTTACAGGTCTGCAAGAATGAACTACAAACGCTAAACCTATCGATCAAAATCTGGAAGTCGGTTACACTCGTCCAACTTCTCCTAGGTTTAGCACCCTTGAATGGCAAAACCTGGGGAGACTGCCCTGCCCTGTCGGCAGAGCTGGCTCCTCACTCCGGTCACGGAGAAACGAGAAGAAAGATTGATTACTGTACATTACTGGAAATGCGAAAACGACGGGGAAGAATGTGGGATGGGGAGAGAAGGAGAGAGAGGAGGAGGACCACCACCACCACCACCACCACCAGGATCCCGAAACTCGAACCAGGCCAGGAAGTTGTTCCGGGAGAGCTCGTCCCGGGAGGCGGTCTGACTTCTGCTCTTGAGACTTGGGGTCTCTCGACGTCGTGCAACCTCGGCATTCTCGTCAACTAGGATTAAACGTCCGTGAGACATGAGATCAAACAACGCCGCGTTACATTTCGTAACATCTTCTTTAGTCAAGGCGTCCACTGGCATACGGCCGTGAGGTATCCATCTCACGTGCCCACGAGCCCGCTCGAGAGACTCACATATAATCGCCAAATCGATCGCAGTGCGACGATCTCGGGCACAGGCCACCCCCTCCTTCTGCATAGTGTCGTAGATGGATTTGGCGTCCACAACATGTACCTGTCTCTCGCGGGAGCCGAGTGAGCAATCCCTCCTCAGGACAGTAGTGAATGGCCCTGAAGCTCGATAACAATCTGGGGTGTCGACGTCGTGAAACATAACGTCGCGATATAATATTTGCAGAAATTCCACTTCCGCTACAGCCGCTGAGAGGGCCTGGGTCTCTCCCGCTAAAGTGGAAGGAACTTTGCGCCTGAGCTTGGAAGAACGCCAGCCCAGAATTGAAGCCTTCACAGCTTTGTTCTCAAGTACTGAACAGTCGGCTGCTAGGACCATCCAGGCCCCTTGAGTCGGATCAACAGGAAGGCCCCGATCGTCTAACAACCCCTCGGTAGACCCGATGCCACCAGCGTCGGAGAAGGAGATGAAGGACATTCGGTCCGGGTTCAGCTTCCAAATAGTCAGGCCTCGAGAGGCCGATGCTCGAAGGTGACGGGCCAACTTGTTGGCTATAATAACATCTCCAGTGGTAGCCTGCTTCAGCTTGCTCGCAAGAATACTTGCCACTCCCGCGGCTTCTGGGCGGGCCTCGCGGCCTACCCAGTTGAACTTGTATACTAAAGATCGAAGGGCTCGAAACTCATGAGGTTCTAAAGGAGTGTCTTTCCGTGAGAGACGCCCCTTTGCCATCGGCAGTGCTCGGACTTCCTCCAAGATGTATCTCCTGGTCGATTACAGCCCGGTCCTGGGAGACCGTGATACGCCTTCCAGCGAAATCGACAGCGCCGGCCTGGAGGTCCCGGTACTTGCCAAACTTGAACCTGGCCTCCAGGACCCCTCGAAGCCACTGCCTGGACTCAGGACTGGAGCTCCCGATGAGAAAATCGTCAACCTCTAGCAACATCGCATTGAGCAACCGGCCCCGGGAGTCGTAGCGCGTCCACCAGCACGGCTCGAGGAGGGAGCGAACGAAGCCGTGGGACTCAAGGTACCTAACCACGGTCCGTCTCCAGGCCATGGGGGCGTCGTCTAAACCATAGACGTTGACAAGCAGCCCAATTAGGGAACCTCTCTCCAGCTCGACCCCATCACACGGTTCGACATATATTTCTCCCTTGGCTCTCTGCATTCTATCGGATTGACAAAACGCATTCTTAACATCGGCCACGTCACACAACAGACTAAGGTTCATGGCTACTTGCATGAACATCATAATGGAGGAGGTCTGTGGGGTTGGGGCATAGACCTCGAGGGCTCCAGAGTCAGGGTCTTTATGACCGTGAACGCACCAACGGGACTTAGCGTCCGGTTCCGCAAACGTCCCCTCACGGGGTTTCCACCGACGGACCATCCGGCTCGAGATGATACGATCCCCGTGCTGCTGGCGAATGATCCTAGCTTGCTTAGGAGGTATGATTTCCACGGCCCCCGTGGCTTTCATGGCCTCCCATTCTTTGTTGTCGGCAGCAACGAACTTGGCCCTTTCGGCTGGGGACAGACGGTTCAGGGACACTTCGCCCCCTCGGCTCGCGGCGAAAGTGCCTCCGTCAGACTCCACAGCTCCCGTCCACTCTGGCTGCTCCGTCGGGACGACTCGAACACCCCCGCTCTCCGGGACGACCCAAAACTCTCCGAGCTCGCCTCGGGATGGCGAACGTGACCTCGCTCGTCGGTCCTCGATGTCCTGAACTCTTTCGGCCACGGTCCGGGACGGCTCGAAGCTGGACGACAGACCTGGTCGCCCCTCCAACTCTCCGGCACCTGGGTTGGCCCTGGGAGGAGGATGAGGAGGAGCGAGGTGAGGAGGAGCGGGGGGATCAACAACACTTCCTGGGACTGAAGGGGAGGAAGGATCCGGCCCCGCCGACTCGGGCGGCGCCGAGTCGATGCGAGCCCTCTTGACGTCCGGCGGGCTGCTGGCTGCCCGGCCGGCCTCGGCCTTGGCGCGGATGCACCAGGGGGGATCCTCCGGCTGCCGCAAGACCCTCCGGCCTCGGGAGGACGAGCCTTCCTCGGCCGGTGGAAGGGAAGAAGGAGGGGGAGAGCCGGAGGGGGAGACAGGGGAAGCAGACGGAAAAGGGACAGCAGCGGGGGGCGGAGGAGCAGGGGTAGCAGAAGGGTCGGGAGACTCAGAGGGGTCAGGATCCCTGTCGCCCCCGTCGACCTCGGAGCTGCCTCGAGACGGCCGAGTGCCCCCCTCGACCGTGGGACCACTCTCGGGGATGGATGGGAGACGGGGCCGAACACTGCCTGCTTGCGCCACGTCCGATCCGGCCCTCGAGGATCCGCCAGCCTCGGATTCGGCACGAAGAGCACGCCGAGAGAGGGTCCCGGGTCCCGCGGGCCCTGACGCGGTCCCAGGAGACGGGGCTGGAGGAGTCGGGGCCTCCTCGTCCCCAGGAACCAGGGGACCCCCGGAAATCCTCGGACCTGTGTCGGGCTGCCTACCCAGGGGTTGATCCCAGGCCTCGTCTGGCGGGGCTCCCTCACGCTGCACGTCGACGGCCGAGACCCTGCGGGTCCTGGCTTGCTGCAGCAGCTCTTGCCAACGGGGGTCTTGGGCCAGCTGGAGACCGTACTCCTCGTCGGAGCTGGCCAACCTCACTTGCTCTGGAGAACATTTCCAGAGTCGGGCGCGGACGGCGACCCAAACCGTCCCAGCCTCATGCAGAACAACGACCCCGGGACCGGTCCAGCCGTCTCGGCGCCTGCCCAGAGCATCAGCCCGCGAGGAAATACGGGACATATGTCTCCACACGAAGACCCACTGACCGGGGGTAAACGCTCTGGGCACGGGGGTTCTGGCCTTGGTCGCCCGGCTGATCTGGTCCCGGGCCGTGACTTCAATGGCCAGGCGCCTGGCAGCGTCTCGAACCTTCTGCGAGCGGGCGAACTCCGCGCCAGCTTCGTCTTGCTCAGAGAAAGGCCTGGAAACGTCCTGCCACCCTGGGAGACCCCGGCTGTCGTCTGACAGGAGATCGTGGGGAAGGCGAGGATTCTCGCCAAAGACGAGTTGGAGGGGGCTGAATCCCCCTCGATGCCAGAACCGATTTTTGTGCGCCACAAGTTCTGACACCAGCTCGTCGAGCTCATCCAGCGTGGCTGGGAGGCTGGACCCGGACTCGATCTCGGCTTTCAGCCGCTCTTTCACCCACCCTCCATGGCGTTCCACGCGACCATTCTGCCATGGTGAGTCGGCGTCGCACACGTGGCGAAGGATCCCCCACTGTTCGGTCCCCCGGGCAAAACGCGCGGCGAATTCTGATCCGCCGTCAGACAGAAGAAAGTGAGGGGCTCCAAAAGGCCGAATCCAGCAATGAACGAAGGCTCGCCAGACCGTCGCTGCTCGGGTA
This sequence comes from Prorocentrum cordatum, assembly GCA_963575745.1. Classification (NCBI taxonomy): domain Eukaryota; class Dinophyceae; order Prorocentrales; family Prorocentraceae; genus Prorocentrum; species Prorocentrum cordatum. The sequence goes on along the minus strand of CAUYUJ010017360.1, from coordinate 49,657 downwards.
TCGGCGACTCTGGCACGCACCTGCAAGTTCGAGCCGTGGTCAACCACGTTCATAAATGACAGCGTGGTTCCTTGAAACTCGACATGAAACAAGTCTATGCCAACGATGTGATTGAAGCGAAACGTTCGGGGCAAAGCCACGCGCCTGTGAACACCACTGCGGGCCCTCTCGGCGCACTCGGAGCACTTGAAATGGTCCCGGATCCAGGCCAGCACGTGTCTCTTGACCCCCCCGGCGCGCAGAACCCTGAGGAATTTCCTATTTTCGGGGTGGCCCATGTTCACATGTATCTTGTAGGCCAAACGCTTCTCTTCTTCGGATGGCTCGACCTCCTGGACAGGACGAGAGATCTTGGGGCCAGGCCTGGTCTCAGGCTCATCTTCTTCACTCCCTTCCGACTCGGCTTCCTCGCCTTCTCCCGCATCTTCGGGAAAGTTGCCTTCCGCCAGCTCCGCCCAGGTAGGAGCTTTACTGCGAGAGGCCCCACTCCAGTGCTCAGCCACCGCTCGGGCGACCTTTCGCACCAGCGGCCTGGGATATCGGCCGGCCTTGGTCGTAACGTGGCTCCCTTCCAGTAGTGCATGGGAGTGGCCGCCAGTGCACAGATGACCGTCCAGGTCGTGGAGCACTTGCGGGTGATTGGATAGAAGGCCGGTTGGTTTCTTATTTAGTCCGCGGCTGTCCACGCTGAGACCCAACGAGCACATGTCGACCCTGAGACGGCGGACCCCCTCTAGTCCGCTGATGAGCCTCACGGCCCGGGTTCCCCATGAGGAGGCATACAGTGGGTGCTCGAAGACAAAGAAGCGTCCCTTATTATGCTGGTAGAGCGCGATCTCCATACATAGAGCTAGATCGCGAAGGCCGGCCTCGATCGCACGCCTCCAGACCGCTGGATCGACCTTGTGCCGATTGAGACGATTGATCGCTGAGAAAGCCCGACATTCTGGACATAGCCAGATAGTCTCGGGCTCTTCCGCCTCTATCTGTCGCCAGAGACGTCTCACTTCCGAGGGCTTCGAGGCGTCCCACCCTGTCTTGAGGTCCCAACTGGACTCCGGAGCCACCGGGGCCCCAAGCTTGGCCACGTCAGGGGCCATCCTCGGAGGCGAGAAGACCTCCATGAATGCCGTCTTGGACCGCCCACGGATAGTGGGCCTGGCGTCGGCTTGAAACGACTCCCCCAAACTCTCACTCGCTCGGTCCTCCAGGGCCCCACGAACCCGACGGCTGCATGACACCTCATGGTCATCATTGAATCGGTCCCCGTCGAACCAAAAGGCCTCAGGCATAACTTCCTCACCCCGGGACGATGGATTCCGATGTGATGGATGGCAGGGAGGAGGGAGACCCGGGGGAGAGCCCAAGGGAGGAGGGGCGGAGAGGAAAGGAAGAGGAGCAGCAGCAGCAGCGCCGTCAGAGGTCTTACTTCTTGGTGCCCCCTCGTTGACGGGGGGTGCAGAGACTGGCACGGCACAGCTGCACTGCATAAAACAGAGAGACAGGCCTAGGCTGGAAGATCCTTCTTTCCTCAAAGAAGGTTCTCCGGATCGGCAATCACCTCCCAGGAGTCTTGCTCGAGCTGACTCTCGGGCTGCTCCGGGATCGGTGGAAGGGGCCACCACTGCGACTGACTCATGGCTGACTCTGAGGGCGTTGTCGTAGGCGTCGTGTCCTGGCCCCCGCTGCCCACGTCGGAGAGCTCGATCTCGGAGTCCCCGTTGGCGAGAGGCAGCGTCGTAGTAGACGGCGGTGGTCCACCTCCCTGGATGCTCTGGTGAGATGCCCCGGGCCCTCCAGAGCCTGGTGATCCGCCGCTGCCGCTGACGCCTGCGGGGCCAGCCTGACCGCCCACCCAGGGGTCTTCCTGGACCGCGCCACCAGGCGTCGACAGGAGGCCCTGTTGCTGAAGTAGAGCTGCGACGCCCTGGCCGATCTGCTGAAGCATGAATCCGAGTTGTCCGATGCCCTGCTCGGCGTTGAGGATGCGGTCCTCGATCGTGTCGAGCTTCTCGCCGAAGTCCTCGAAACTCGAGAGCGTCCTCGCGATGGAGACCAGCATCTGATGGATCTGCTGAAGGCCCTCCTGCGTCTGGGTGGGCGCGCTCTGCGCATTGTTGACCGTCTCGATCATCTGGTCCAGCACGGCCTGGACCCGCCCGAACGCTCGGATCCCGTCCGGGATCTCGTGAAGCTGCCAGTGGAGATTCTGCAGTAAGGCGCTCAGGCTGTTGATCGTCGACAGCGCTGCTCCACCTTCGCGGAACCCTGGGTCGTTCTGGAGCATCTCGACCGCACGACGAGCTGACGCTGCCGCCGAGCGGGCCGCCTCTGCGGCGGACTGCGGAGGCTCTGACCCGCCCTGGCCAGCTTGTCCGCGAGGAATCCAGACCAAGCGGGTGTTGCACAGTGAACATTTTGATCCAGAACCGTGCTGGTTCCCATAGTATATGATGGCGGACTCCGGGTGGTCGCAGTCGATCCCCGCCACGGCCGGTGGAGGCTTCACTGGAGGGGGCGGCTTCGGCGGAGGCTTGACTGCAGCGGGTCCGGACAGCGTCCCCGGACGACCAAACCCGAAGACCTCCTGCGAATGCGCGAAGGTCTGACCTGATGGATCGAGCGGTCCGCCCACGGCCCCGGGCGTTCCTGCCGGAGCGGCCGTGGTGCCCATCATCCTGGGAGGCGGCTTCATTGGCGGCTGCTTTGGCTGAGGCGCCGCGGGAATGCCATCTGCCGTCCGATAACCCGCTGAGCGCCCGCTGTCCACCTGCATGAGATCGGGCGGCGGCCCGCGAGGAAGCGGGGGCTGCGCACTCCCACTCGATGAAGACGCCGCACCTGCTGATGGGGCTGGCTGCGCTTGTTGGTTGGCAGCAGCCTCTGCGACCGCTTGAGCTGCCGCTTCCTCCAGCTGCGCCTGTGCTGCAGCCACCGACGGGTCGGCTGGGTCGCCCCAAATGTACCCGTCTGAGTCCGGCTCTCCTGGAGCCCTCTCGCCTCTGATGCGCGCCTGGCGAGCCCTCAGGAAGGCCTGCGTCGCATCTGCTGCCCTCGGGGGATTGCCCTTCGAGTTCTTGCCGCCGAGAGCCGCAAGCACCATCGTCGCCGCCAGGGTCCCCTGGAGCAGCCGCATCGTTCGGATCGGAACTGATTCCGAGAAACAGACGTGAAAGCCAAGCTGAAAGGCTAGCTAAACTTGAGCCGAGGTGGTTTACGCTGATGATAACGTCGATGCCGATGGTGACTCCGACCTGAGGCCCTCGGCTCCCCGAAACTCTCGTGCTCGAAGTACCCTTGACCTTAGCTTGACTGCCGGATCTGAGGCCCTGGGATCTCCTAAGTGAGGCTGACTGAGCTCGTGGCTCGCAGATGTCCTCCCGCTCCTCAGAGGTCTCCTGCCCTAAGACGACCTGGCCCCTGATCTTCTGCTCCCTGGTACTCTGAGTTCCCGGACTTGTGCTCTGGATTCTGGTCCTAGTTCTGGAGCCTCTTGAGCCCCTTGGTCCCCTGGTCGCTCGTATAAACAACCGTAGGATGATGAAGAAGAGGATGATGTAGACAGAGACCGTTCCCGTGTCGGACATCTGCTGCGGCGGTCCGGCGGCCCGCTGAAACGAGTTGGGCCGCAGAAAAGGATATTTGTCCAAGGCTGCTTGAGGGACCTCGGGCTCCTTCAACTGGCAAACTATCTCGACCAGCCGATGTCCTGACCCGAGGCGCGTGAGCTGAACACTCCGGCCCAGGCGCTCTAGCTGCAAGGTGTTGCGAGGCAGGTCGATAACTGACCCGAGGTATTCTAGAAGATTGACGCTCAAAATGTGCGGAACATTGACCGCCAGAACAGTGGTCTCGATGATTCCCAGGACCTGGCCCAGGCAGAGAGGAAAGAGCACCACGTTGATGACACGAGCGGCTCCCCCCACGCCGTGAGCAGCCTTCGACGGTCGCATGCTCTCGGGGATCTCGACATACTGGAGTCCCACCTCAGCGAGCGCCTGAGACTCACGATTGAGGGCCGCGACACCGACCAGGTCGCTTCCGGCCCCGGGATCCACCAGCGCCTGGGTGGGCGTCGTGGCGAGCAGGACCATGGACTGGTCGGCCTCAGGCTCGCTCTTCTCCAGCAGAGCGCAGGGGGCCACGAACTCGCTGCCGCCGCCGCCCACGACCCCGTCGAACAGGTAGGCAGCAGCGCGTCGATCACCTCCTCGCTGTCCCTGCTCCTGAGCACGCTTATCCTTAGGACCGCCACGCTCAGGGCACTCGCGGTGCCAGTGCCCTTTTTCCTTGCAGATGCTGCAGCGCGTGACCTTGATCAGCTGGTCGCGGGACAGTCTCTGCCGGCCAGCACCACGACCGTCTCGGCCTGCCCCGCGGCCGCCTCCGCGACCACCTCTAGCGGAACGTCCCGCGGGGTGGGCACGAGGAGGAGGACGGGTTCCCTGAGCTCCAGGGCGAAAGTACTCGCGGTCTTGCTTCACCGCTCTCTTAAGGTCCTTATTTTGCTTCCACGTACGAGTGTTCTTAGCCTCGAGAGTGGCTAGGACCTCATCCACTTGATCCTCGGAAATGTCGAGGTCCTCGATCTCGGCAAGCAGTGCCTCAATGTCCTCTTCGTCGTCCTCCTCTGGCTCCTGGTCCTCCTCGTCGTAGAAGGTGTCGTCATCCTCGGCACCCTGGTTCGCGACACCACCGTCACCCGACCAGGGAGGAGGAGAGGGAGAGGAGGGCTGAAAAACACCTGCTGCACTGCTGGCCCCTACACCCTCACTGGCCATCATGGCTCCAGCACCTGGTCGTCCGGGCAGAAGCCTCTCTGACCCACCGGCGTCCATCTGCTTCAGAGCCCAGGCCACGTTTTCGTAGTCTAGCCTGCCGAGCGTGAGGGTCCTGAGATTCTGGAGGCCCTGCGAGGTGAGGCCCGCGCCCTCCTCCAGCAGCAGGCCCTTGAGCTTGGGAGACATCCAGAGGTCGTGGCCTTCGGCCTCCAGGAGCTGCGCCTCACGCCTGGTGACGAACTGCACCAGAGATTCTCGCTGTTCACGACTGGCCTCGAAGAAGGCCTTTCGACCAGCTCTGCGCAGGTCGTCTCCTTCTCTTTCTCCGGCCATGGTGTCCATGCGCCCGAGCACCAGGTCGAGCCAGCCGTCCTCGGCCATCTTGTACTCGGGCACGTCGTCGAACTTCATCTGGAACGCCCAATCGAAGAGCTTGAGAAATTTCTCAGCACGCCTCCACGTGGGAACATCTGTGTTGGCGTTCCAACGTCGCAATGCCTTTTTCCAAGGCCTGTAGTGGGTCCACCCCGGCCAAGCCGGGGGATCGCTGTAGTCTCCTTTGGGCCAGCCGCTGCTTCCCCAGCCGCTGGACCAGGACTCGGCATTCCGGCTGTCACGACTACGGCCCCACTGGTCTGACTCCTGCGGTCGGTCGGCCTCAGCCTTCCAATCCCGCCAGCTGCCGGACTTGCTAGTCCAGTCCTGCCAGGTGCCCTTCTGCTCGTCGCCGCCCCAGCCCGACTGGTCTCGCCAGCCGATGGAGCCGTCGACGGCGCCGTCCTTCCACGGATCACTGTTGATCCACGGATCTTCCTTCTTCTCTTCGCGCTCCGGGCGCTCGTGGCGCTCGGCGCCGCCGGAGCTGGCCGCAGCCGCGGAGGTGGAGCCCGAAGAATCTCTCCCCTGCATCGCCTCCCTGACGATGTCACCGATGATTCTATTCAGCTCACCCCTGGTCACCACCGCGTTCTCGGCCTGCCCCGGCGCCTCGGCGTGCAGAGTAGCACCAGTATCTTTCTCCTCGTCAACTGCCATTACACCCACCGTGGATCCACACGCGTCGCGTTGGCCGAGCGAAGCACACGCCCGGGGCTCGCGAGCACTGGCGGGGCCGCGCCTAGCCGCGCGTCCGGCCAGCGCCCATGGCGCCCGAGCGACACCTCGCTCCGCTACCAACTGTGGCAGCGAGGATTGGATGAATGTTTTAGGCCTTGAGCCAAAACGGTAACAGTCACACGAAACTGAAGTGACCTGTCTTACAGGTCTGCAAGAATGAACTACAAACGCTAAACCTATCGATCAAAATCTGGAAGTCGGTTACAATCCCCATGGTCGACTATCCGCTGCCCGTCGCGCCCCCTCTGGGCCTCAGCCGCGTGCCACCCCCGCTTGCTTCTCTCCTCGTGCTCCGCCTCCTGACGCGGTCGCTGTTTAGGGTTGATGTAGGGGTAGGCACTAAAAGGCGACAGCGGACAAACACCTCCTCCTCCTCCTCCTCCTCGTCCTCCTCCTTTTCGTCGAATAGCCACAGCCTCGAGTAGAGTATGCGTGTGCCAGTCCTCATTCCCCCTCTTCTTCTTCGTCCTCCTCCTCCTCCTCCTCCTCCTCCACCATGTGTTCATCTTCCTCCTCCTCCTCCTCCACCTTCAGCTCTACCTCCACCTCCTCCTCCTCCTCCTCCTCCTTCTCCTCCTCCTCCTCCTCATCATCATCATCAGCATCAGCATCAGCATCATCATTATATTCATCATCATCATCATCATCATCATCATCATCATCATCATCATCATCATCATCATCATCATCATGATCATCATCATCAGCAGCATCATCATCATCATCATCATCATCATCAGCATCATGATCATCATCCTCATCATCAGCATCATCATCACCACCATCATCACCATCACCATCACCATCCCCGCACGCTGCGCAAGTGAGCAGTCGTCTCAGGGCGAACGCGCGGCGCGCGCCCGCGGCGGCCCGTAAAGCGGGACAGGCCTACGCGGGCGGGCCGTGCGACGCTCTCAGGCGGCCTCGTCCAACGAGGGCACCCGGGCGGCCAAGGGAGGCCGCAGCAGCGCCGCAGGTCAGCCTTCGAAGAAGGAGGGAGGAGAGAGGGAGGGGGCCGAGAAGCTGCAGACGACTGCAATCAGCGGGCGCGATGGGGATAAGAAGGAGCATCCCCGCACGCTGCGCAAGTGAGCAGTCGTCTCAGGGCGAACGCGCGGCGCGCGCCCGCGGCGGCCCGTAAAGCGGGACAGGCCTACGCGGGCGGGCCGTGCGACGCTCTCAGGCGGCCTCGTCCAACGAGGGCACCCGGGCGGCCAAGGGAGGCCGCAGCAGCCATACCCAGGCTCAAAGCCCTTGCGAAGTGACAAGGTTTCGGCGGGCGGCCGCGAGCTGAATGGGCCACACAGCTGGGCCAACATTCAGAAAGGATGCGACGAGGAGGTCGCTTGCTTCGGCGAGGTAAGAAACGCGGTCCCGAGCGGCTTCAGCCAATGATGGGAGGACTGCAGAGGCGGCAGCATCGTGGAGATAGCGCTCTGTACTGGAAGCTAGCCGCCAGCGATCACGCCAGAAGACGCGATTAATGCCGTCCGAAATATCGGTTCTGAAGCGCAGCGCAGGGGACAGATCGAACCCCGATGGCGCTCTGGCGAGCGGGACGCCCAGCGCCGAAAGAAGATCGAGCCACCGAGTGCGGAAGCCGCTTTGACCGAAGGTCAATAGGGGATCGGTGGGACTCAAATCTCTAAAGACCAGCTCCATCATCCTGACCACAGCACGATCGGAGCACCGAGCGTGTTGACGCTCTCCGCCAGACCCCCGGGCCTCCGGAACAGAGATGCTCAGCAAAGCGTCGCCCGTGGACTCACGGCGGTCAATGGGCAGAGTGAGGTCGCTCCGGCGGGCGGTTGCCAACTCACCAGGCCTCACGGACATAGTGAACCCGGCAAGCAGCAGGGTGGCCATATCCGGCCAGTCCCATGCGAGGCACAACGCTACCATGGCGCGCAGCAGAGCACGCGGTAGCGGTGGGAGGGGACAGGGAGGCTTGGAAGGGATCCACCGCTCCGCCACATCCCACGCCTCGGTGAGGAAGCCCCTCCAGTGGGGCTGAAGGGCCTGTGCTCCCCGGATCGCATTCACGAGGACGAGGCGGGGGAAGCCAGCATCGTACAACCACACGCCGAAGGTCGCGAGCGCTCTCCCGAGCAAGATGCCGCTGCGAGCCCATGTGGCAAGTGCCACTCCTGTGTGCTCGGCGCACCACACGTCAAACGCCTTAAGCGAACGAGTGCGCTGGTCGCCGCAAGAGGGGACGCGCCGAGAGCGGCTCTCCACCTTCACCCCGAGGGCCTCGGAAGCCCCCTCGGGAAGGGCAGGCTCCAGAGAGGCAGGCCAGTCCTGGCGCCCTGCCACGAAGGCTGACGCGGGCGGCTCTTGACCAGAGGGATTGGCAGGAGTGGTAGCTGCCGCTCCGGCGGAAGCCCGAACACGCCTGCGCTTGCGACGCGAGGTGCGGCCGCGTTGCTCGGCGCGGGGGGCCTCGACGACCTCGCCGGTGCTCGGCGCGGCTTCCGGCTGGCGGTCCGTGCCGTCCAGGATCAGAGGCCTGAGTCCTGGGGAGTGCTCGCGCCGCCTGCGGTCAACAGCGCACAGCGTCTCGGAAAACGCGGCCGAGCGGGTGGCGGCAGGTGCTGCGGAGCGGGAGCGCTCATCGCAACTAATGGCGGTCCGTGGCGTGACGGGCGCCGCAGAGCACGGGCGCCCGACGCCACGGCGCTTGCGCGGATGCGACGCCTGGGCGCCCGAATGAGCCCTAGCCTCGACCACGTCGCGATAGCTAGCCGTGTGCTTATCCGCACGCTCCTTCGCTTGAGCTGCAAAAGTAGCGCTACCAGCCGTGGCGGGAGCTCTCGGGGGTGCGCCGGCAGCGGCTGCGGCGGCGCCTCCACCCGAAAAGCCCGAGGCGGAAGCGGACCCTCTGACGCACTCGGCAGTGCGAGAGCGGGCGATGCGCAACGCAGCCTTCTGGCGCTCGAGCTCGGCCAGTGTCGTCTGCAAAAGCTCAGCCAGCTCTCCTGCACTTGGACCCCAAGCCTCCGCGCCTCGACCGAATTCAACTTCGGTAAGAGCGGCGTCGAGAACATCGACCGAGGCACGGAACCGCGCCAGAGCGCGCCGTTCGTCACGCACGCGCCTCGCAACCGTGGCCGTCGGGCCAACGACCCGGCTGGTGCGCAATGCTAATCCGGTGAGAGGATCGGCACGGGAGTCGGAACGGGTGAAGGCGTCAGCGAGCTGGTCGGTGCGGGCGTCGGCGAGCCCCTCGGCACGCGAGTCGGCGATCTGGTCGGCGCGGGAGTCGGCGAGCTGGTCGGTGCGGGAGTCGGTGAGCTTGGAGGGCTGCAAGTCAGTGAGCTGGTCGCCGCGGGACGCGGTGAGCTGGGCGGCGCAAGAGTCGGCACGCTGGCCGGCGCAGCAGGAGTCGGCAAAGCTGGGAGCCGGCGACACCTCGCTGCGCTCTGCGCTGTGGCCCCACGGAAGCACGGCCCTGTGATGTGCCGCCCCGGCGGTGGCCGCACTGGCAGTCCGCTCGCGGGTAGCACGCAGCATAGCCGCTGCGCCCAGCGAGCGCCCGGCCAGCAGGGCAGGTGCAGAGCTGGCGCGCGGCGCGACGCTATGGGCGTCGGCGCGGCACCCTGGCAGGGGGGGCAGGGTGCTGGCTCGAAAGGGCGGGAGCACCGCGGCCGCGGTACGGGCGGCCCCCAGGTCGGCCTCCGGGCGAGCTTGCGTGCGTCGCATGGCGGCAGTAGGCATCGCGGGGGTCTGCACCGTACAACGTGGCGCAGCCCGCGACCCTGGGTCGCTGCAGCTAGCGACCGCGCTCGGCTCTGCGTCTGGAGACGCGCCAGGGGCGCTCCGACGCTCCCCCGGCATGCCGCGGAGGCGAGCACCGAGGGAGGCGTCGAGAGCCGAATCCCGAGTGGCGACCCCGCGCGAGCGGTTCGCGTCGTCACGCCTTCCCGCCGCCAAGAGCCCTCTGCCCAAAGCACGGCGAGTAGCGCCGCCAGAGGCCGGGGCATCGGGGCCGGTAACATCGCGCCCAGGCCCGAGGAGGAAGGCTTTGGCGTCACAGAGAGCACGCCATTTCCTGCTGGCCTCGATCGACTTATCGCGGTCGGGATGGCAGGCCCAACCCATCCGTCGAAACTGAGCGTTCACGCGATCAGTGGTCGCACCGCGCTCCAGGTGGAGCAAATCGAGCGCGGCAACAAGTTTGGCGGCACGATCTTGGCGGTGGCGAGTCTGAGTCGTGACGGACGGACGACCCAGAAGACCCCCCAACGAAGCTGGAGCCGAGCCGTTCGCCTCCGACAGAAGCGAGACGGGGTGAGCGTCCCCCTTGGGCGTACCAGGTCGAGCAGCGGCGATTGCGTCGCTCTTGGCGCGTGACCTCCGCTCGGGCGCGCCCTCTCCTGGCCCTCCACCGGCGGCACGAACCCCTCCCTGCGGGGCCGCAACAGCATCGCTGGAAGGGCGCATGCCTACCGGCGGGGACGGCGAAGGGCTTGGTACCCGAGGGGCGGCCGGCAGGCTGTCACGGGCGCGAGTGCAGCGCGACGCGGAGAAGCTCACCGCCGCCGCGCTCGAGGGCACCTTGACGGAGACAGGAGCCCCCCTGCGCGGCGCGGCGCTTTCATATGCGTCGCGGGCCTCGGCGGAGGCCGTCGCGTCGCCCCTGTCGACCCGGGCTGGCGCTCCCACGTGGCGATCCTCGGGGTGCCCGAGCGGGCCTGCGCCCGCGGCGGGGCTGCGAGCCAGAACTTGCAGCACGAACCGGCCCCACAGACAAGTCGGGTACGCGGAGGCGGCGTCGGCGGCCGCTATCATGTCGAATCGCTCAAAGCGACCCTCGTCTATGTCAAGCAACCAAGCAGGCTCGACACGCGAGGGGGGGCGAACAGGGCGATTGCGCGTGGGGTCGTCCGCTCGGTGGACGTCGGTCGGGACGTAGAGCCCGCCCATGTAGAGCCCGCCCCCCAAAATGTAGGGCAAGCAGGTGCTCAACACGTGCGAAAGGCCAGGGCTGCTGCTCCGACCGTGGGCGGCCGCGCCTAGTGCCACTTGGGAATCCAAGAGAACAGGGATCCGTGAGTCAGGGTTGCGGATGCAACAGTACTTGCACAGACTCTTGAACACGGTGGTCTCCAGGATATTGATGTGGCGGGGCGTGCGGAATTCCCACTTGTAGGCCAAACGGAAACGCAGCGCCTCCGACAGCTCACTGACCCAGCGCGGTGCGATGGGGAGCTCGAGGGAGGGAAGCCCCACCTCGCGGTGTATCTGGGTCAGCTCGGGGCCTAAAGGTTCCCCGCGGCTCAGAACCATGAGCAAGTGGCGGTCGTGGAGACGAGTATGCCAGCCGCCGTGCTCGGAGCGCCGCCACAATTCTTGCGACAGGTGCGAACTGATGTCGCTGCGGACAACACCGCCCCAGCCGAGGGAGGCATCCGTGCCGAACACTTCAGGGCAAGGCGTCGCCCGAAGGTCGGTCATCGCAACGAAGGCAAGGTAGGTGCAGGCTTGCAATTCGTCGCGAACCGAAGACGGGAGCTCATACTCAAGCCCGTCGTCGGGAAGTGTCGTGATGAAGGTGTAGATGTGAGTGAATATCGACAGGATGGGACGTCGATACAAAAACACCTGCACCCAACAACCCACGAGCGAGCTCAACAACGCCCGGGTCGAGCGACCGAGGAACACCTGAATCAGAGTCAAGCGGCAAAGGGCCACAGTGCGAACCAGGGGAGCACACACGATGCCGATCCTGCCCTCCACCTCGGCGCCGACAACGACTTTGTGGGTCTCGCCCCTGGCTCTCTTCCCGGGGTGCTGAATGAGACCCACCTGGGGGTAGCCGCGATCGCACGCAGCAAAGACCTCCCTGTCGCGGCGTGTCGGGTCGTCGGGGCGCGGGGCGCTCCCGCGCCACGAGAGCTTCTGAAAGCCCGTGTGGTCGTCGATGTTTAACATCTCGACGTACGGCCCCCGAGGGAACGGCAGGCGATGCACAGCCTGCTCGGAAGGCCGGAGCGCGCCGAAGCTGCGCAGCACGCCCTCGTGTGCGGAGTTGGCGATCTCCACTGCCACGTTGTCACCCATGGCCAGCGCATTAAGGCAGGGGGAAACGTCCAACCCCTCAAGGTCTGCCCGCCACGCGTTGAAGCCTCTGAACCGCGAGCTGGGCAGCTTGACGCGGAGGGCGTTGCGGCGTGCACGAGCGGGCGGGACCTTGAACGTGTAGTAGAACTCGCGCAGGTCGTCACACGAAACCACCAGCCATTCCCCGGGCGCGAGCCCCAGGCGGCACAGGAGGAAACCCTGGCCGAGGCGCTGAGTGCTGGAGGACACGCTGCTGCAACGACTGTTTACTACCGTCGGATTCAGGATGAGACGGTCATGAGCCTCGTCCTTCGGGACCCTGAACGCTCCACAAGCCTCGTCCCAGGCGAGGTTGTCGGAGGGGGTCAGATACAGGGCGCCACAAGAGTCCCACTTGCGCAAGAGCTCCCACAGCTGCTCGCGGTCCATGTGCACACGAGCACCCGAAAAGCCCGAAGGCCACTCGTCCTCTGGTAGCCGCATGACGTCGGGGTCATGAAAGGCGGAACGTACCAGATCGTCGGACAAGTACGGAGTGGGATCAAACGTAGGAGAGTAATCCCACTTGATGCGGGACGCCTGGACCCGAAGGTCGAAAGGCTCAGCCTGGGTGGAGTCCCAGCCTGCCGCGGCCGCCAACGAGCTTGCCAGGGGCGTCGCGCTGACGGGGAGTTGCCGCATGGGGGCGGGCACTTGTGAGGAAGAGGTGAACGAAGCCTCAAGAGCTGCAACATGGGTAGCCAGGCCATGGAGCGAGACTTCGGTGGAGTCGAACTTGGCGAAAGCCCGACCAAGGTCGCTCTTGCCACCACGGGCAAGGCGAACTGCGATCCGACACAGACGCTCGAGGCGACTGCGAACTCCCTCCTGGCAGGGTGTGACCGTTTCCCGCACCCGAGCTTCGGCGGGAGCGAAGCTGGGATGACCCAAGGTGAGCCAGTTGAGCGCAACGACAGCATGCTGCGACAACGTGCGGGCGGCGCGCCTCACACGCCAGCGCTCCCGCGCGCGACCCGTAAGGTGACCAGGTGGCGGCGGAAGAGGCGGCGAGGGAGGGCACGGCCAAGGATCGCGGGGAGCCGACCCCGACAAGTACGAGTCGTCCCATTCCAGCGCGCAGAAAGATGCGCGGGTAAATGCGGCAAGGGAGCATCGAGTCCCCATCCCGACCTGGGCAAGAGCAGCGGCCCAGTGGGTGACGTCGATGCTGGCGCCTGGAAACAGGCGCAGCAAGGCGGACAGATCGGCCACGAAAGGCGCAGACCTGCCAGTGCCAGTGCTGGTACGGGATGTGCTGGGAAAAGGGCAAGGCGCGAAGGGCGCAGGGCGCGCCCCGACGCCCACGCTGGGACCAGGATGGCCAGGAGGAGCGGGGGAAGCGCCTGGGAGCGAGCGAGAATCACCATGGCGGCACGCACGGGGCCCAGCGGCGCCGAAACAGCCGCGCTGCACCTGCGCATCCCTACCATCGCGACCTCGCTCGGTCCAGAAGCGGCGGGCGGCGGCCGCGGGATGAGACCTCCCCGGCGGCGGCGGCCGAGCACATCCAGCACCCCGTTCGACCCGCCCGACGTGGGCGGCTCCAACAGATTGGGGGTAAGAGGCACCTTGGTCGGCGGGGCCGGCTCGGGGCTGCCCGGAGCCCTCTTGGTCCATGGCAGGGCCACCGACAGCTTGGAGCCGAGGAGGCTCGTCGGGGGCTCCGCCTTGGTAACCGCTGGCCTGGGCGGCGCGTGCACCCCCCTCCGCGGTGACCCCGTCGGCGGCACGAGCCCCTTCCTGCGGGGCCGCACCAGCATCGCCGGCAGAGCACATGCCTACCGACGGGGCCCCCGCAGCTTCGGCTGAAGCTGAAAACCGTGGCGGGGCTCCAGCCGCAGGAGGCACGACAACGGGCGGTGCACTTCCGAAGCGCAACATTGCTGCCGCTTCCTCGCGCACGCTCCGATTGAAGCGCGAGCGGCGGCTCCCTTGGACAGGGGCCCCAGAAGCGGCCTCTGAAGCACCAGAAAGGGCGTCCGAAGACGAGGCAGCTGCACCAGCATGGGCTGGAGCGTGAGCGGCACGGCAGCTACCATCGACGGCCCGACGACCCCGCCGTCCTCCACGCCGAGTGCGGACCCGACGAACTCGTCGGAGCCTGAAGGCGGGGAGTGCGGCAGCGCTGTTGGTGGAGGCCGAGCGGCGTCGGGGCCGCGCTGGAGTGGCAGTGACTGCGGCGACGCCTTCATCCGAGGAGCCCGCGGCGAAAGCGGCCCCTCGGACAGAGCGGAACGCAGGGACCGCATCCCGGGGAGTCGCGGCCGCCGCGGACGAGCCCGCTCCTGACGTCCCACCGGCGGCACGAACCCCTCCCTGCGGGGCCGTAACAGCATCGCTGGAGGGGCGCATGCCGACCAGTGGGGACGGAGAAGGGCTCAGACCACGAGGGTCGGCCCGCAGGCGCTCGCGAGCGCGAGCAGGGATCGACGCGGCGAGGCCCTGGATCCGATCGCACGAGAGGCGTCGGGGCCGCGCTGGAGTGGCAACGGCTGCGGCGGCGCATTCGCCCGAGGAGCCCGTGGCGAAAGCGGCCCCTCGGACAGAGCAGAACGCAGGGACCGCATCCCGGGGCGTCGCGGCCGCCGTGGACGAGCCCGCTCCTGACTTCCCACCGGCGGCACGAACCCCTCCCTGCGGGGCCGTAACAGCATCGCTGGAAGGGCGCATGCCTACCAGTGGTGACGGAGAAGAGCTCAGACCACGAGGGTCGGCCAGCAGGCGCTCGCGAGCGCGAGCAGGGATCGACGCGGCGAGGCCCTGGATCCGATCGCACGAGAGGCGTCGGGGCCGCGCTGGAATGGCTGCGGCTGCGGCGACGCCTTCACCCGAGGAGCCCGCGGCGGAGCCGACGAGGCCTGGAGTTGACTCCGCTGCTTGAGTGCCCGCTGCGTTACAAGTGCAAGCGCCCCGGGCGCTTGACTGGGGAGGTGGCCCTCCGGCAGCTGGCGCGCCGACACCGCCCTCGAGGTTAGTGAAAGGCAGGAGCCCTGCGCGCTCACCATACCACATGCGCCCACGGGCAGCGCCCGCCCGAAGTGAGGCGGGACCAACCGCGCTACGGTGGAGCGGCGGCGGCGCATGAACATCCGCTTCTGGGACGGCAACTCCGGACGGTGGCCTCAGATGCCTGGCCTGGGAGGGCGAATCCCCGGAGACACGATGCCAGTCCGCGCTCAGGGGTGTTCCGCTGGCCGCGCGGTCACCGTCGGCGACCGTGAAGCGCTCGGACAGAAGTGGCGACGCCGCAGTGCACGGCATACTCCCGCTGCTAAACAGCTGCACCCCATCCGAGGCAAGGGCCGCGCGGAGGTCGACCAAAGGCGGCACCCGTGAGCCTGCTTCGGAGCCGGAGAGGCCTGGCGGCGGATCCACACCCTGAGTGTCGGAGCCCGTGTGCAGGTCCCACAAGTGGAGGTCGGCGCGTAAGGCCGAGGTGGCCCTGGGGCCGCTCCGCGGCGGGGTGCCAGGCTGGTGGACTGCGGTGGCGGCTGGGGGGGCGGTACGAGCCCCTCCCTGCGGGGCCGTATCAGCATCGCTGGCAGGGCGCATACCAACCCCTTTCGAGCCACACCGCGGCGCCGCCCTCGAAAAGGAGGGACTACCCCCGTCAAGGCCGCAGTCGGACATGGCCGCCGAAGAACCCCGAGGAGGGACGACGGAGCACCCCGCCTCCACCAGGGCCAACGCACCGCTCCAGGGGCGACCCTGTGGCGGCGGAGGCGGCGTCCTCAGTAGAGGAAGCGCGGCCTCTGACGCCGTGGCCCCAGGTCGGACCTGATAGACGACCGTGGGGCTCCAAGCCGCAGCCGCGCCACGGCGCGGGCATGCCGCACTGAGCCTCTGGGAACCAACCTCCAAGACGTCAAGGCCCGGAGGCGGCCCAATCTGCCTGACCGGAGGCCCAGGAGGCAGCGGGTCCAAGCCTGGAGGTGCGCGAATGCATCCGCCCCCGGCGGTCCGAGCAGCATCGTCGGCAGAAGTGGCCGCGGCGATGCCTCCAGCCGAAGGCCAGGAAACCGAGGCGGCGGCAAAGCCCGCGTGCCCCGCGAGTGACGCTCCCCCGCCCACGGTGGAGCAGGCGGGGCCCACAAAGTGGTCGCCATGCCTAGCGGCACAGGTGAGCCAGGTGGCGGAGTAGAGGCAAGGAGAAGGAGTTGGGGGGAGGTAAGAGAGATCCTCGTCCACCACTTCCCTTCCCAAGAGCGCAGTTATCTTCGCAGGGCACCCCTCTGGTGCTTCGGCGTTGAACACGCTGGCATTGGGTTCGCTGGCAGCAGGAATGGCGGGCATGGCTTGCGCGGCGGCTGAAGCCCTTGGGCGGCGCGTCGGAGCGCCTTTGGCCACTGTGCCCTCCGTCGGGCGTCTCTGTCGCGGCGGCTGAAAGTCTTGCGTAGAAGCGGCGGCTGAGACCCCAGGCGCGGCGGCACTTTGAACGCCCGAGACGAGGGCTGGCGCTGCGCCACGGCGCAAGGCGTGGCGCTGCGGCGTGCGAGGCCCCCCTCCTACTCCTCTCCTCAGATGGGCCTCCTGCTCCGCCGCCCCAAAGGCCAAGGGGGAGAAGGCGAAGGAGGAGGGAGAGGAGTTTTGCGCCGAAGTCGGCGTGGAGAGCGCCGAAGACCACCAGACTGGTGCAGGCTGGAGAGACCTGCCAACGGCAGGACGTGGCATGGGCCCTGTCCGCACCGCCCGCCGAAGAGCGAGCAGCGACGGTGCTAGCAAGGCCCAGTGGCCACGGCAGGCAGGGTGCCGAAAGGCGCGCCTGCCCGACCGACCACCGCTCAGAACGGACGGTCGGCCCCGACGCTCGCTCTCGTCGTACGGGCCACAGGCGCCGGCCCGACCGACTTGGGCCAGCGCGGGGTGGCGAACCCGGAGTCGACGATCGCCGCGTAGGTGTCGAGGAAACCTGAACGGCGATGGCCCCGCGGGCCCCTGGCGCCCCGGCCGCGCGCGCGCGGGGAGGGGAGTGGGGGGCGAGCGGGGCAGCTATCGGGCCGAGAAGCTGCAGACGACTGCAATCAGCGGGCGCGATGGGGATAAGAAGGAGCATCAGCATCATCATCATCAGCATCATCATCATAATCATCATTAGCATCATCCGCATCGTCACCATGAGCATCATCGTCATAATCATCATCATCAGCAGCATCATCATAATCAGCATCACAATCAGAATCACCACTATCATCATCAACATAATGATCATCATCCTAAGCACCAGCTTCATCACCCTCGTTCCCACCATCACCACCACTACAACCATCATAATCATCAGCATACGCACAAGCATGGTCCAGCATACGCACAAGCATGGTCCTCACCATCATCAGCAGCGTCATCATCATCATCAGCATCGTCATCAGCAGCAGCATTACAAACAGTAATAACATGATCAACAATGACAGCAGCAGCAACGATAACAACCACAATCTCACCAACATCAACGGCATCAGCAACAGCAACGTTAGCATCATCATCACCACCAGCATCACTATCATCACAAACGCACTCACCATCATCATCATCATCATCACCATCATCATCATCATCATCATCAGCAGCATCATCATCATTATCATCATTATCATCATCATCGTATTCCCAGTCGCCATCGTCATCACCATCACCATCATCATCAGCAGCATCATCATCCCCTTCTACACCCCAAGCAACCCCAACATTTTTGTGTGGCGGGCGTCCCGGGCGATTCCACCGACGAGTGCAGCAGGCGAGCAACGAGCGTGCAAGCACGAGGAAGAAAGAGGGCGAGGAAGAGGAGGTACCAGACACCCGACACACACCACCGAGGAAGAGAATGAGAAGAGGGAGGAGAAGCGGGCAGAAAAAGACCTTGAATCGACGCGGTTGCGGGGCAAACGCGACGGCCTTCGCTGCTCTGGAGATGATTCGTATACACACAGCCATCTCCTGCTACACCCCAACCCACCCCAACATTTCTGTGTGGCGGGCGTCCCGGGCGATTCCACCGACGAGCGCAGCAGGCGAGCGACGAACGTGCAACCACAAGGAAGAGAGAGGGAGAGAGGAGGAGGCACCAGACCACCGACACACACCACCGAGGAGGAGACCCGAGCCCGAAAGGACAAGTGGCGGAGCAAAGCGACGCCGAGAGACAGACCGACAAATGTCGAGCATTTACAAGAAATGGCACCGGCAAGGGAAACCATTCGTTGAAAATCTTGAAAGTCGGTCTGCTTGCCAATCCAATTCGAAAAATGGTTGCAGAACTTGACAGGCTAAGGTTCGGCGAGTCGGGTTCAGAGACCTCCTGAGACAGGGTCGTGACCGGTGAGAACGATGTGGGGCTTCCCGAGAAGGGGCCAAAACCTGTCCTACAGCTGCAGCGGGCTACTGGGAGGGGCTCAGAATCATGGCGGGCCCAGCAGGCCACCTTAGCACATTTCCTCCGGCGGGAACCGAAGGCGCACATGATCATGTCGAGACTGAAGAACGAAGCGTCGGGGATTTTCAGCAGGGCCTGCAAGCTGGGGGTCACCCAGACCCAAGACAAGCCGGGGTACTCGAGATTGACGGGGACGCCTTTGGAGCGGCGCAGCGACACGAGGCTCAAGGCGAGCGGATGTGCGCGTTCCCGATGTCGACGGCCCCCTGAGGCCGTGGCCCCAGGTCGGGGAACCCCGCATGTAGTCCCGAGAACGGATGGTGCACCGCGACGATCCTGGCGGCCCATTACGGGCCTGGCTCCAGGAACTGCAGGGGAACGCAATCCGCATGGCGCTGCGCGCCCCGCCGCGGACCCAGCCTTTTATGGTCTGGCGGGCGGCCGGCAGGTCCAGATCAAACCAAGGTTCAGATGCGCAATCAATTGGAAGGGCCACAAATCCCCACAGTTGAACGGAGGCACAGAGGCGGCCTGATCCAGCGAAAAGCTCCAACACCACTGCACGAGGAACCACCCTGCAATTTGAAAGCGTCGTGCAATTCTTCGAGCAGGTGCCGACGGACCGAGAGAGTCGAAGGCTTCTTCTCGCAGGTGGACGCCAGCTCTAGCGCCCGGGCGAAGTCGGCGACAGCTGCGCGGGGACCGCGGCGCCACTCAGGAAGGCGACAAGGAACTGCTCGTCCAGCAGGCGGCCGCAGTCGATGACGCGCGCACCTGCTCGCTGCAGCTCGGCGATGATCTGGGCCTGCGTGACGCGGCGGCGGAAGCTGTTGTCGGACGCCCAGCCGCCGCGCGGCTGCACCTTCAGGGCGGGGCAGCGCTTCGCCGCGAGGTCGGCGCGGGCCGGGGCAAGTCCATCAGCCAAGGCGCGCGGGGCAGCCCCTTCATGCTCGCGCCGAGAGACCCTGGCGGGAGTGCCCACGGGCGCGCGGACGGCGTCGAGGCCCGCCGCTCGAGGCCCAGGAACGCCGGGGCCAAGAGCGCGCAAGCGTCGAGACCGACGACAAAGTCCCAGAGGCCAGTCCTGCCCATGTGCCCCAGCTCGTTCGGGCGGAGGAAACGCGGCGACGTCCGAGGCCCCGGCGGCCCCCCCGACGAGGGGGGCGACCTGCGCCGTCGTCGGCGGGTGGCACTCGGACGAGCAGAGGTAGCAGGCGGCGCTGAGCACCATTGCGATGGTCTGCTCGCACTGCCACTGCGTCAGCCTGGCACCCGCCACGGCCGCGACCACGAGCCAATCGAATAGCACCCGCATGCGCCACGGGAGGCGCTCGCCACAGCCCACCGGGCTGCTCGACGCCTGGCAAAGCGCCAGGTCGCCCCAGCGGCAGATCGGCTGTAGGATGGACATGAGAGCCGCCGGGAGCAGCGACGCGTCGCCCCCGCTGCGGCTGCGGAAGTACAGGTAGTCGAGGCAGGCGACGACAGCCGCGCCCAGACGGGCCCAGCTGCTCCAATCCAGGCGGAGGTCCGAGCAGCACTTCACGAAGCTGTTGACCCTCCGCTGGTAGTCCGGGAGCGCGCCCATGCCGACCGACACCTGCTCGAAGCAGGCGACGGGCAGCTCCCGGCACCCCGTCAGCGCCGCGCGCGGGCGGGCAGCCGCCGCCGCGGGCTGCGGCCCCCTAAAAGTGCCAGTGCCATCGCCCAGTGGGGCGGCCAGGCGCGGGCGGCCCCTCTGCGTCGACGGCTTCGCCAGCGCCCCCTCTTGCCGGCAGCTGTCGGGCTGATGGAGAAGGCGATCGCCAAGACAAGCAGCCGCATCGGGGCCCGCGCGATTGATGTTCGGCAGTCCGCGCGATGGGCCGTCGGACGGGTTGAGCTCACCCGGCAATGGCGCGCGGACTGCGGGCGAGCCAGAGGGCGCAGATCTCCTGAAAAACGCTGCGCTGCTGGGCGGAGCCACCGCAGCCTTCGCCGATGGCGAGCGACAGAACGCGTCGTCGACAAGGCAGGCGACCCGCCGGCCGAAGGAGTCGGACACGCGAAGCTGACACCGGAGCGCGGAGCCCAGAGCAAACCCCTCGGCGCGGCAGATGTCGCAGGCCTCGCGCCACGGGAACGAGCGCGCGACAGCCAAGCCATAGCTGACCAGCAGGTTCGGCTCGACCTCACCGAAGGACTTGCCCCAGCCCTTGGCGACCCCACGGCAGTCGGGCGGGGTCGCGGGGCGCGGGGGCGGCGCTCGCCAGCCCCAGCGCGCGCCCGCGCGCGCGGGCAGTGCCCTCGAAGAGGCAGCGCCAACTTTCGGCCCCGCGGCCCACCTCGGCGACGGCGTCGGGCAAGCAGCGACGGTGGCCGACTCCGCGGCCCCAGCTAAGGGCGCCGCTGGTCGCGTCTTCGGGATGCCACCTCGCGCCCGCGAAGCAAGCGAACAGCGGGGGCAGCGATCGCGCGTGCCAGAGCTCGCGTCGGACCGACGGCCAGAGCGGCAGAGCCTTGTCCTTCGCCGCCTGAATGAACGGGTAGACGGCGTCGAAGATGGCCAGCGAGCACCCCTCGAGCAGCGCGACCCAGGTGCAGTGCCCCAAGATAATCGAGGAGCGCGCCCCATGACCTCTCTGGGCGCCACAGGAGCTCCTCGATGGCGCGGCGGAGCCGCTGGGCGCGGCAGGCCGAGACCCGCGCCGAGGGCTCGTGCCCGTCATGGTCGACGCCGACGAAGCTGGCCTGGAGAGCGGCGCGACGAAGCCGAGAGACGGGAGCTCGCGCCCGACCTTCCGCGCGACGGCCTGCACCTTTGCGCGCTGGCAGCCGGCCACCAGGCAGCGGCCCGCGCAGGCAGGGCCGGCGGCGGGGCGCCGCGGCGCAAGCCCGGCGCCCGCGCCGCGGTCGCGAACCCGCTGCTCGCGCACCGGGCGCGCGCGAGGGCGGCCTCCGAGACGCACCGGCAAAAGCATAAAAAAACACGCCCGGCCCATGGGCAAAATGGCGAGCTCAGGCAGCAGCAAATCCGACTCGCGCACACGGGGCGACATCAAGCTGAGACACGTCAGCAATCCCCGCCTGCACAGGCGGCAGGGAGAAGATTTCGCCGAAGCCCTCCGGAACCTGCATGGCGGAGAACGCGTTCGAGATGTCGCCACTGCTAAACCACGCGTCGCCGCATCCCTGCGTCTCCATTCGCGAGAAACCGCTGGCGCTGGGGAGCTCAGCGCAACGGGGCGGCCTGAAGCGGGCGCTGCAGACGCGCGCGTCGAAGATGAGTCGCTGCTGGCCGGACATCTTGGCCACGACGAAAACGCCATGAAGCCCTCGATGGCCACTGGCTCGCGACAGCCGCGGCATCCCTCGGCTCAGCAGCTCGGCGATGAAGTCGCCATAGGTGATAGGACGACCTAGCTTAAAAGAAATTGGGGCGAGGCCGAGATCTCGACGCAGAGCCGCTGCCTCTCCCGGCGGGCGAAGCACGTGGGCCTCCCAGCCCTGCAGCCACACGCGGTCAGCCTCCAGCAGGGCGGACTCCAACGCAACGGGCGCTGAGCCGCAAGAAAGCCAGGGCACGAGGCTCCTGCTGCAGGACACCACGTTGCCGCGACCAGCATAATATAGCGGCCGACTGGCGCAGAGGTCGGACACGGCGTCTGCGAACCTGACATACTGATCAGCGACGCAATCGAGGGACTGCCGCTGCAAAACTGAAGCTCGCTCGCGCGCGGGCGGCGAGCCGCCCCCGCCCAGCTGGTCGAGCGCGTCGACCTCGTCGTTGGCCCAGGCAATCCAAGCAGCGGAGGCGCACTGACCAGGCCCAGGCAGGGGTCCGTCAGGTAGGCGAGGAAGAGTGAGAACGTTTCACTGACGACCACTGGCGATGGCGCGGGGGCCGCCACAGCAGGAAGGAAGGGCCTGGAGGGAGCCGACGGGAAAGGCCACGGCCCTGTCAGCCACTGCGAAAGAATGAGCGCGGGAGGGCTAGGCCTTGGCCTCGCCACAGCCTCCGCCACTTCTGCTACCGCCGCCGCTGCCACCAGAGGCGGGCGGGTGGAGCAGGTGCCGCTCCTCTCGCGCCCTGCGGCGCTCCTTCGCGACGGCCGATTCGGCGGCGAGCTGCCTGGCGATCCACTCGGCAGGAAGGGGGGCCACCATGACCCTACGCGTAGACTGCGTCCCTCTGAAGAAGAGCTGCTCGTCGCCTCCAAACATGGAGGCGTGAGTGCTGACCGGCGTGATCATGTAGCGCTCACCGCGGACCTACAGTGACCAGCTCGAGCGTAAACAGTTTGAGGCCATCGACTTGGTCATACGACTGAGCCACCAGCGTAGTCTTTGCGAACTCGTAGGGCGCGCTGACGATGGGGTCGGTGACTGGCATCGAAGCGGCAAGAGCCGCCACCCAACCAAAGCGATGCCCAAGCAGCAAACCTCCATTCTTGAACTGGTAGGAGGCGACCCAGTGGCACGCCGTGGGGCCACGGCCCGGCCAGTCGGGGAAGCGGGCACGCCGCCTGAGATGCGCGCTATCCCGGCACTCGCGAGGGCGCTGGGTCATGCTGTCGCGAGGAAACGGAGGTCGCCGCCGCTGGCAGCGGCGGCGGCTGCAGGCCCCGCGGATGCCCCGCCGGATAGTCTGGCAGCGACGGGCAAGGCGGACGCCCCAGCCTCAGGCCCGCCAACTGGCATAGCACGGGCGGCCAGGCCACGGGGCCCGGCACCAGCAACGGGGGCGGCGACGGGCGCGGCTGCAGGGGCAGCACTTCCGGCTGCGGCCGCGGCCATCGCGGGCAGCGCGCCGGCGGCGACGCCGCCTCCGGGGGCCCAACACCTGGGGCCGCGGCGAAGATGGCAGCACCGGGCGCGGCGCAAGGGCCAGGACCGCCGCCCGCGCCGCCGCCAAGAAGGCCCAGAGCGCGATCATGGGCCGCCAGCCTGCCCGAAGCGAGGGCGCACGCCTGGGCGATCTGAGCAGCGGCTGGCGCAACCGCGAAGTCTTAGCACTGGACGCCGGCAGGGCAAGCGGCGGCCCCGTGCGGGGCACCCGTGGCCCAGTGCATCCACCAGTTCCTGATGTCGTCCCAGACCCCCGAGGTCATGATTTTTTTTATGACATCGACCCCCAGAGGTCTCATCATCCTCTCTTCCGTTCTCCAACGATTACACCGACCACGGCGACGGCGGCGCCGACGACGTCACCAAGCCTGGGCCGGCAGGGGGCCCGCGGGCGCGCACCACAGGCCTGTTCATAGGTTATGGGTGGGTGCCAGGCCCAAATGCACTTGTCGCAAGTGTTCAGGCCGAGGAATGCACAAGGCTGGACAAGGAAGACGTAGGGTGGTGGGACACATGCCTCAGAGCTTGGGAAACCCCCTGAAAACACCAACCTCTCCACACTCCTCTTGTGGCCCAGCACGCACCCCAGACATGTTCATAGGTCCTGGGCGGGTGCCAGGCTGAAGAACACTTGTCCAAAGTATGTCCAGAACGAGGAATGTACCAGTCACCTCACAGTGAGTTCCGTCGTAGACTTTCTCTTCCTTTTTCTGCCAGCCATTTGAGCGGGTCTGCATCTCATCCTTGCTACTGCCGTGCCTCAGGCAGTGCAAAGTTCCCGGCGGGACGAAGCGAATTGTGGACCAGATTTTAGCCAGATCGGGAGGGCGGGTGCCCGATATCAAAATCAGCCCTTGCATACAACTGACGGCTCCATGCGGAGCCAGTCAGGCCACGAGCGACGGGCGAGCAGGAGCGCAGTCACCCAGAACCATCCCCAAAAGAGTGCCATGTGGAAAAAAAATGCGCACCGCAACCTTGTTCCGTGTCGGGGGGGGGCAGCAGGAAAAACAGCGTCGCCCCCCGCCTCGATTACCCTGTGCCCTTCGCGGTCGCGTCCTCAACCGAGCACATCCCATAGAGGTTTATTCTCCTGCTCCTCCTCCTCCTCGTCCTCCTCCTCCTCGTCATCCTCCTCCTCCTCTTCCTCCTCCTCCTCCTCCTCCTCCTCCTCCTCCTCCTCCTCCTCCTCCCTCTACCTCCTCCTCCTCCTCCTCCTCGTCCTCCTCCTCCTCCTCCTCCTCCTCCTCCTCCTCCTCCCGCCCACCCTCCCTCCCTCCATCCATCCATCCCCCCTCAAAATATTCCTCCTCCTCCCTCTCTACTTCCTTCCTTGCTCTCCGCTCTCCTCAGGCGATGACGGCCAAGGCGGCCACGACGCCTCGGCCACGACGGCGGCGGCGACGACGACCACGAGCCAGGGGCCAGCCAGCAGCCCGGGCGCCGCCTGCCCCAGAGCCGCAGCACAGCCGCCGCAGGCACAGACGCCGCAGCCGCCGCAGCCGCCGCAGGCGCCGCAGGAGCCGATGTCCTGCGATCCCCGCTGCCGCGTGCGCGCGCGCGAAAAGACGAGGTGGAGGCGGAGGCGGAGGAGACGGAGGCCAGCTGCCGCCGCAGGCAAAGCCGCCGGAGCCGCCGCAGGCACCGCAGACGCCGCAGGAGCCAAGCTCCTGCGATCCCCGCTGCCGCGCGCACCAGCGCCACAGACTACGACTCAAAGGGCCGTCGGAAGGGAACGGCCACTGGCAACGGCGGACAACAGGAAGAAGGCAATGTTGCACAGGAGGAGGAAAAAGAACATCTAGCACACCCCTGACTACCCACCAGACCACCCCAACCCAACCCGAAGACCCGAATTTCGGGATGGGGGGGGTACGGGCTTCGTATGTGATTTCCATGTTCCCCGACACTAGAGGCCTTCTAGATGGGTTCGGAGTAGATGGGGTCGAAGGATCGCGCCGCATCGCCGATACATCGGCGATGCAGAGGCGATGCATCGGCGATGCATCGGCGATGCACCAGCGATGCATCGTCGACGTCGGCGATGCATCGGCGACGTCGACGTGAAGCAAATCGGGCTCCACATCGAACCGCATCGCGGATGCATTGGCGATGCGGCGCGATCCTCCGACACCATCCACTCGGACCCCATCTGGGAGACCTAGAGACCCCCCCACACTGGGAATGGAGGGCAAATCGGGGCTTTCGGGTTGGGTTGGGGTGGTTTGGTGGGCGGTGCACTCCTGCCGATCTGTCAACTCCTGCCGTGCACACTAGCGCAGGTCAACACGACTGGCGAGGTGCCGTGGACTGGCTCTCGCTTGTGATGAACATGGGCTTCGCGTCCTCACGCATAGACAATGCAGTAGGAGCTCAACCACAAAAAAACCTTCAACAAGAAGCCCAACCCTCAGACCCCAGGACGTCCATTGATTTTGGCATAGGAATGTCATGTACTCCATTGCAAAACTATCGAAACCCAAGAAAGCCAGGGCACCCTGGAGGCAAGCAGGGTACTTCTTGGCATGGGCTTCCAGTGTAATACTATTTCAGCATCAGACGCAGTCCGTCTTCGAACCAGATAAGCTACGGTACGATGTGGCTTTGAACGCAATGCAGTCCGAAACTTGTTTGTGAGAGCACCTTACCAGTTATACTACCAAATCTCGAAGAGTCTGAAAAGGTTGTCTAATTGCTAAGAAGACTGCTCCGCGGTCGGGGAGTGAACGACAATGGGGCTATCGCATCGAAAGGTGGGTAACACCTCCATGCTTTTACACCGTGGATCATGGTATCAACTGTTGGCTGCATTCCTTCCGACAGCACGTGGAGCAGGCATGTCTACAGCAAATTCCTCATGCAGGGAATGGTCATAATCTGCTTCGTGTGTTCCCCGCTGCTGAGCCATGCAGTGCGCTGACTTTGATCGCTGGGAACGTTTGCGCACAAGAGAGATGCAGAAGCGGGGTACAACTCGATGTGGTTAAGTATCGACCATGTTGTCACCGTTCTCAATCAAGCAGAGTACATTGAAGCGTTTGTGTGTAATGCTCGATTACATTATGTGGCCATCTTGTACTGCATACTGGCATGGGACATCGAGAAATGGTAAGAATTGCTGGCCGCGGGAGACAGACGTCGATCCTGATCAGCAATCGGCGACAAGCTTCAAGCGATCTTGGTGAGTTACCCGAGCAAACTTACGTTCAGGAACATCCACGCGGCAAGGAAGTAGAGTAGAGGCCAGTCCACAAGAAACCTTCCACAAGGTACCCAACCCTGAGAGACCCCGGGACGTTGAGTGATTTTCGGTGTGGGAACGTCACCCTTTCCATCGCGAAACCATCGAAAACCAAGAGACCCAGGGCTCCCTGGAGGCAAGCAGGGAGTTTCTTGGCATGGGTCTCCACTGTATGCGCTGTGGTTTGAACACTGGTTGGATCTTGTTAAAGATGGCAGGGCGGCGGCAGAACAAATCCGCAGGAGCCACGTCATGCATTTGTACTTTTGACGCGATTGAGTTTTCGGTTCACGTCAAGGACGACAGAGGAGCTCGTAGAAATATGGTGGAACGGAACTGTGGAACGGATACGTGGAACGGAGATGCGGCTGCGACTCAGTACCAAACACATGCACTCCCGTAGCTTCCCGAACAGTCTCTGAAGCTGGGGCGCGGGTCGGGCATGGGGCTCCCCGGGAGCGGGGAAGATGCTATTTGGCCGTCATCACCCGCATGGGAACATGAGCAATTCACATTTAAACGGTCTCGATCGAAATCACAAGGTATGTTCTCTTCAATCTGATGTGCCCATGATGGGTGGAAGTGCGAAACAAGTATGTCACTTTGTCAGTAAGCTTCGAACTCGCGCAACCTGTAATGAAGCCCTTGTAGCAAGGCTGGACAAATAAGACGTAGGGGGTTTGAGACGTATGTCATGACTCGGGGGAACTCCCAAAATTCACC
>CAUYUJ010017360.1:10000-20000 GCA_963575745.1 Prorocentrum cordatum | reverse complement strand
GCTGATCGGGACCGAGGAGGAGGAGGAGGAGGAGGAGGAGGAGGAGGAGGAGGAGGAGGAGGGAGGAGGGAGGAGGAGGCCTGAAAGAGTTGACGACCTCGAAGGAGTTTTCCGCACGGATGCAGACGCAGCCCGTGTCCCGCCGAACCCTGCAGAGGCAACAGGCCCAGCGGCCGCCGCGAAGAAGCCGCTCTGCCCCAGGGACCGCTCTGGGGACCAGCGCCGAAGACTGCTGACCCCAGAGGGCCAGCGGAAGGGAGAGGCCACCGTTGGCGGCGCGCAGAGGGAGATAGGGGCAGGGGGAAGGCTTCTTAGAAGCAGCGTCCTTCAAAGGAGCCTTCCCCCTCCCCCTACCCCCGTGTGCACGCCGCCAACACCGGCAAGGGCAAAGATTCTGAAAAGGGCAAGGGCAGGGACAGAGTCCAAGTGCCCGTCGAAGCCGCGCCATCGGCCAGATCGCTCGGACCGACATGGGCCCTGCGGTGGCGCGCGGCCGACGACGATGACGGACGACGGCGGACGAAACCGAAGACGTCGACGACGACGACGAGGACGACAAGGACGAGGACGTCGACGACGAGGACGTCGACGACGACGACGACGACGAGGACGAGGACGACGCCGACGACGCCGACGACGACAACGACGACGACGACGACGAGGACGAGGACGAGGACGAGGACGACGACGATGACGACGACGACGACGACGACGACGACGACGACGACGACGACCGCGGGTGCTCCTCGGGGAGGGCGAGCGCGGCTTGCTGGGACGGCGGCTGCTCGGCGGGCGCCGCGAGGGCCAGGCCGCAGGGCGCCGGCTGGGAGGGCGAGGCGCCTGCCCCCGCGTGCTGCGGGTGGGGCGCACAGGTGACATATGCTAGTATCGGGCTGGGCGAAAGGGGGGGATAGCAAAGGGGGGGTTTGAGAATCAGCTCACGTAGCTGATTTTCCCAGCGCCTCCCAGCGCTGGAGGCGGCCACGTATCGAGGAATGGGACCCTCGGTGGGGCCGAAACCAGCTGCATGCAGCAGATTTCCGTAACCACCCCTTTCCCTTTCGTCCGGTCCGACTAGAGGGCCCAAGAGGGCCCCAAGAGGGCCCCAAGAGGTCCCCAAGAGGTCCCCAAGAGGCCCCGGGCCCAAGAGGACGCCGAGAGGGCCTCAAGAGGGCCCAAAGAGGCCTCCAAGACACTCCCATGGGACGCACAAGGACATACTAATCCTAGATGTCCTCCTTGGAGGCGCGCGTCCGACCCGAACATCTATGATACCCATCTTGTAGGATGTCGTTTTCCGAGCGGCCTTGCCAGAAAGCGCCCGCCACGACGCAGGTAATATGAGACTTCTCGGTGCGCGCGTCGCCCCTGGGGGGCGACGCACACATGGTACTGGCATGTTGGGGTGACGCCGACTCCGGGCTCCCCCTCCGGGCTGCCCGCAGGAGCGAGGCCCAACGATGTGGGGGGCCGGCTGAAGGGGGTGGACTGGCGATGAACAGGCGTGAGGCCCCCGCTGGCGGCTGGCGGCACCGCACGATCCTGGGCGGGGCCGGCTGCTGTATCCGGCCCCTATCGGCGATGAGTGGGCGGCTGAGGGTCGATGCATCCCACCCTCAGCCTGTCCCCCACCGCCGATGCCCCTGAACGCAGGGGGGACCCTTCGGCAACAGTGACCTTCGGTGCGCCTCTTCGGGTGGAGGGAGAAGGTGGGAGCGGGCCACGTGAACCCAACACTCGTGCGGGTGAGCAGCCTTCCTGCTCCCGGCTATTTAGCGGGGTTGGCCTGCGAGCCTGGCCAAACTTCGACCACACATCCGTGCAGACAGGGCGACACGATTCGGCGCGCGATATTAAGGGGTCAGAACGCAAGCGCACAAGCCGCTGCTGTCGCATCCAGCACATCCCATTCAACGATCGGGGGGCCGCAATGGACCCTCGCATCAGGGTCACTCTGGCTAAGGGCCACTCTTACGTGTAGTCAACCCTCCACATCCGCCTCCTCATTATGCTGCGTCTCCTCCTCCTCCTCCTCCTCCTCCTCCTTCTCCGCCTCCGGCTCATGTGATTCCACCGCACCCATTCCGCGTGCTCCTCCTCTTCCTCTCCTCGATCCTGAGGTCCTCACCATGCTCCTCTGCCTCGACAGCCGAATCAGAACCTCGTTTTGAACGTGTTCGGCCCTCTTTGGAACTCCCATGGAGCGCCCTCGTGGCCACGGCTGGATCTTCTCGAACCTCTGTGGCCCTCCCCCCCATACAGTCCCCGCCTCCGAGGACAAGGAAGGAGGACGAGGCCGCGGCCGAGGATGACAATCACGATCACGACTACGATCACGACTCCGACGACGGCGGGAACTTCGGCGACGGCGACCTTCTTCGAGAACCTCTGCGAACTGCCAGCGATAAGTACCAGTCAGCCAACTCCGAGAGCGCCAGCCCTGGTCCTGGCGCCCATCGCGTTGCCAGCATTGTGGGCAGGAAGCGCACTGCAGGCGTGCCAGCTCGCGCCCATCGCGTGGCAAGCATGTGGGCAGGAATCCCGTCACGTTGCCCACACTGTGTGGGCAGGCAGCACTTTCAGGGACAACGATAGGGGGGACTGGCATAGGGGGGGATGCATCTGCCTGGAATCGGCGATACATCGCCGCTAGATCGGCGATGGGCCCCCGATAGTGAATCCGCACCTTGCTGTGCAGGTTGGGGCTATCGGGCCCGTCGGCGATCAATGGGCGATTGGGGGTCGATGCATCCCCCCTATGCCTATCCCCCCCCATCGTTGCCCCCGACACTTCAGGCGTGCCAGCTCGGGTCCGGCGCACATCGCGTTGTTACAGGAAGCCCGCTCCGAGCGCTTCACAGCCCGCGACCAGCGCGCGCATCGCGCTGCCAGCGCCGTCGGCAGGAAACTTGGCCCGAGCGTGCCATCACGCTCCTGGCGCACACTGCGACACCGGCGTCGCTGCTGGGACGCTCACTCGGAGCGTGCTAATTCACTCCCTGAACACACCACGCTGCAAACGCTCTGTAGCACCAGGCTGACTCCGAAAGCGACGGCCCTTTCCGAGGCGCGCATCGCGCTGGAAATGCTGCTGCCAGAAAGGTCTGTCCGAACATGCTAGCTTGCGTGGTGAGCAGGAACCTCGCTCCGCGCGCGTACAGGCTCGCGTCCAGAGCAACTCGCGCTACAAGCGTTACTGCCAGCACTGCTGCCAAAAAGCATTTCCAGAGGGTGTCGGCTCGCTCCCGGCGCACATAGCGCTGCTATCGCTGTTGGCAGAAAGCTGACTAGGTCGGGCGTGTCCCCCCTACAGGCGGATTTTGGACGAAAAATGGGAAATACCCAAAAAATATTCACCAATAATCAAAAATAGTCTGATAATCGTCCGCTGACTGTTATTTTACTGTTTTTGAATACTCCTCCTGTAGAGGCACAGGCCCGACTTAAAGTTGTGCTCAGCGATGCCTTTCACACGACACGATGCTTACGAATATCCTAAAGAATGCTTGATGGCTCAGGGGCTCAAGGCCCGAGACACGCCACGACGGAGGCCCGAACTCTGCAGGCACTCGCACGGGGCCCGGGGACGACATCCCACTGGCCACGACACCAGAACTCCATCCAAAGTACGGAGAAGTGCCCGAAAACAATCAAGACATCGACGTCCTCAGTGCGGAGCTCGTGACCACTGCATCCATACGTATACAGTAGAGGCTGGCCCACAAGAAACCTTCCACAAGGTACCCAACCCTGAGACCCCAGGGCGTCCCTTGATTTTTGGCGTGGGCACGTCACGCTTTCCATGGCAAAACCATCGAAACCCAAGAAACCCAGGGTACCCTGGAGGCAAGCAGGGTGTTTCTTGCCATGGGTCTCCAGTGCAAGGAGAAGTGCCCGAAAACAATCACGACTCCGACGTCCTCAGTCTGGAGCTTCTGACCATGGCATCATACGTATAGGCTTCGCGCCGTGGGCTGGCTTTTGAAGGTTCCCGGGGCCCGGCGAGGGCCTCCTGAGGCACGACCTATGAAAATGCCGCCTCCTTGAAGCCGACGCCAACGCCGACGCAGACGGCGCCAACGAGGACGATAACGACGATAACGACGACGACGACGACGACGACGACGACGACGACGACGACGACGACGACGACGAAGACGATGACGACGCCGCCATCGGCGCCAGCTGCCACCGCGCCCCCGCCGCCCTGTGCAAGGGCGGCTGCTCCGTCGGGCGGCACCGGCAGCATCCCCGAGGGGAGCGGGCCCCGCGCGCGCTGGCGGCCAGGCTGCCGAGGCGCCTGGCGGGAGGCAAAGGACGAGGCGAGCCTCCAAGTTTGCCATGCTTCGTTCGGGGCCCTACTGACCCGGGTCAACGAAAACCCGGGCCAGTCTGACCTTGCAGGAATCTGCGAGACCCCCCAGAATCCTGCAGGATGCTGCGCCCGTGCCCGGGTCAGTGCGCCCCTGGCTCGACAGGATCCTGCAAGATCTGGCGCCGTGGCTGACCCATCTGCATTGACCCCCGTCTCTTGAGCCCCGATGTGCCCTGATTTGAAAAACCTCCGGGGGCTATGGATTCCCTTCGAGATTCTAGTCAGAGTGCACCCCTGGACGGGTGCGGGGGTCGACGGTCGACCCCTGCGGGGTCCACGCGGTGGGAGAGCAGAGTGGAAGCCAGCCCACAAGAAACCTTCCACAAGAAACCCAACCCTGAGACCCCAGGGCGTCCCTGGATTTTTGGCGTGGGAACGTCACGCTTTCCATGGCAAAACCATCGAAGCCCAAGAAACCCAGGCCACCCTGGAGGCAAGCAGGGTGTTTCTTGCCATGGGCCTCCACCACGTTTTGGGGGTCTGGGCGTCCCTTCCCGCCCTCGTGCTCACCTCCTCTTCTGCTGCCGCTCCTCGCCAGACGTTTCTCCGCAAAGGCTCCGACACACATGTCTGAGGTGCTTCTACACTTCTGGGCTCTTTGGGTGGGCCCCTGGCGTATCCAGAAGCCTCGAGCGAGCAAAAGCAACGACGCAAGACCATGAAGTAGGACGGTACAAGCCTGCTGGTACCAGACCGACGTCTCGTCCCTTGAGGGACCACACAGAGCTCAACTGCCCACCGCCGGTGCGCACGCACGGGGACCGCTGATGAATGGTCGGCCCGCGCCTCCCCGCCTCCCCATCTCCCATCTTCGTGTTCCCCTAACTCCGGTTTCCTTCCTGGCCCCGAATGGCCAGAATCCTCCCCTAACCCTAGGATGTCCTCCCTAAGTTCCGCCCTATTCTGCCCGAGCTCCATTTTCCTTCCTGCCCCGAATTGCCAGAATCCTATTTCTCTGATTTCCCATTTGGATTCATCTCTAATCCCATTTTCCTTCCTGGCACGGAATGGCCAGAATCCTCTCTAACTCTAGAATGACCTTGCTGAATATTTCTCCAACTCCACTTTCCGCCCTGGCCCCGAATAGAAACAATCCTCTCCATCTCTCAGATTTCCACTTCAAAATCGTATATGACTCCATTTTCCTTCCTGGCCCCGAATGGCCAGAATCCTCTCTAACTCTAGGACGTCCTATCGAAATTCCTGTCTAATTCCAACTTCCTTCCTGGCCCCGAATGACCGGAATCCGACCAAACTCTGGAACTGTCTATCTAAATTCCTCTCAAATTCTATGTTCTGTCCGGGCCCTGGATGGCAATAGTCCTCTCTTACTCCAGGACGTCCTATCGAAATTCCGTTCCAACTTCAAGGTCGCTCCTCTTCACAAACCGCAAGAATCCTCTTTAAGTCTAAGGCTTCCTATGCAAATTCCTCTCGAACTCCATTTCCGTCTGGTCCAGAATGGCCAAAACCTCTCCAACTCTCGGACTTCCACATTCTTCTCTAACTCAATTGTCCGTCCTGGCCCCGAATGGCCAGAATTCCCTTTAATTCTGGGATGTCCTCTCCAAACTCCTCTCTAACTCCATGTTCTTTCCTGGCCCAACTCTAGGACATCCTGTCAAAATTCCTCTCAAACTACATGTTCCTTCCTGGCACCGTAGCCTCTGTGGCTCAAACCGTCTCGGCTCGAGCACACCCCTGGTCCATGCACGGGCCGAACCCGGACCCCGCCGCGATGGCTCCCGGCGCCGGCGGCCTCACTGGCGCCGCCCTGCGGCGGCGCCAGCGCCTGGCCGCCGCCGCCCGCGACGGGCCGCCCGGCCTGGGCCCGCTCCTTGCTGCTGCTGCTGCTGCTGCTGCTGCTGCTGCTGCTGCTGCTGGCGCCACCGCCGCCTCCCCCCCGGAAACCGGCGCGCGGGAGGCGGCGGCCGACGGCGGCGGCTCGGCCGCCCCGGCCGCGGCTGCCCCAGCTACTGTTGACGTTCCTGCCGCTGCCGCCTCCCCCCTGGAGGCTGGCGCGCGCGCGGCGGCGGGCGGCGGCGGCGCCCGGCCGCCTCTGGCGGTGCTGACGCTGCTGCCGCTGCCGCCCCCCCACCAGAGGCTGGCACGCGAGCGGCGGGGGCTGGCGGCGGCGCCGCGGCTGCCCAGCCCTCGACCGCCCCTATCGTTGCTGGCGCTACCGCCGCCGCCGGCGGCCTGCAACGGCCGCCGGACCCCCAGCGCACTCGCCGCCACTGCTGCGGCCGCCACCGCCGCCGCAGCCGCCTCCAAGGGACCCCTGGCTGAGGCGGCCCTTGCAGGCCTCGCGGCCGCCTTCGCCGCCACCGCGCCGGCTGGCGCGGCTTCGTTGGCTGCAGCCTCAGCTGCTGCCGCGGCCGCCGCTATTGCTGCTGCCGGCTCCCCGCCGGCGGCGGCGGCGGCTGAGGACGCGCGGTTCGGCACCGCGGCGGCGCTTTGCTGCGCGGCCGAACGCGCACCCACATATGGATACGGAGCCACGCTGGCGGCTGAAGGCGCACCCGAACGCACGCCCACTCGCGTGGAGTTGGATGGGGGAGGTGGATGAGGGACGAGGGTCCCAGGAGGACCCCCGGAGAAAGGACAGTCCGTACCGCTGGTCACCCATCCGTCGACCTGGATCCGGCGCCGCCAAGAGAGCCGTTTGCCGCTCCCGTCTCGTTTTCCCGATGTGCCCCTCGTTCCTTCTCGCGCCTACGGGTCGGTGTCGCGACGGCGGCTGAGCAGTTGGTGAGACGGACAAGCGAGGAAGGAGGAGGCGGAGGAGGAGGCGAGCAGAATGGCCTAGCAGACGCGGGGAAGGCCGTCGCAGGTGGCGAGGGGAACGACGCGCACGACGCTGCTCTGGCGACGCCTGTATCCTCGACAGCGCTGCCGAGAGCATCGACGCCAGCATCTGCGGAACCCCGGCATCGAGGAGGGCGTCGAGGAGGGCTGCGAGGAGGCGAGGGAGGTGCGGGAGGAGGGGCAGTTCGCCGACACGGAGGCGGAGGAGGCGAAAGTGGAGGTGAAGGGGGGCAGGGCCCAAGTCTTCGCTATGGACGCGGACGATGTGGGGAGGAGGAGGAGGAGGAAGAGGTGGAGGAGGAGGACGAGGAGGAGGAGGAGGAGGAGGAGGAGGAGGAAGAGGAAGTGGTGGAGGAGGCCCACGAAATCACGGCTCCCGAGGAATCGACTGCCGTTTCTCCAAGACCCTCACACGGCTCTTCTCTCGCTGGCGAACCCCCCGCGTTGCGCCCGCGTGGGCCCGACGCGCGGGATCGCTCAGTTTTATTGTCCACTGCCACACTTCGCGGCACTACGGGGAGGCAGGAAGGAGGAGAGGAGGGAGGCTCGGGGGGGCCCGTTTTTTTCGCCCCCCCCTCGCCGACGTCGCGCCCGCGCGGGCCCGATCGAGGTCAGGACGCCGATTCTCTCACTACCACTGCCATCTTTCGCGGCGCCCCCCGCACCCCCCAGGGGGGAGGAAGGGGGCCCGGACCATGGCAGCGATGGCGGTGCCTCCCATGAGCATCACCAGGGCCCTGATGGAACCTCCATATCCCCTGGACCTGGTTGCCATGGCGGTGTCAAAGACCAGCGGGCCGAACCTGGTTGCGATAGCGGAATCAGAAACCAGCGGGCCTCCCCTGAGCTTCACCAGGGCTCAGAAGGAACATTCCTCTCTCCCGTTCTTGCCGCGTTTCGTGGCACCCCTGAACCTGGCAGCAATGGCGGCGTCAGAGACCAGCGGGCCGAACCTTGTAGCTTCACACCCGTTATCGCGGCAATCCGCTGCACTCTCAGTTGTGACCTGTCGGAGGCTAGTGTCTGTTCACCCGGTAGCGTGCTTGGAGACACGGTGGGCCCTGGCGATGTCAGAAACCAGCGGGCCGAACGTGGTAGAAATGGCGGGGTCTGAAACCAGCGGGCCTCCCCTGAGCCTCACCAGGATTCCGGCGGAACCCCCAGCAATCCCGCGCTTGCCGCTTTCAGCGGCGCTCCTGGACAGAGCAACGACGGCGGTGTCAGAAACCAGAAAGCCCCTCCGGTCCCTCACAAGCCCCGAGCGCACGCCTGCTGAAGGCGATGCCGCCGCTGCTTGGGGCACACCTGGGCAGAGCCTCGTCGCAACGCTGAGGACCCGCTACGGAAAGGCCGGTACCCAGAGGCGTGCGGGCCAACACGTCTGGCAGTGGCTCTCCTGGACCGCGAAAAAAATGCTCTCTGGCAGGCCAAAACCACCTGTCCAAGGCTGCGATGACACGCTGGGACCAGAAGGGGCCGGGAAAAGGCAGCCTGATGCAGTGCCCCCCCGGACAGCCCCAATCAAGTGAATGTTGATGGGGGACACGCAAATGGAAGAACGCACGTTTCCCACACGAGGCAGCTGGAGGCGAGAACCCTTCTCACACAGGATACGTTGCTCGACGTGAACGTTCCATGTCAGACGGCGGCTCTCCCACGCTTGCGGCGCAACCCCTAACGTGGCCATCGAGCTGCGCCACCTCTGACTGCCGCGGAAGGTCGAAAAGTGGCTCGAGAGCGTCCCTCAAGGGACCGATGCTGCACTGCACTGCGTGAGAAAGAAAAAAAAAAAAACACGAACATACATCCTCTGTTTGGCGGGGCGCGGCGGC
This sequence comes from Prorocentrum cordatum, assembly GCA_963575745.1. Taxonomy (NCBI): domain Eukaryota; class Dinophyceae; order Prorocentrales; family Prorocentraceae; genus Prorocentrum; species Prorocentrum cordatum. The sequence continues at coordinate 10,985 of CAUYUJ010017360.1, read as the reverse complement.
CGCGCGCACGCGGGCCGGCTGTCGCCGCGCAGGTCCTCGGGGTCTGGCTTTGCTCCATCAGCCGGATAGCGCAAGATGCTTCGAGCGCGTTACTCCACTGCGCAGTGAACCGCTGGCACAGTCCCCGCGCCGAACAAGTTCAAAAAGGTGCAAAGCAACAAGAGCCAGTGTCCCACATGCTTTGCCATCAAATTTTCTCCTTCGCCTTCGGCCGTCCCCTTCTTTGCTCCCGCACTTCCCTGATCACCTCTCAACTCGCTTCGACATCGTTTCTGGATGGGCTGGTGGGGATACGTTTTGGTCTGCGGGCTCGCGCAGCAAGTCGAAAGCCGTCCGAACACTAGCCAGGCCTGCTGGTGGGGATACGTTTTGTTTGAAAGGTCGCAGCCGCAAGCGAAAGCGCAGGCGGCGAGAAGGAAGTCCGGGCCAACGGGCAAGCCGAACTAGCTACAAGGCGCAGCGCAAGCCGGCCGGGCCAGCCCTCAGAGGCAGCAGCTGCGGCAGCGGCGGCGGGGGGCTGACTGGCTGAACTGCAACGCCCAGGGAAGCTCGAGCATCATGCAGACCTGTGGCAAAGTGCCAGGGAATTCCCAACTGTACGCCGCGGCGCCAGTCCACCACGCGGGGATACGCGAAGCGTCTAGAATTTCCCTGCCCGCCAAAGAAAATATCCCCGTTCGAGACCGAATTGCCCGGTCGCCAGATCGATTTCCTGCTTCGCTATTTCACCCTCCTGGCACACCTCCTGCATGTTCCTCACCTCCTTCTGCCACTCCTCCTCCTCCTCCTCCTCGTCCAATTCCTCCTCCTCCTCCTCCTCCTCCTCCTCCTCCTCTTCCTCCTCCTCCTCCTGCTCCTCCACCTCCTCCTCTTTCTCCTCCTCCTCCTCCTCCTCCTCCTCTCCTCCTCCTCCTACTCCTCCTCCTCCTCCTCCTCCCTCCTCCTCCTCCTCCTCCTCCCCCTCCTCCTCCTCCTCCTCTTCCTC
>CAUYUJ010017360.1:0-5000 GCA_963575745.1 Prorocentrum cordatum | reverse complement strand
CCCGCTGCGTCTGTCGCCAGCCATCCCTTGGCTCAGGCTGCCGAAGGCTGGCGATCACCTGCCCGAGTGCCGCCCGTTCGTTGCGAGGGTGGCGCGGCAGGTGCTGGGGGCATCATCCTGGCGGACCTGCTGCTGCTCGACGCGCCTTGCGGGTAACTGCTCGAACCTCTCGGCGGTCGCCCACAGCTCACCCCCGAGGCGCCCGACGCGGGACTCCACGATGGGGGCGGCCACGGCGGCCTCCGCGGAGACTTCGGTTAGGCATTTCAGCGTGGAGTTCGCCATCGAAGAGAAGCTCCGTGAACACAAGCCAGCCCCATGGGCCGGTCCCCGCGCCGCTCGGCGCGCACCAAAGGGGGACACCCAGCTCGCTGAACACCACGTCGGCGTGAAGAACACCGCCGATGCTGAGGGGGAACATCAAAGGGGGACCGATAGATCGGCGACAAGCCCCCAATAGCAAATCCGCTCGGTCCCGTTTCGAGATAGGCTACCGGGCCCCAATTGGCAATCTGTGGCCGATCGGGGGTCATGCATCCACCTCTGACCTATTCCCCAGCGCTAGAGCGCGTTCTTTTTCAGCGAGCCCAAGCATGCCCAGGGGGGTTATGATCTAACGCCTCCCCCCCGCCGTGTGGCTCCGGCACCACAGCCGCGCCCGCGCGCACGACGACAATGAGGGACGAGCGACGAGCGACGACGACGAGGACGACGACGTCGACGACGACGACGCGACCTGCCCCACAGCGCTTGTGTACACCACAATGCTCGCGTGAACCACAGCGTGCGTGTACGCCACAGCGCCTGCGTACACCGCAACAGCCGTGTGCGACGCAGCGCCTGTGTGCACCACAGTGCTCGCGTGCACCACAGCTCCGGTGTACACCACAGCGAATGTGTAACACCGCAGCAACCATGTGCTACACAGCGCCTGTGTACACCACAAGGCTTGCGTGCACTGCAGTACCTGTGCACACCACAGCGCCTGTCTACACCACAGCATCTGCGTGCACGCAGCGCTGGTGTACACCAGAGCGCTTGCGTGCACAGGACAAGTGGAACGAGCATGTCGGTGAGGACCTGCTGCGGACAACTACGTACAAGCAACGCCAGGAAAGTACTGATAATAGAATGCGACGCTCTTCTATTATCCTTCCTCCTCCTGCTCCTGCTCCTGCTCCTCCTCCTTTTCCTCCTCCTCCTCCTCCTCCTCCTCCTCCTCTTCCTCCACCTCCTCCTCCTCCGCCTCCGCCCCTCCTCCTCCTCCCCCTCCTCCTCCTCCTCCTCCTCCTCCTCCTCCTCCTCCTCCTCTGCGCATTCCTATGCGGACGCCGATGTGGTTCCCGATGCGCACGGCGGCAGTGCCAAAAGCGCACTGGGGGGGGAAGGGCGTTACGTTATAAGGGGGGGAGGGGGGGGGCGGGGGCTATAATGCCCATTATGCCCCGAGCAATAAAGAAACACGCTCCGAACGTTGCCCATGAGAAGCGCTCATCAGAACAAGGGCGACGTCAACTAGAGGCAGGGAGGAAGTGAAAAGACCATCAGGTTCACCGGAAAACACCGCAAGCACGAGGAGGACGAGCACCCGGATGGGCAGCCAACAGGCTTTCTGGACGAAGGCCTGCACCGGCCTATGCGATGGAGGCGCCGCTGGCACGAGCGAAGTCGCCGACCAGCGCAGCAATTGCGCGCCACGACGCACCCCTGCTCTGCCGTGCTCGACAGAGACAAGGAGGTCTGGAAGCCGACTTCCTGCCGGCTCGTTGGCCTTCGCCTTGAACAGGTCGACGTGCCCCATCGGGGTCAGTGTGTCAATTTTCGCCCTGGTCGAGCGCCACTGTTCCATCGGCACTGCGGTGCTGATGTGCTCTGCAGCATTTTGCCGAAGGCGCTCTCGATGTGGCCGATCAGCCGGTCAACGCGCTCCTTGCGTCCCGCGATCTCCAGATCGTCATCGCGCTTCGACCGCATGAACACAAGCTCCAAGCCGCCTGCGCCATGGGCGCCATACGTCTCGCGTTTGGCCTCGAGCTCTGGGCCCCACCTCATAGCTGGCTTGGCGCTGCACTCTGGTGAGCGCGTGACCCTGGCGAGCTTCCTGGAGAAGGCCTTGGGCGCATCCATGCAGCCCGTCCCGGGCTCGATGCAGCGCGGGCACTCTGCCCGCTCGTCGAAGGGCTCCCAACCTGGCACCTGGCCGAGGACGGCCGCAGCGCCGGGCGGCAGCGCGAAGTGCACCTCGACGGGCACTTCGCCCTGAACTTTTACCGCAGCGCATGTCGCCATTCGCCTTCTCGACGCGCACGGCGACGCGCGACCAGTCCGGGCGCCGCGCCGCCTCGGAGGACAGCAAACGCCGCGACGCCCACTGCAACAGGTCGCGCCGCGGCGCCCTGGGTGCTGGCGCTGGCCGAAGACGGCTGCATGAAGCCCTGCTGCGGAGAGGGCATGCTCAGGCGCGTCGTCGTCTGATGCCGAACGGGCCAGCGCCACGCGAGCTGAACCCGTCGGATCAGGGTCTGCCGCACGGGCCGAAACGCGATCTACACCGACGAAGCGGGAGCCGGCGATGACGTCGGCTGGATCTCGGCACGCCAGCCAGCACACCACGCGAGCGTCGATGTTCTACATCAGTTGGCTGGGACATGCCCGGCACAAGATGCGGCGGCAATGCAGTGCACGACCCTCTCTCTGTGCACGAAGGCCTCGAAAGGCGCAGCGCGCGCGGCGGCCGGCAACGGAGGACGGAGGAGGATTAGTAGGAGTCTCTGTCCAACTCTGCGCGGCGCGGCGTCGCAGCTCGTCATGTTGCAGTCGGTCCTCTAGTGATACCTGTGCGCAGTGGAGCTCGTCGTCTTTTCGGGCCATCGAGGGCGGCGCGCACGCTGCGTTCGAATCGGCCGCGGCTCGACATCCAAGTCTCGCGGCCGGGCGAACAACCTGGCAACTCTCCCAGGTGGCTGGCTCACATCGATGGGGACGTTCTGGTTGAATCAGGCGAGGTCATGAGGATTATCTGGCACTGGCGGCGGCGCTGCTGCCGGCGCGGATTGAGGTGGCCACGCGATGTTTCTTCCACATGGCGCGCTGATGCCGAGAGCTGCGACAGCTGGCATGCAAACCCAAAACGGCAGCTGCACGTCGGCAAGCGGGGTCAGAGGCGCGGCGACTCGTGCGTTGACGTCGTCTACCCAGTCGTACCATTGAGTTTGCCCCAGTGGGAATGCACCACCACGCCTGTCCACCGGGGCGGCGTCGGTCTCTGCGGCGCCGCCGTTGCAGGCGCGGCCGGCGCTGCGCCCCCCGCCCCTGCCGCGCGGGCCAGCAACGCAGTTGCCGGGCCGTCGGTTTGAGCAGGGCTCAGCTGCGCGCGGCCCACGAGGCCAATCATTTCTCGACGCAGTCGCCACAGCTCTGCCTCGCGCGGGCCAGGGGGGGGGGAGGGCGAAAAGGAAGAAGCCCCCGCACTGCTCGACCATTGGCTGCGGCCTACCGCTCGCCGCGAAGCGTCGGCTGGCCGCGGCGCTGCCGCCGTTGGAATTCGCCGCCCGCCCCCCCCCCCCGGGGATCGGCGCTCTGCGTTGGACCACCTCCGACGGGGCCGCTAGTCATAGACTGGGGGGCCCCCAGAGTGCCACTGGCCATCCACGCCGCGTCTGCGCCCGGCACGGGTTGCCGAGCTGCTGGCCCGGGCGCCCCCCCGACGCCCCAGATGCGCAAGTGGCGAAGACGTTGGCAGCAGCGGCGGCGCTGGCAGTGTCGGGGCGTCGAGGGAGAGGGCGCGCCCTTGCTGGCGGCGCGGGAGGCAATCGCGCACGAGGGGGCCCTGGGAATCGCACCCGCGGCATTTGAAACGGGCCCCGTCAGGGCCCAGCGGCGCGCCTTGGCGGCCTGAACCCACGCCACTGGCCCTGAATCCCCCCTTCCCCTTTTACCCTTGCCCTGCCCCAAGCCAGCGAAAGTCCCCCAAAGGTCATCCTCGAACGCGCTGGCCTGCTAAGCGCGGCAACCTTTGCCGCGGCCCTTGCCCTTGCGTTCAGTGGCCCTCCGCGCGCGGCGCGCGGGCCGGCGGTTGTCGAAGCTGCGCCATCGTGACCCGGCGCGTTCGCCGGCCCAAAAGAGGCGCGCACCTCGTCGTTTCACAGGAACTTCGCGCAACTCGGGGTCGTCGGCGGAGGAGGAGGAGGGGGAGCGCGTCTTCGCAATCGCGCCGGCGCCCGATGAGCGCCGTTCGCCTCGCCGCCGAAGGCCAGATGGAGAGGGCCTCCTGCGCGCACGGAGAGCGGGGCCACCACGACCCCAGCGGCCCACCGCAACAAATCTCAAGCGGACCGCAGCGCCCAGCAGCCCGGCACGGGAGGGAGGGAGAAGAGGACAGCGGATCGCTGGATGAGACGGGGCAGGGGGCAGGGCAGTAAGTCTTGCAGGGAGGGGTCAGTGGGTCGGTGGGGATCACCTCCTCCTCCTCCTTCTCCTCCTTTTCCTCCTCCTCCCTCCTCCCTCCTCCCTCCTCCCTCCTCCCTCCTCCCTCCTCCCTCCCTCCCTCCCTCCTTCCTCCTTCCTCCTTCCTCCTCCTCCTTCCTCCTCCTTCCTCCTTCCTCCTCCTTCCTCCTCCCTCCTTCCTTCCTTCCTTCCTTTCTTCCTTCCCTCTCCTCCGCCTCCCCCTCCTTCTCCTCCTCCTCCTCCTTCTCCTCCTCCTCCTCCTCCTCCTCCTGCTCCTCCCTCCTCCATTCTGCACCTTTTACACTCCACACCCCCACACCTCGCGACTAAACATAGGAGAAAAAACGACGCATGAACAAGCTGACCCTTTTCTGCCTCTCTCGCTCGAGCGTCAGGCCGCGAACTGTCCGTCCCCCTCGTACATGTGGCAGGCAAAGTGCTGGCAATTGTTGTCCATCCACGAGTAGGGCGCCGACACGGCCGGGTTCCGGACGGCGAGCCTGTCCAATTCCTCCGGCGCCAGGAAGACGATGAAGACGAAGACGATGACGAAG
>CAUYUJ010017359.1:89441-238653 GCA_963575745.1 Prorocentrum cordatum | reverse complement strand
GCAGAGCCTGACTGACCCGGGTTTGCATTGACCTGGGTCAGTAGATCTCCGACCTGGGCATGAGCCTGCTGCCTCTGGTTGTGGTCGATTGGCCGTCCCAGGACGACGTCGACCACAACCAGTACCAAGCTGGTTCTGGTGGTCTGACGACTGTTGGTAGGCAAAAGACATCCTCAAATATGTGTTCTCGATGTGGTTGTGGTCGCTTGCTTTCCCCTTGTGTTTGGTAGCAAATCATGGGAACCTTGTATACCCTCTGAATTCCGTCTTTAGCGTCGACTGGCGTCGCTTAGCGTCTGGGAGGCGACGAGACAGCGCCGATTTTAGAGTCGGCCAGCGTCGAAGTTGCATCGACTAGCGTCGACCAGCGTCCAATTCGCAAGAGCCGACAAGATGGTGTGGGAGGCTCTCAGGATCTGCCACCGAAGATGTGTCCTCAACGTGGCTACTCCCCAGACCTCTTCGTGCGACCCTACCTATAAGTTGGAACCCCTAGGAACGCAGCATTAGTTGCTATGCTATGCCATGCCATGCTTTGCTGCGCTATGCTATGCTATGCCATGATATGATATGATATGATACGCTATGCTATGCTATGCTATGATGCGCTATGTTATGCTATGCTATGCTACGCTATGCTATGCTAAGCTATGCTATGCCATGCTGCGCTGTGCTATGCTAAGTTATGCTATGCTATGCTATGTTATGCTGCGCTATGCCGTGCTATGCTATGCTATGCTATGCGATGCTCGCTACGGGGACGTAACTGGGGGAACCGCGGGGCGGATACCGGGGGAACCGCCCGGGGCGAGCCCCTTTGCCCGGCCCCTTTGAAGAAAGAGAGTAAGAACCCTTCTAGGCAGAGCCTAGGTAGGGAAACAGCCTGAGGACGATTTTTCGACTTGTTTCGTGATTTTCGTTTGACTTTGTTTCTTCTTCGAATGATCGCCTGTAGGAGAACATGCCCGACCTAAGCCTTCCTGGATGAGCGCGGTGGATCAACGTCGGGCTCACAGGTGTGACGCGCGGCTTGATAGTGCCAGGGTGCGCGGCGCTGGGATTCTTATTAACCGTGGGGGGGTACCCCCCCGACGGGGCTCAGCCTCGCCTCGTCGTCGCGCCTCGACGGGGGTCGGAGCGCCCTCGGCGCGCGGTGGCTGCCCGCGACAGGGGGTCGACGTGGGGCTGTCGGCGGGGGTGCTCCCCCGACGCTTGTGAAGAAACTCGGAGTACTTTGTTCTCCTCGGGAAAGATGTGTCCTCGATGTGGTTGTGCAAGGGCAAGGGCGCCCTCGAGGGCGCGAAGTTGTTCGCGCCTCGCGCCTCGCGCTTCGGCTCCAACCCCTCCTCCTCCTCTCCTCCCCTGGGAGGCGGCGCGAGAGCGCGAAGTCATTCGCGCTTCGCGCAGCGCGCAGCGCGAAGTGGGGAGCCCTTGGAAGGTGCAGTCGTCACTCTGATCACCGTCTTTCCCTGCCTCCGCCTCGCCTGCCCGCCCCTCATCACTTCCCCCCCCCTGCTCGCCGCCGAGAAGGTCCTCCTCCTCCTCCTCCTCCTCCTTCTCTCCTCCTCCTCCTCCTCCTCCTCCGCTCGCACCCCCCTCCTCCTCCTCCTTCCTCCCCCTCCTACTTCTCCTCCTCCTGGCGCCTGCGGTCCCGCACGATGGCTGGGCGGCAGGGACGCCGACGGCGGATGGGAGGGGCGGCTGGGCCGGCGAGGGGCCCCGGAGGCGCCGCCTCTCGCCTGCCTGCGGGCCCCGCGAGAGGGGGGGGGTGGCGCCCCGAGGCGGAGGAGGGGAGGAGGGGAGGAGGGGGAGGAGGAGGAGGAGGAGGAGAGGAGGGGGAGGAGGAGGGAGGAGGAGGAGGAGGAGGAGGAGGAGGGGGAGGAAGGGGAGGAGGAGGCGGAAGGGAGGAGGAGGAGGAGGAGGAGGAGCAGGAGGAGGTAGGAGGAGGAGGAGGGAGGCAGGAGGACGAGGAGGAGGGAGGCGCGAGGAGGGGGAGGAGGAGGAGGAAGGAGGGGGGGCGCGCGGGGAGGCGGAGGAAGGGGAGGAGGAGGAGGGAAGGAGGAGGAGGAGGAAGGGAGGCGGGAGATGTGAGGAACACGCTGGTGCGACGCGGGAAACCCAAGAGCCATCAACGATGTTGGAATACACCCTCCCAGCACGCTCCCTCTTCATAGGCTCCTACAACGGCTCATGCCCACGGGGGGAACTGTCTCGTGTGAAGACCGTCGGTTGAATACCTAGGCACATGCCAAACATCGTTCTCGGGACTCCAACGCCACGGATCAATCTGACTGTTGCGTCCTGACGATCCGGAATCGTGCCCGAACGCCATTCCTGGGACTTCAACACCGCGAATCAACGTAATTGTTGCACCCTCAAAGTCCTGAATCTTTCCAAAGCACCATTTCTGGTACGCTGAATATGGGAGTCCGTGAAACTGGTGCAAGTGTTTAAAGCGAATGTGCGCGACGCTCAGGCGATAACCACATTTTGAAAAAGAGCCGCCCTCAATCCGTGGAACTCTTGCATCTGTTTGAAATGATTGCGCGCGGCGCTGAGGCGAGAGCCACCTTTTGAAAACGACCCGCCCGCAATCCGTGTAACCCTTGCAAATGCTTAAAATGAATGTGCGCGGCGCTAAGGCGAGAACCACAGTTTGAAAACCACCCCATGTGTGAGGCTGTTGACGATGTTTAAGGTTCAGGGTCATTATTGGTGAGGAAGTTCCGGGCGAAACGCCCTGACTGCCCTAGGAAGAATAATGGAGGAGGAAGAGGAAGATGAGAAGGATCAGAAAAAGGAGGAGGCGGAGGAGGAGGAGGAGGACGAGGAGGAGGAGGAGGAGCAGGAGGACGAGGACGAGGACGAGGAGGAGGAGAAGGAGGAGGAGGATGAGGAGGAGGAGGAGGAGGAGGAGGGGGGCGAGTCGGAGGATGTGGCGGAGGAGGGGGGAGGAGGAGGAGGAGGAGGAGGAGGAGGAGGAGGAGGAGGAGGAGGAGGAGGAGGAGGAGGAGGAGGAGGAGGAGGGGGGGGGGGGGGGCGAGGCGCAGGAAGAGGAGGAGGAGGACAAAGGAGAACAAGACAACGAAATAACATAATACGAAGTCGAATAACCATACTACTAAGAAAGCACATAATATTACGAATGCTAGCAATACTTGTAATACTATTTATACCTCTACGACCACCCTGCAGGTGGTAAGGAGGTTGAGGGGGGGAGGGGGCCAGCAATGGGCAACCGTGGTGATTGTTGTTCTGACGATGCCAGTGGAGATTGTTGCGTTGCCGCTCGCTCTTGGGAGCCTTGGTGTCGAGTTGATTACGTCACCCTTCGCTCTTGGGCGCCTTGGTACCATTTCCCTCCCCGGGGAACCAACGGAATAATAATTTCTTTCGTTCATTTTGCAAGGGCTTGGGGGGCCGTTGGGGATCGTCTTTTGGACCCCTTGGAGGGCTCTTGGGGGCTCTTGGGGGCCTCTTGGGGTCCTCTTGGGAGCCTTTTTGGGCTTCTTGGGGGCCTCTTGGGGCCTCCTGGGAGCTTCTTGGAGCGGCCCTTAAGAGCCTGTTCCGCCAACGTTCGTACTGGGAGCCTTGGTGTTCAGAGACTGTTGCGTTGCCGCTCGCTCTTGGCACAGCATACAGCACGGGATGTCGATGTGCCTGACGATTTGCATTTGCATGTGCTTATCGATGTGCATGTCGCTTTGCTTTTCGATCTGCATTTCGATCTGCATTTCGATCTGCATCTCACTATCGGTCTCACTATCGATCCCACGATCGATCTCACTATTGACCTTTCCATCGATCTCACTCGATCGATCTCACTATCGGTCTCACTCGATCGATTTCACTGTCGATCTCACTCTCGATCTCGTGTTCGATCCCACTATCGATCTCACTATCGATATCACTCCATCGATCTCACTGTCGATCTCACCATCGATGTCACTCCTTCGATTTCACGATCGATCTCACTATCGATCTCTCTATCGATCTCACTAGATGGATCTCACTATCGATCTTACTCAATCGATCTCACCATAGATGCCACTATCGCTCTCACGATCGATCTCACAATCGATCTCACCATCGATCTCACTCGATCGATCTCACTATGGACCTCACTATCGATTTTACAATCGATCTCACAATCGATCTCACTATCGGTCTCACTATCGTTTTCGCACCAGCAGGACAACTGGACACCAGCGGGACACCGGCGGGACACCGACGGGACACCGCGCGGCCCCGTTTGCCGGTCGGGCAACATTTGGTCCGGCCGCGCCTCAGCCACAGGTGACTTACTGGGACACCAGCGGGACACCGGCGGGAAACCGCGCGGCCCTGTTTGCAGGGGGGGGGATCATTTGGTCCGGCCGCGCATCATCCACAGAAGACTTTCCTCTCGCCGACCCATGCAGCTTCGCCTCGCCCGCACGCACGGCACGCACGAACACGAAACCGAAAGCGATTTCCCGGCGGGGGGCTCTCCGTTCCACTTTGATCTCACCCCCCAACCTCCGACTAATAATAATAATAATGCGAGCACGACAAATTCACCACTTAGGGGAATACTAACAATCATACAGAGGAAACGAAGAAGACGAGGATGATGAGGAGGAACGGGGAGGAAGAGGAGCGGGGATGAGGAGGAGGAGGAGGAGGAGGAGGAGGAGAAGGAGGAGGAGGAGGAGGAGGAGGAGGAGGAGGAAGAAGAAGGGGGAGGAGCAGGAGGAGAAGGAGGAGGCGGATGAGGCGGCAGGGGAGGTGGCGGAGGAGGAGGAGGAGGAGGAGGAGGAGGAGGAGGAGGGAGGAGGAGGAGGAGAGAGGAGGAGGAGGAGGAGGAGGAGGAGGAGGAGAGAAAGATGAGAGAGAGGGCGGAGGCGGCGGAGGAGGAGGAGGAGGAGGAGGAGGAGGAGGAGGGGAAGGAGGAGGAGGAGGATAAAGGAGGATGAGCAGGAGGAGAAGGAGGAGGGGGGGGAGGGATTGGGAGGAGGAGGAGGACGAGGAGGAGGAAGGAGGAGGAGGAGGAGGGAGGAGGAGGAGGAGGAGGAGGAGGAGGAGGAGGAGAGGAGGAGGAGGAGGAGGAGGAGAGGAGGAGGGGGGGAGAAGGAGAAATGGAGGACGAGGCGAGGACGAGGAGGAGGACGAGGAGGAGAGGAGGAGGAGGAGGATGAGGAGGAGGAGGAGGAGGAGGAGGGAGGGGGAGGAGGAGGAGGAGGAGGAGGAGGAGGATGAGGAGGAGGAGGAGGAGGACGAGGACGAGGAGGAGGAGGACGAGGAGTAGGATGAGGAGCAGGAGGAGGAGGTGTATGGACGAGGAGGCGGACGAGGTGGTGGGGACTCGCGCAAATCATGATGGTGTTCTCGTCGCCCCGCCGTATCTTGAAGGGGAGGAGGGAGGGAGCGACCTCACGACTCGAAGAACTTCCCCACGAAGTAGCCAGCGCGGCAGAGAGAGGACTGCCCGGCCTCAAGCCCCGATTAGCACACCAGTGCAGTTGAGGCGTGTGATTTGCTGCCCCACGTGGCCACATCCTCGCAGGATCATTCTTGATCCTTGTTGTGCTGCGCATACGACCTTCTTGGAGTCGAATGTGCTGCAGAAAGCAGGCCACTTGCCGAAGGCCTCGAAGACCAGCTGGGCGGACGCGGATCCTTGCCAAACGCCTTGACGTCCAGCTGGACGGACGCGGACCCTTGCCGAACGCCTCGAAGACCAGCTGGACGGACGAGCAGGGGAGGAGGAGGAGGAGGAGGAGGAGGAGGAGGAGGAGGAGGAGGAGATGGAGACGGAGGAGGAGGAGCAGGAGGAGGAGGATGAGGAGGAGGAGGAGGAGGAGGAGGAGGAGGAGGAGGAGGAGGAGGAGCAGGTGGAGGAGGAGGAGGAGGAGGAAGGTGAGGAGGGGGGGGATCCTTGAAAGGAGGGGTGAGGGCGGTGAGGGCGGAATTAGGAGGAGTACGTAGATGGGTTGGAGGATGACAAGCTGTAAGCTTATCTGGTCGTAGTGGTGGGTAAGGTTTAGCTGGGTGGCCAGATGCACGGGAGACTTTCGGAGCCCGCACTAATGTTTGTATCGAAGACTTTGCCCCTCGTTGAATCATGCAAGCTTTCATGGTCATCGTCTTGTTGTATTTGTTCCCATTGGCTGCGCAAGGTGCCCCCCAGGACTCGCTTCGTGTACAAGCCTGGGTCTGTGCCCATCCTTGAGATCGGAAGGAGAGGGCGGGAACTTCGTCAGTCTCTTCAGATCCAGGGTTGATGGAAGCACTGCTTTTTGCATTTTGGTGAAATCTGTGCAGTGACCACAGAATGGCCCGCTTGATCAAGCTTGCGTCATTATGTGAAAGTAAACTTGACAATAATGATGACGACGACGAGTATGATGACGATGATGATGCTAATGCTCTTGCTGATGCTACTGTTGCAAACGACGGTGTTGGTGATGATGAAGATGCTGAGTATGATGATGATGATGATGATGATGATGACGAGGATGTTGGCAACGATGCTGGTGATGATGATGAAGACGATTATACATATTATTATGATACTGCTGCTGATGCTCATGCTGATGATCATAATCCGGCCGATGATGATGGTGCCGATGATGATGGTGGGGGTTATGGTGATGCTGACGATGATGATGATGGTTGGGGTGATGATGCTGATGCTGATAATGATGGTGATGATGCCAATGCTTTTGATGATGGTGATGATGCTGCTGTCCGTGGTGGTGGTGGTGGTGGTGGTGCTGATGATGATGATGAGGATGATGATGCTTATACTGCTGCTGCTGATGTCGATGATGAGTGTGATGACGGTGATGATGATGAGGATGCTGATGCTGATGCTGCTGCTGCTGATGATGATGACGGTGCTGCTGCTGATGATGATGATGATGATGACGATGATGAGGATGCTGGTGCTGCTGCTGATGATGATGACAATCATGACGATGCGGAGTTTGATGATGAGGGGGAGGAGGAGGGTGATGATGATGACGTCGACGACGGTGACGATGACGCCGACGACGACATCGATGATGATGCTGATGATGTTGATCATTATGCAGAGGATCAGGATGATTACGGTGAGTAGGAGGTGGGCTGATAGTGATGATGTTGACGGTAATGGTGATGATGATGCTGTTGCTGATGACGATGATGATCGTGATCATACTGATGATACTGACGGTGATGATACTGAGGTTGATGATGATGGGGAGAACGCTGATGCCGATGATGATGATGATGATGATGCTGATGCTGCTGATGATGATGCTGATTCTGATAACCATGATGCTTAGGACGATGATGATGATAATGATGATGATGATGATGATGATGATGATGATGATGATGATGATGATGATGATGATGCGGATGATGATGATGATGATGCTGATGCTGATGCTGATGCTGATGCTGATGCTGATGCTGATGCTGATCTGTATGTTGACGGGATCGTGATGCTAGTGATCATGATGAGATGATAATGACTGTCCTGCTGCTGCTTTTGATCGTGTAGTGATGATTGTGATCTTAATGTGGTGATAGAGGTTGTCCTGCTGCCGATGATGATGATGATGATGATGATGATGATGATGATGATGCTGATGATGATGATGATGATGAGGGTGATGATGATCCTGATGATGCTGATGCTGATGCTGATGCCGATGCGGATGATGATGCTGCTGAGGATGATGATGTTGATGCTGATGGTGATGATGATGAAGAGGAAGTTGCTGATGATGATGATGATTGTGTTAATCTTGTTGTTGTTGATGATGTTGCGGATGCTGATGATGCTGTTGATGCTGATGGTGATGATGATGCTGCTGATGATGATGCTGGTGGTACTGACGACGACGATGACGACGACGATGCTGATGATGCTGCTGATGACGACGATGCTGATGATAACGACTAGGATGAGGATGCTAAGTCTGCTGATGCTAATGCTGATGACGACGAGGAGGACGAGGAGGAGGAGGACGACGACGAGGACGACGAGGAGGACTACATGGAGGAGGAGGAGGAGGAGGAGGAGAAGGAGGAGGAGGAGGACTGCGAGGAGGAGGAAGGAGGAGGAGGACGACGACGAGGACGACGAGGAGGACTACGAGGAGGAGGAGGAGGAGGAGGAGGACGACGACGAGGAGGACTACGAGGAGAAGGAGGAGGAGGAGGACGACGACGACGACGACGAGGGCGACGAGGAGGACTACGAGGAGGACTACGAGGAGGAGGAGGAGGAGGAGGAGGAGGAGGAGGAGGACGAGGAGGAGGAGGAGGACGAGGACGAGGAGGAGGAGCCCCCTCCTCGCCGGGCCGCCGGCAGGCCCGCGGCAAGGAGCACGGCCAGCCCCGCGCCAAGAGGCGGGCTCGGGCGCGCGGCCGGCGTCCGCGCGCCGCGCGCCGCCCTCGGCCTCGCGGCGGCCCCTCTGTGGCGTCGCTCCTCGGCCAGCTGTCGGTCAGGAGGGGAAGAAACACACAGACACAATTAATCGTCGATCTCCAGGAAAATATGCGAAAATATGGGAAGTGGGGGGGAAGACAAAAACCCAGAAAATATTGGAAAATATGGGGGATATTTTTATTTGTGTGTATTTATTTGCGTGTTCCAGTTCCCCTTCAGTCGGGGGCGGAGAAAACGACGCGAAGATCGGGACAAAATCGGATCGGGAGAACTCGAAATCTCGGAGAATCGGCGGGTCTGGAGGATGTATTGGGCGCCGCGGCCCCTCCAGAGCGTTCCGGAACGCGCTGCGAGCGCTCCGGAACGCTCTGGAGCGATTTATCCCGATCCTGGCCCTGTTTTAGCGGAGAAGAGGGGGGTGATGACTAGGGGGGTGTGGATCTCATGGCGGGGGTCATGACATTTCCCCAGATTTCATGGCGGCTCTTCTTATTTCATTACGTCCCTGGCCCCCCCGCTGGGCCGCGCACATGCCGCCAGTCATGATCTGCACCCCCCCTCCTGGACACCCCCCTCTTGGCCGCTCCCGAAGCTGGCGACGGCCTCGATGCCTCGTCGTTCGGCGGCTCTCAAGCAGTTGCGAAGCGTCCTGGCTCGCGTATATCGGGCCGGACGAAGGGGGGGGGGATAGGGAAAGGGGGGGTCACGAAATTTGCTGCATGCAGCTGGTTTCGGCCCCACCGAGGGGCCCATTCCTCGATGCATAGCCGCCTCCGGCGCCGGGAAAATCAGTTACGTGAGCTGATTCTCAAACCCCCCCTTTGCTATCCCCCCCTTTTTCCCGACCCGAGATTCCTCGTCTCTCGGCGACTCTCAAGCAGTGGCGAAGCGTCCTGGCTCGCGTATGTGCCTACCTGGTCTAGGAGCCTTTTGTTGTTTCCACGAAGCGTTCTTAGAACATGTCTGGCGGAATGTGCCTTGTTTTACTACATCGGGTTGATGTTCTAAGAACATTGTTTTAGTTTTTAGAACATGTTTGGGTTCTGAGAACACTTCGTGGTAGGACTATAGGAATGCCGGGACGGTCGGTCCCTGCTCAATCTTGGGTAATCGTTTTCGTACTCGTTGTTTTGCCGGTTGGCGCGGGCCCCCGCAACTCCCCACCCACTCTTGGGTGGTCGTTTTCTTACTCGTTGTTTGGCCGCTTGGCGCGGGCCCCCGCAACCCTTCCTCCCCCCCTCCCCTCTCCCAGTGGAGTGGGTCTTGGCTGTTTGGGGCGCCTTTTGCGAGCAGGCGCACTGTTGCAAACAGTCGCATTAAGCACAGGTTCGGAGCCAGACCCCCACCCAGGGCTCATTTGGATTCCTCCGATTCGATCCGATTCGAGTTCGATGGCTTCCGATTCCGATTCGATTCGATTTCGGACTCCGATGTGGGCGCCGATTCCTCAATGGAGGCCTGCTAGCCTGCCGATTTCCGTCGATCCGATTCTTTTGCGACCGCCGATCCGACTTGTCGATTCGATTCTGGGCTCTCCTGTAACGTGCGTCGCGGTCGAAGGACGGGGCCCTGGATCGAAGAAGAAAATAACGGCATAACCATAAACTTTTTGGCCCTCCGCGCGGATTTCTTGCATCCGCGCTGGGCTCCCCCAGGCGGCGCCTCCGGCGCCAGGAAGGGGGGGGGGGGGTCGGCGCAGACCGAACTGATCCGCACGGAGCACCAAAAGTTCATGTTTGTGGCGCTTTTTCTTCTTCCTCCTTCTCCTCCTCCTCCTCCTCCTCCTCCTCCTCCTCCTCCTTCCCCCTCCTCCCCCTCCCTCCTCCTCCTTCCTCCTCCCGAGGGCCGGGACCCGCAGGACAGGAAGAGAGAGAGCTCAGGCTGAAGCTGCTCTGCTTGAGGCCCATCGTCCTCGGGTCCCCGTCCCTCGGGGCCTCGTCTCTGAGCCGCCGGGTAGCGTACGTGTAGACCGAAGGAGGATCAGCACTGCATGCAGTGGAGGCCCATGCCAACGAACCACCCTGCTTGCCTCCAGGGTGCCCTCGGTTTTCTCCGGCCTCGATGGTTTTGCTGCGGGCAGCGCGACGCTCCCACACCAGAAGTCAGTGGACGTCCTGGGGTCTCAGGGGCTGGGTTTCTCGTGGAAGGTTTCCCGTGGACTGGCCTCCACTGAAAGCTTTACGTCTTTCGGGGCTCCGCGCGGATTTCTCGGGTCGGCGCGGGCCCCCCCTGGCGGCGCCTCTGGCGCGCTCCGCGCGCCAGGGATGCGGGCTCCAGAGGCGATGCTGGAAGTCCGCGCGGACCTCCGACAGTGCGCGTGTGTGTGTGTGTGTGTGTGTGCAGATGCGCGGCGCAAGAAAGCGGGGTTGTCTGCGCCGACATTGGCGCGTGAGCTGCCCGCGCAGGGTCGCGCGTGAGCGCCCTCGCTGCCAGTGCCGCGGACCGCGCTCGCAGCCCGCGCAAGCCGCGGCGTCACGTCGCTGCGCCACCTCGCGCGAGAGCCCCTTACTGATCGCCGCTCAGATGTTCCTGCGTCTCCTGGAGGTTGGTGCAGCAGCGCGTGAACCGAAACGCTCGGCTGTCGCGCAGGGCGCCCCGTGGTCGCGCTCGAGGGCGGAGGAGGAGGGGAGGAGGAGGAGGAGGAGGAGGAGGAGGAGGAGGAGGAGGAGGAGGAGGAGGAGGAGGAGGAGGAGGGAGGAGGAGGGAGGAGGGAGGAGGGAGGAGGAGGAGGAGGAGGGAGAGGGATGACGTGGGCGCCCCAGGGTCGCGCTCGAGGGGGCCCTCCGTGCTACCAGCGCCTCCCGCGCTGGCCGCGGGGAGGCAGGGCAGTCTCCGTCGTCCTGGGGCGCCTCTCCCCGGGGGCGGCCACGGGCAGCTCCTGCCCACGACGTGCCGCCGCGGGGGTGCAGACTTTTAAGGGCGCCCTCGAGGGCGCGAAGTGATTCGCGCTTCGCGGTTCGGCTCCGATTCCTCTTCGTCCTGCTCTTCTCCCCTGGGAGGCGGCGCGAGAGCGCGAAGTTGTTCGCGCTTCGCGCTTCGCGCTTCGCGCAGCGCGAAGTTGGGAGCCCTCGAGACTCAGCTCTCCAGCCGCCCTGGGACGGTACGGGGGGGGGGCGGGACGTTCGCGAAGGAACGCGCCCAGGATTAAGTCGGGCGTGCCCCCTCTGCAGGAGGAACAGTCAAACATAGTCTTTAACAATGGTCTGGGGACGATGTGTTTACTATGTTTGGTTCTTTGTTTGGATTATTGTTGGGTCATTCTTATTGTTTGAGTATTTCTTAGCCCAACTTCCGCCTGTAGGAGGACATGCCCGACCTAAGCCCAGGAGGCTTCAGACCCTGGAGGCTTCCTTATCCTATGAGGACGGCGGCGGTATCAAGGTCAACCAGCAAACAAACGACACCACCCCACCTGCGGGCCTCCGTGTTGCGCTGCGGCCCATCCGGCGCTGCAGTGTATACCACGCAAAAGCTCACGCCAGATCTCCTGGTATACGCTACGCCCCGTTGGGCCGCAGGTGCGGTGGTGTCGCTTACTTTCTGGTCCACCATGGCCAATCCACGATTCGAGTTCCACTGGCTTCCAGACTCTGGAGTCCTTATTCAATGCTTCCTCATCTACGGTCAACCCGCATAGGAAGGACGGGAGGTTTTTCTAAGGGTACCCTTGCATCCTAAGCCTCCTCGGTCCATCCTTGGCCACTTTCGTTGGCCGCGCCCCGCTCGAGAAGCTTCGAAGCGGCCCTCCGAGGCCCTTGCACCGTCATCGCGCATCCTTGTGGTACAAGCCGGCTGTGGTGCCCTCGCCGCAGGGCTCCCGTCGCGGTCTGGCACGGTGCCGTCTTTTCGATGGGCTCGTTTCCTACGACCACCACCACCATAAGTTGGAGGGGGAGGGTGTCCTCCTCCTCCTCCTCCTCCTCCTCCTCCTCGTCCTCCCCCTCCCCCCTCCAACTTATGGTGGTGGTGGTGGTGGAAGACAGGCCCATCACTTTTTGCTCGCCGCGCGGGGTTTCCCGCGGGTGCCTCGAGCGGCCCGCCCGCGGCCGCAGCCGCATCGCTGCGTCGGGCCTCGCCCACGGGAGGCGGCCCTCTCGGGGGCAGGGCGCCCGAGGGTGGCGGAGGAGGGCGGGGGCCCGAGGTCCGGGGGGGCGTTCCCGAGGGCTGCTGCCCCGGGAGGTCTCGGCTCGTCTCTCATCTGGACGACCCGAAATGGGTACTGAAAAAATTGGTACAATGCCCAACAACAATTCCTGTTCATTTTGAACAGGATTCGCTGTCCACGCCTCCGCGGCCTGTGTCCATTCGAGACAGAAGGCCGCCTGCCCAACAGCGGCCGCTGTTGGCTTGGGACAACGTTTGTTATTGGGCATAGTGCCCATCCTTTCCGTACCCATTTCGGGCGTTCAAATCTCAGGAGGGCAAAAAAATCACACAGACACACGTAATCGTCGATTCCCCAGAAGATATGGGAAAATATGGGAGGTGGGGGGAAGACACAACCCCAGAAGATATGGGGAAACATGGGGAATCTTTTTATTTGTGTGTATGTATTTGTGTGTCCCGGGGCCCCTTCAAAGCTTTTGGGGCCGACCCCTGGAGCCTTTCGGGGCTCTCGGCAGCGCCTGCACTGAGCAGCTTTTGGGGGAGCGGAGCAACAAAAGCATCCCCTCCGCCAGCCCGAGGAGTCCCGCGGCGCCAGCGCCGCGGAGCCTGAAAATCCTGGGTTCCGCGCCGCTGGCGTCGCCCTCCGCGCAGCACGAGGACGGACTTCCCTTCTCGCCCCCCGCCGCTCTGGGGCAGCGCCGGGGTGGGGTGGGGGGGCAGGCAACGTTCGGGAGGGTGGGAACGACCGGCTCCAGGTTCGAGGCTTCCGGGCGCGCTCGTCGGCTCTCGGCGACATTCGAGGTTCGAGGTCGTGTGCTGTCGAGGCTCGAGGAGGGGATGGGCTGTAGGTTCGAGGTTCGAGGTTTGCCGGCGGTGTCGTCGGCTCTCGGCGGCTCTCCGGCCTCGGGGAGTGCTCTCCGGCAGCCGCGCCTCGCCGAGAGAGCGAACGTTCCGCAGGATGGCCCGGCGCGTCTTGGGCGGCCGCCCGCTGGAGAGCTGGCGCGGAAGCCAAAGGGCACCTCCAGGAGGGCTCAAGCTGGAGCCGGCAGGCGAGGCCGAGGTGGCCCAAGCAGGACTCGCCTGGGGTCGTGCGACTGCTTTGAACGGGAAGGCGCGGCCATCTGGCGCTTCCCGTCCGTGCGGGCGATGAGGCGTCTGCCACCTGCCCGTTGCCTGACGCTACGGGCCGTGGCGCCCAGCAGCCTGGCGAAGGAGGTGGCCCAAGTCGGGAGCCTTTGAGACGGGGGTCAATGCCAACGGGGGTCAGCCAGACCGCCCGATCTCGCAGGATCCTGCAGGGCCAGGGTCGCATTGACCCGTGTTTGGGCGCAGGATCCTGCAGGATCTTGCAGGATCTACCGCGTTGACCCGGGTTTGGTTGCAGGATCTTGCAGGATTTTGCAAGATTTTGCATGGCCTGACTGAACAGGGTCTAGATGTCCTCGGGTCAGAAGATTCCCGACCAAGATTGGTTCCGGCCAGCAGTAATCAGGCAGCGGCGAAGCGTTTTGGTTAAATGTTCTAAGAATCTTGTGTGGTGTGCATACCATGCTGTAAGAAGATGTTTGGCCGATACTCTCTTGTTTTGATACGTCGGGTTGATGTTCTAAGAACCTTGTTTTGTGCCCTTGAAGCATTTTGGGGGTTCTGAGAGCACTTCGTGGTGGGCCTATAGGAATGCCGGGACGGTTGGCCTTTGCTCAAGAAAAGGGGAGAAGAAATGGGCCCCTTCGTCGGCCACGGCGGAGCGCGGCTTGGCCACAGAGGCAGCGACGGCGACGGCGGTGGCCATGTCGACGCGTCCCTTGTTTCCGCGGGCCCGCTCAGGTGGGCGCCCAAGGCTGCAGGCGGTGCGGTCGCCGATGAGGTCTCCGAGGAGGCGCCCATGGTGCCGTCTGGCCGCAGGATGATGCCGACGATGATGCTGATGATGATGATGCTGATGCTGATGCTGATGCTGATGCTGATGATGATGATGATGATGATGATGATGATGATGATGATGATGATGGTGATGGTGATGGTGATGGTGATGGTGATGATGATGATGATGATGATTATGATGCTGATGCTGATGATGATGATGCTGATGATGATGACGATGATGATGGTGATGCTGATGCTGATGCTGATGCTGATGCTGATGCTGATGCTGATGCTGATGCTGATGCTGCTGATGATGATGATGATGCTGATGATGATGATGATGAGGAGGAGGAGGAGGAGGAGGAGGGGGAGGAAGAGGGTAGAGGAATATGAGGGGGGAGGAAGAGGAGGTGGAGGAGGTAGAGGAGGTGGAAGAGGAGGAGGAGGAGGAGGAGGAGGAGGAGCAGGAGGAGGATGCACCCCAGTTTGAGACTACCTCGGCCGATTCCGAGGAGCCGGTAGTGGGGTGATGGAGAGAAGGCGCCATTGAGGCATCGTTGACAAGACGCTCCTCGACCAACACAGTAGGTCAACCCAGTGGTCGAGCCACGACGCAGAAGCAGCTCAGAGCGTGAAGGGATCATCCACACGACCGTGGCTGCAGGCGTCAGCCAGGGGCCGAACAACCCTGTACAGGCGGGGCAATCGGATGGTAAGTAGGAAGTTTCCGCAGGCTGCACAGCAACCGTTTTGGGACAGTCCTTCACCACCTTCCTCGTCCACTCCTCCTCTCTCCTCCTCCTCCTCCTCCCCCTCCTCCTCCTCCTCCTCCTCCTCCTCCTCCTCCTCCTCCTCCTCCTCCTCCCCCTCCGCCTCCTCCTCCTCCTCTTCCTCCTCCTTCTCCTCCGTTTCCCCTCTCCCAAGTGACCTCCGCACAAACCCCAGAGCGCGTTCCGAACAGGTGACCGAGGCATATCCAGCCGTGGGCTTCCTAGGAGGCCCAGGCCGGCGAGACGCCCTGGTTCCCCCCTCCCGAACTCCCTTCTCTCCCCAGAGACCCCCCTCGGGATCCCCCCAGTCGGGTCATCCTCCATCCTCCTCCTCCTCCTCCTCCTCCTCCTCCTCCTCCTTCATCCTCCCCCTCCATCCTTCTCCTCCTCCCTGCTCCCTTCCCTGGAGACCCATAGGTCTCCAGGGCCAGGGGGTTTTGGAGGTCCTCGGAGGTTGTGTGAGGGGCCCCCAGCGGTTCAAAGCGGGCCGAAAGCGCCGCCAGACCTCGATTCTTCTCGGAGTTCGTTCGTGTATCATCCCCCCTCTCTCCCTTTCCTCCCTCAAATCCTCACTCCTCCGCGCGACTACGCTCTCGTCTTCCTCCGCTCTGCTTCTCCCTCTGGTCAGCCACTTCCTCGGCGGCGCGCTGCATGCAACAAGCGTTGGGGCATCGGCTTGTCTCGCGCCGCCGTACAACCTTTGGGGGACGACCTTTGGAACCCTTCGGGTCTTGGCAGCGCCTTCGTGGAGCAGCTTTTGGGGGAGCGGAGTAAAAACACATCCCCTCCGCCAGCCCGAGGATTCCCGCGGCGCCAGCGCCGCGGAGCCCGAAAATCCTGGGGCTCCGCGCCGCTGGCGTCGCCCTCCGCGCAGCACGAGGACTTCCCTTCTCGCCCCCCGCCTCTCTGGGGCAGCGCCATGGGTGGGGTGGGGGGGCAGGCAACGTTCGGGAGGGTGAGAACGACCGGCTCCAGGTTCGAGGCTTTCGGGCGCGCTCGTCGGCTCTCGGCGACGTTCGAGGTTCGAGGTCTTGTGCTGTCGAGGCTCGAGGAGGGGATGGGCTGTAGGTTCGAGGTTCGAGGTTTTCCGGCGGTGTCGTCGGCTCTCGGTGGCTGCACAGCCTCTGGGCGCCTTCCAGCGGCTGCGCCTCGCCGAGAGCGTTCCGGGGGCGCCCAAATCGTCCCGAACGGCCGCTGGAGGCCCGAGCTGTGACCCAAAGACCACGAGGCGATAGGCTCAGGGGGATGCATCGGCCACCAGTCGCCCAGTCATCGCCGATGAGGGCCTGATAGCCCACTCCGCCCAGGAACTTCCGGATCTGCTGCCAGGGGGCCTGCCGCAGTACGTACTGGTGATGTGATGTCTCGCCAATTCCAGCTTGATGCATCGCCCCTGAGCCAGTTTCCCCCCCTCCCCCCTGACGTTCCCCCTCACTCTCTCCTTTGGCACCGCTCCGACATGTGCATCTTTCCTGTGCATTTTGGGCCCTCGGGCGAGCAGTGCACGCGCGAAGCCGACGAGTGCACGGGGACATGGGCGGTCCGAGCGCTGGCGAGCTCATCGCCCCCGCCGCCCGCCGGCCGCCGGCCCGGGGGGGCGCAGAAGCAAGGGCGCCCTCGAGGGCGCGAAGTGATTCGCGCTTCGCGCTTCGCGGTTCGGCTCCGCTTCCTCCTCATCCTCTTCTCCTCCCCTGGGAGGCGGCGCGAGAGCGCGAAGTCATTCGCGCTTCGTGTGAAGCGCGAAGCGCGAAGCTGGGAGCCCCTGCAGCAGAGAGGGCCGCGCCTCCCAACGCGCGCGCGCGCGAGGCGCGCGCGGGCCCAGCGGAGCCTGGCGAGCCCGCGGACCCAGGCCCTCCTGCCGCAGGGGGAGGGGCCGCCGCCGCCGCCGCCGCCGCCGCCGCCGTCGTCGTCGTCGTCGTCGCCGCCGCCGCCGTCGTCGTCGTCGTCGTCCTCGTCCTCGTCGTCGTCGTCGTCGTCGTCGTCGTCGTCGTCCTCGTCCTCGTCCTCGTCGTCGTCGTCTCTGAGTCCAGGCTGTCTCGGCTCGGACGTCGAAGGCCTGGCCTCGTCCAGGCACGCAGCGCCGTCGCGGGTCGCTCGCCGCGCTGTGGCCGCGGGAGAACTTCTCCCCCCCGCCCCCTCCGCCCCCGCCCTCGGGATAGGCGGAGGTACCGATGCCGCCACGCTCCCCTCGTCGCCACGGCTGGGTTCGCCTCGCCGGGCTGGTCAGAACGCACCCCGGGAGTGGTCCACGGAGTGGCTGTGTGTGTATGTTCGTGTGTGTGTGTGTGTGCGTGTGTGTGTGTGTGTGTGTGTGTGTGTGTGTGTGTGTGTGTGTGTGTGCGTGCGTGCGTGCGTGCGTGCGTGCGTGCGTGCGTGCGTGCGTGTGTGCGTTTGTGTCTGTGTGTGTCTCACTGCTTCCCCATAGTGCCATAATGGGCTTTCTCGCTCCTCCTCCCCGTGTTCCTCCGTCTCCTCTGCCCGTCCTTGCTCCCCCTTTACACGTGACCATCTATGACCAAAGGGTCGGCACAATATGCCTTTCTGCATCGAGTTGCAAGTTGCGTGACATGCGTCACCCTCACGTACGATGTCAGTCAGACTTCTAGTAGATGTGTTATGCATCCGTGAGAGACACGTAGCTCGGGCCTGTGCGCCCAAAACGTCCGAGCCGAGACGTTTGGGAAGAGGATCCGGAGTTGGAGGGGGAGGGCAGCCAGGACTTGGAGGGGCGTGAGGGATGAACAGAATATGGGGACCGGATGAGGAAAGTACAGATGAGGAGCAGGATGTTGATGGTGATGTTGCTGTCTCCGATGATGATGCTGATGATGATGATGTTGTTGATGTTGTTGATGATGATGGTGATGTTGAGGCTGATGCTGATGATGGTGATGACGATGCTGTTGATGCTGGTGATGCTGATGCTGCTGATGATGCTGATGATGATGCTGATGAGGATCGATGTTCGTATATTTGGTGGATGGTAGTTGTCTGTGGTATATAGATAGTCGGTTGTGGCGATGCTGATGTAGAGGTTGTTGATATTGCCGGTGAAGCTGCTGTGTGATGATGATACATAGTGACGGTGCTGGTGATGATGATGTTCATTTGGATAATGGCACGATAGGTGCGAGGCTACTGCATTTGATGACGTTGATGGTACTATATGACAATTGCATGTGCTGGTGATGATCATCCTCATAATGCTGTTGGTACGGGTTATGTGATGAGGATGATGGTTCTGATGATGATGGCGGTGTTGATGATGATGGTTGAGGTTGTGGTCATGATGATGGTGGTGATGCTGATGCTGATTATGGTCGGTGGTGGTGGTGGTAATTCTAGACGCTTCGCGTAACGCCACCAGCCCATCCAGAGACGATGCCCCAGAGGAATTGCCTCGATCAGGGAAGTGGGCAGCACACAGAGGAAGGGCCCCCCAGTGGAGGCCTCTTGGAGCGTCTTGGGGGCCTCTTGGCGGTCCCGGGCGCCTCTTAGAGCGTCTTGGGTGCCTCGGAGAGCTTCTTGGGGCCTCTCGGGGATCTCTTGGGAGCCTCTTGGAGGCCTTGGGCACCTGTTGGAGGCCTCTTGGGGCCTCCTGGGCACCTCTTGGGGCCCTCTTGAAGCGCTCTTGGGAGCCTTGGGAGCGCTCTTGGAGCCCTCTCTTGGGCCATCCGTCTCGCCCCCCCCCCCCCCCTCTCTTTCCCCAGGGGGGTCCGGATGCGCAAATCATGGGGGAAACGCCAGATGGAGGACCCCCCGCCCCTCCTCCCCTTCCCTGGCAGAGCCACCCCGACGACCCCTCCTAAGCAGAGCTGAAGCGCTTGCTTCTTCTCAGAGCTGAAGCTCTTGCTGAGGCTCCTTGTAGTTCACGCGCCGGATCGGCGGATATGGGATCTGGACAGAGTGGCTGCACTTCATCAGCGCGGAGAGGATCGCTCGGGTTGTTTTTTGCGGCACTTGGTCAGGAGTCGATAGCTCACGAGAACAACTTGGCGGAAACGGCGAGCACACCTGACATGCTTTACGCCCTTTTTCTCCAATGTGTCCGAGCCGCGGCCGTCCCTCTGTTCACACGCCAGTACACAACTACCACGGAGACCAAAGACAGCAGAGTGAAACTGTCTGCTGCGGATCGGACCAAGCTACTACGTGACCACGCGCTCCGAAATGATAGTGCATTTCTTCCTCGGCTGCGCCGGCTCAGTGCCCAACTTGTGCTTTTTCAACGACGACGATTGGTATAGGCAAAGCAGCGTCGACAGGAGTCTCTGCTGGAGGCACTGCGCCGAGGGGATCACGGAATAGCACATCGAATGGCACGAACGTTGGCATGCGCAAGGGTGGGTGCTAAGAAGATAGTCTACAACACTTTATTGACGCGATCTGCCTCGGTCGAGGAATGCTACGAAGCTCGATCGAAAGACGGCCCAGACCCCAGACACAAAGGTTTCCTGGCGATGCGCACGACAACGCCCAGATAATACAGTTTCCAGATGACCTACACGACTCTCAACATGAACATGACCTGGTCTTTGGACTTGTGAGCATATGCGACAAACCATCCACCTTCTGCACAGCTAAGCGACGTAGACTTGCACTTGAATGGAGTCTCCCCAGTGCGGTGTTCATCGTGATCGCCTCCCTGAACTATATGTCCAAACCTGGTCGGCCCAGTGGAAGTATCGAATCTGCTCATGCGCCCGAGGGCGTCCACTTCGAGGGGGGCCGAATCCGTGAAGGAGATGCTGACAAACTCCGAACACGCGGACGACGCTTTTGGAAGGCATTGAACATGCAGGTGAAGGAGCGAACCGACTTTGCAGATTCGCGTACATGTATGCCGAGCAGGAGCTGTACCCCAAGTGGCCAACTAGAGCGAGATCTGCATCTTGTCTAGGACGAAGACATTCGCCCCGCCCCCAAATATTCACTCCCCCTAGCACCTACAGATATCGGCAGCAGGCTCGCTTGTCGCATGCTGCAGGCTCATTCGCGCCACGTGCGCGTACTGGCGTTTTTTGTTGCTTCCTCCCTTCTTTTCAGGGCGCTGCTCACGCAAGAGTGCGGCGCCAACTGCCCGCCGTCGGGGGCCTCGCACGCCGGCAACGAGAAGCAGCGATCGCCACCCCCAGGATGTTTTTTGTTGGGTGCCGCCGCCATGTGCGACGCAACCGCCGCCGCCACCACCTGATTTTCCGCTGGGGGTGTGAAGGTCAAGGCTATTGCGTAAGCGGGTTGCGGATGGAGGGGGGGGGGGCCATTTGCCGACGTCGAGCGAGGGCGCGAAAAGGGTTGACAGCACATCGGCGCTCTGTAGCACTGGGAGGCGAGCGCGGTCGACCAAACATTATGCGCTTACTCACGCTAATCGAGCCGTTGCTTAGTATGCTCGTTCAGGGCGGTGCATGAAGCATATATGCACGCCAAAAAGTCCTGGCATCACCATTCAAGATTTTACGCGGCGCGAGCGAGATTCCCGCGTATGTTCCGTAGCCAGTGAATTCGGTACCTTCGAGAAGCTAGAGCGTCACCTCATCCATCGCGCGCCCTTGACGCCATCGTGGGAATTCTGTGTTGTGGTTCGTGATGGCGATGCCCGCCTGGTTGCCCCAGCTGCAGGACGAGGGGGCGCCCCAAGTGTCGGCGTGCCGGTCGAGGGGGGAACTGACGGACGGAGGAGGCGAACGCCCGCTCGACAAGGGTCGCAGGGTCACCAGACCCCACCGGCGCCAGCGCAGGCGCGACACGGTGCAGCCGAGGGGCGTGGAGCTAGCCGACGCACGGATGACAGCGATGTTGGTGGCCATGTTGAAGCATTTGATCATCAACGCCGAGCAGCTCCGCAAAATTCGGGGCCAGCTGTGCGATGCGTGCCTCCTGGACGCGCCGCGGTGGCCATGCAGGGCGCGGGAGCCGCGTGCGCGGCCGCAGTGAAGGAGAAGGGCAAGGGCCGCGGCCTCGGCGAGTGGGGACCGTCTCCGTGCACCTCGTGAACCAGCTGGCGGAGGAGGAGGTCGGGGTCCCGAATCGGAAATGGTTGGAGCAGCCGATGCTGCGCCTGAAGGAGCTCGAGCCGTGGGACCTGGTGCTGATGTGGCACGTCTGCCGTTTGGAGAAGTGCCACGAGGACAGCCGGGTGAAGATCGTTCTGGCGACGCCGTCGCCCGAGCTGCGCAAGCTGATGCGCCAGTCCATGGCGCAGCGACGACGCATGGCCAGGCGCCCGCGGGGTACCTGGAGGTGGAGCTCGGGGCGTACGTGGATATGCTAAGGTCCAGCGCGCAGGCGTGAGAGCTGTTCGACCGAGGCGTGCCGCCAGCGCCTCGGTTGAACAGGGTGGGATAGGTCAGAGTTCCATACAGAGTTTCGGTTTCAGGCGGCGCCCTGATTGAGGGGATAACCGCGGAACTCCCATTCTTAGTTCGTCGGGGGGCGGGCGTTTCTTACCCGTTTCAGGGGCCATGGTCTGGGGCCTGAGTGTCAAGATTCTTTTTCGCTGGCAGGCAGGTTCAAGCATCGTGAAACAGCCCTCTATGATGCCGGATAACAACACACACAACTAACAACCTTCCGATACGTGCCGATGGTATTTTATTGACATGTGCACTTGCAGTAAGGCAGAGGACGTGGACGGGCGTGGGGCAGCGGCAGTCGGCCCAGCAGCCCTGTCCGAGCGAGGCCGAGGCGGCAAGGGCAAGCGCGGCAGGCGGCGCCGGGAGGAGGAGCGGCGCCGCGTGCTCGCAGCCGTGGCCGCTGCCGCTGCGGCTGCTCCTCCTCCTTCCCTTCCTGCTCGTCCTCCGTGCCTCTTGGGGCCACAGGTGGGGTGGTGTCGTTTGTTTCCTGGTCCACGTGGGGTGTGCCCTCTACACGCCCGCGCCGCCTTTTAGGCGGGCCGATTCTGGGCCCGGGATTCGTGTCACCGTTGCCCCTTCCTGGTTGCAGGTGGCGTTCCACGAAGGGCCTCGATGAAGCGGCTTTTCTTCTTCGGCGGAGGCTGACGGAAGCAAAACGAGGGCGGTTCCGCTGGCGAGGGCCAGCGTAAATTGGCGGAAGGAACAGGTCAGATGTCTCCCAAGAGGTGTTAGATTTCTGTCGGGCCCAGCGCTTCTGGAGCGGGCCGTTGTAAGTTGCGTCTTCCAGCGCTCGGTCTCTTGTCGTTGGGGGCCCGTGGATCTCTCCGAAAAGGTTTCGCCCGCCTGTCCAGCCCCCACAGTGCATCCGAGCAGGTACCGTGGAGTGCCATGCCAAGAAACACCCTGCTTGCCTCCAGGGTGTCCCCTGGGCTCCTCGGGTTTCGAGGGCTTCGCGATGGAGAGCGTGGCGCTCCCACACCAACAACCAATGGACGTCCTGGGGCCTCGGGTCTGGGGTTCTTGTGGCTGTGCGCGAGAAGGATTCTTGTGGCCGGGCCCCTCAGTGTACGTTGGAGCATCGCGGGCCGCGACGTGGGACACACACCTGGCCCCTGGGCCCCTGCAGGCCTTCGCGGAGCGGCCTGTGAGGCCTGGGGGGGCGCATTTGTCTGATGGGATCGGCCCGACCAAGCCAGGGTTAAGTCGGGCTTGTCCCTCTACAAGGGAATATTCAAAAATAGTCAAAACATAGCCTGGGAACTTTTTTTTGAT
This sequence comes from Prorocentrum cordatum, assembly GCA_963575745.1. NCBI lineage: Eukaryota > Dinophyceae > Prorocentrales > Prorocentraceae > Prorocentrum > Prorocentrum cordatum. The sequence goes on along the minus strand of CAUYUJ010017359.1, from coordinate 215,857 downwards.
TTTTTTTTGACAATTCGGGGGTATGTTTGGAGTATCTTTTCTTTGTCGTCCAAAATCCGCCTGTAGGGGGACATGCCCGACCTAAAGCCAGGGCTCGTTTCGATTCCTCCGGGTCGATTCCACTTCGATAGCTTCCGATGCCGATTCGATTCGACCTCGGATTTCGATCTGGATTCCGAGCCCTCCGCGGAGGCCTTACCCGTGCCGAGCGCGGCCGATTCGACTCCTCCCGACTCGGCTACCGGCATTTCGATGGCTTCCGATTCCGATTCCATTTGGCTTGGGGTTCCGATCTGGAGTCCGACTTCTCAATGTGGCGGCCCTGCTCAGCCCGCCGAGTGCCGCTGATTCGACTCCTCCCGACTCGGCCTCCGGCATCTCGATGGCTTCCGATTCCGATTCGACTTGGGATTCCGATTTGAATCCCGATTTTTCAATGGAGGCCTTATTTGCCTGCCGGGTGCCGCCGATTCGACTCCTCCAGACTCGGCTGCCGACTTCCGCCGATCCGATTCCTTTCGATCGCCGAACCGACTGTTCGATTCGACTCTGGGCTCTCCTGCAAACGGGGCGCATCTACCAGGCTATTGTGAAGGCCTTGCGGCCGGTGCCGCCGACCCCGAAGACGGCGACGACGAGGACGACGACGACGAGCAATGTCCATTTACAACTCCTCGTCAGAGCGGTCACTGTTACGAAGGGCCCGTCGTTATCTGGGATCTATGCAGCATTCGTTCGAAGCCGAGCTCATATCCTTGGAGTGGGGCTTGGCGGAAGTGATCGCATTGGTAGGGTAGATGGCGGGATGAGCAGGGTAGCATTTAGCATTGTGCAGCGCATACGGTGGGTGACTGCATCTGGGCCCAACAAGAGAGAAGAAGAAGAAGAAGAAGAAGAAGAAGAAGAAGAAGAAGAAGAAGAATAATAAAAAGAAGAAGAATAATAATAATAATAATAATAATAATAATAATAAGAATAATAAGAATAATAAGAATAACAATAGTACTAATAATAAGAAGAAGGAGAAGAAGAAGGAAACGAGGAGGAGGAGGAGGAGGAGGAGGAGGAGGAGGAGGAGGAGGGGGGGGGAGGAGCAGCAGGAGGAGGAGGCGGAGGACGCGGTGGAGCAGCAGGAGGAGGTGGATGATGATGATGAGGAGGAGGAGGAGGAGGAGGAGGAGGAGGAGGAGGAGGAGGAGGAGGAGGAGGAGGATGCGGAGGAGGAGAAGGCGGAGCAGGAGGAGGAGGAGGAGAGGGAGGAGGAAGAGGAGGAGGAGGAGGCGGAGGAGGAGGAAGAAGAGGAGGAGGAGGCGGAGTAGGAGGAGGAGGAGGAGGAGGAGGAGGAGGAGGAGGAGGAGGAGGAGGAGGAGGAGGAGGAGGAGGAGGGGGAGCAGGGGCAGGGGGAGGACGGGGCCGGCGGATAGTAGGCCGGGGCTCGGCCCGACCAGGCTCGGCGAGCATCGGCGCCTCTCCTCGTGCCGGTGCCCGCGTCGGGCCCTGCCTGGACCCTGCCCTGCCCTCCCTGGCCCCCTTGCAGGTTGTGGAGGCTCCGACTGCCCAGGCGCGACCCTCCCCTGCGGGGGGAGTGCAGTCGGGCCGAGGTAGAAGGTCGAGATCGATTCGGGGAGGGAGGCACCCCTGTTCTTCGCGCTTGTTGGCTGTTCTCGTGCATCCTGGAGAGGGTACCCTGCTCGGATGCGCTGCGTGTTTTGGCCGGCGGAGGTTCTTGTGGTCTCGAAGGATGTTCTTCTGTCTTAGGTTTGACTGTGTCGAGGAGGTGGCAGGGCTCCTCCCCCGCGAGCACGACCGATCGCAACCACTTCGGACCGATCGTCAACCACATCGGACCGATCGCAACCAGTTGCGATCGGTCCGAAGTGGTTGCGATGTTGTTGGGTCGTTTCAATGAGGTTTTGATTAAGGAGGAGATCATAAGAGCGCTTCTGGGTGCAATGAGCTTCCTTAAACCGCCCAATGGGAATCTAAAAAAGCGGTTGCGATCGGTCCGATCACCGACGGCCGATCATGAGATCAACAAAACACATGTACTTAAGCTCGAACGTGGCCATGATCCGTATCCGGTTCCTATGTGATCCGTATACGATTGAAACCGAAAAAGAGCAACAACGCCTGGTGTGAAACGGATTGCATCTCAGGAGGGGGGGTCCAGCGCCCAGGGTCGGTCTCCCGAAGGCCGCACGTGTATTGCACGCGCCCAGCCAACGAACTACCGCCTGGAAAGCAGCAACAGCTGCGCAGGAAGGGCATAGGGGGGGACCACGTCGCCTGTGAAGACTCGCGGCCCAGCGGTTCCGACATGGTGCGTTGGGAGCCAAATGCATCCCAGTCGGAACAGCTGGCACGGCATACTGAGGAGCACAACTCCCCAGCCCTGGGTGGGCACAAGGCCCCTTGGGACTCACGTGGCACAAGCCACCGCCTCCCGAGGAAATGCCAATCCCTGAGGGTCAGATCACAATGAAATGACCGCACAGGCGCCGCTACCCGCCTTCACCAGCAGGGCCAGGCCGAGACTCGGGCCGTGCTACACCCAACGACGGGAGACCCGTCGATACAGGTTTCGCAACGTTCACCCCAAGCCCCATAGCCCGCGGTTCCAGAAATGCGGCCGGTTGCACTCCGCCCAACCTGCGAAATAAGTGCCGTGTACAGTGTGCCCCGAGGGTGCTCGGCACTGACGCCATGAAAACAGGTGCCAGGCCTCACCGGAGGGGCATCTCAGGAGGGGGAGGAGGAGGAGGATGAGGAGGAGGAGGAGGAGGAGGAGGAGGAGGAGGAGGAGGAGGAGGAGGAGGAGGAGGGGGAGGAGGGAGGGAGGAGACGGAGGAAGGGCAGGAGCAGGAGGAGCAGGAGCAGGATTGAGGAGGAGGAGGAGAAAAAGGAGGATGATTGAGGACAGGATGGCAAGGCGGAAATAGGCGGCGGCCCGAGACTCCCAACATCATGACTATTCCGGAACGTCGACCCCCACAGGTTTGGACGAATGACCCTACGGTAGGTTCGCGCGGCGTCGGCACTCGCAAGGCTTTTGGCACCGCGTCGATCGTTCAACCTTGAATCGATCGCGGCTCATATCGTTCAAGGTTGAATTTCGTCGGGTGCAGTGGCCCCACGGTTTCCCTCGGTGCTTCCGCGTCGCAGAATGCAGTCTTGAATGCCTTCGCCAACGTCACCGGCGTGCCAACGCCGCATGAACCTACAGTAGACCAATATTGCATACTGAGTCACTTTTGGACGGCCCCTGGTCCCGGGAGCCACAGGACCTGTGGGACCTGTGGGGCCTGCGGGGCAGGCGGGAACGGTGGGATCCTTAGGACTTGTGCAACCTGTGGGAACTGTGGATTTGTGCGGACTGTGGAACGCGCGGGGCCTTTGAAAGTTTTGGGGCCCTTTGTTATCACGATTAGAATCCTCTAGCCCGAAGCAACCAGGAACACAATCATCTCAGGATGAACATACTTCTCGGACCGAAGTAGTTCCTGAACAGTCCGAAGTGGTTGTGATCGGTCATATTCCCGGGCCGCGAGCCTCTGGAAGGCCTCAGAAAGCTTCTGAAAGGCTTCAGAGAAGCCTTTGAACAAAGCTTCAGAGAAGCCTTTGAAAGGCTTCAGAGAAGCCTCGGAAGGCCTCGCTGAGGCCTCTCAGAAGCCTCGCTGCGGCCTCTCAGAGGCCTCGCTGAAAGCTCTGCAGAAGCTCAGCAGAACCTCTTGGATCGGTTGCAATCCGGTGTTCTTCAGAAAGGTTTATATAGGAATCCTTCAGGTTGCGATCAGTCCGTTCCCACTGGTTGCAATACGACCGAAGTAGTTCCTGAACAGTCCGAAGCGGTTGTGATCGGTCTTACCGTGGTTTTCGACCAAAAACACCCATCCGTATTTGTCGTTGAAGCGTGTCCAACCCCGGGCCCCAATTTCAAAGTTGGGGGCGTTCGACGCGGGGGAGTGTGAATCGTTTCGAAATAAACGCCCACTTTTGCAAAACGCTTCCTGCGCGACAGGATGAACATTGAAACTGGGGCCGTCGGGGGCGAGCTTGCGCCGCCCCTCGAACGTTGCCGATGGGTTTTTTTTCCCCAAAGCGCCGGAGTCAACATAGTATGTTTTCATTGCGGCGGTCGGTGAAGGCGGTCGGCGATGACGATGATGCTGATGGGTGGTGATGATGGTGCCCTCGGCGATGCCATTGCCCACGCTGCCGTCATCTGCGGCAGCTCGGCTCAAGCACCCATTGGTTGCGCGCTGACTCCCCGGACTCGATCCTCGCCTGGCGCCCCCGCCTTCGTTCGCGATGGCCCCGCGCATGTCCAATTCCGAACTGGACCGTGCCACCGCCCTCCACGCTTCGGGGAAGACCCCAGTAGAGGTGCGCGCGCTTCTCCAGCGCCCGCGCGTGGCTCGCGGCCAGCCCGGCCCCGATCTCACGACCGTGCGCCGCGCGCTCCGGGGCAGCGCGCGGCAGCGCGCCCGAGCGGGGGCGCGCGGTCGCAAGACGAAGCTCACAGCAGTGACATTTCGAGCGCTGGGCGCCGCCAGGTGCCGCCTGATCTAGCAGGCGCAGGGGGGGCGGGAGGTGCACATCAAGGACGTGATGAAGGCCATGTGGAACTTGGAGGGAATGGCCTGCCTAGGCCTACCTCGGCGTACCCCTGGCCCACCCTGGGCTTACCTACAAGACCTAGGGCTACCCTGACCCTAGGCCCCCCTTTAGGCCAAGGCCCACCATGGCTAACCGCTGACCCCTTAAACCACCCAGAGACCCGAGGGTGGGCTTTACCCTGCGCGCCCCTAGGGCCTAGGCTAGGCCAGTACGAAGCCTTTTCCCACGGGTTCTGTACCGTCGAGGCCGCGCAGGTCACCGACGTTGCGCCGTCCACCGTGCCCAAGCACTTCTCCGAGTACCTGGGCGCCCATTGCAGATCGCCCCGCGCTGAGCCCTTTCGCGCGTGGCCGGGCGTGGCGGAGCGCGTGGACATGCGCGCGAACTGGAAGCGCTTGCCTAACGACTTCTTCACCGACCGCGTGGACGCGATCATCGACAACATAGTCGTCCAGATCCCGGCGTACGCCCGCGCGAAGACGCACGCTCGGAAGAGCCGCGGGGTCACTTGCGCTCTCGCGGAGAGGGGCTGCAGAAACACTTCCCCGAGCTCAAGGGCAACGAGCACCGCGTGAACGCCGGCGCGACGGCGAACGCGGCGGCTGCGATTATCAAGGGCAAGATCCGCGCGTGTCACTACTCGACGAAGCGTTGGTGTGGCAGCGCCGCCTGCGACTTCTACGCGAAGGTGCTGGCCCCGTCGCGCACGCGCGCACCCGGCACCGCCGTTGCGCGCGCACGCACCCACCAAACCACGCCGCGCCACGCGCGCGCACGCATGCCACTACGCACGCGCGCGCGCACCACCAGCCACTACACACGCGCACGCGCACACACACACACATACACGCCGCCGCCACCACTCCCACGCACGCCAACACCACGCGTGCACTTGACCCCAATACCCAGCGAGACGCGACCCTTGTCGCAGTCCACGTCGCAGTGGCAGTTCCGCGACGAGACGCGTCCGTACGGGGAGTAAGAACCACGTTCGCCTCAGGGCGCGCTAGTGTCATTCGGCGTTTGGCCCCTCGGACGCCCGTCGTGAAGGGTCCCCCCGTGGGGCCCTCGGCCTTTGGCGGAAGGGTTCGCGTTCGTGACCCACGTTCTTGTGACCACGTTGCGGCTGCACTGCGGCTACTGGTACAACGACAGAGTTCCACTCGAGCAACAAACTATTCAGCACCCTGCAGACCAACGAGGGGTACCGTGGTTTACGCCCATCCGTATTTGTCGTTGAAGCGCGTCCAGCCCCGGGCCCCCATTTCAAAGTTGGGGGCGTTCGACGCGGGGGAGTGCGAATCGTTTCGAAATAAACGCCCACTTTTGCAAAACGCTTCCTGCGCGACAGGATGAACATTGAAACTGGGGCCGTCGGGGGCGAGCTTGCGCCGCCCCTTGAACGTTGCCGAGGGGCGTTTTTTTTTTTTTTTTTTTTTTGTTTCCTCCTTTTTTGCATGTTTCCGTTATATATATATATATATTGTTTTTTTTTGTTTTTTGTTTTTCTTCCCTTCCCCCGAAAACACCGGCATTCCCCTCCTCCCCCCTCCTCCGCCCCCTCCTCCTTTCACGCTGGCGGGCGGGCTGGGCTGCGGTGCAGTAGTTATACTCGCCCTTCGTCCGCTTTCGAATGTCACGCAGGGGGCACTCCATAGCAGGCAGAGCATTGGCCTTAGATGTTTAGGCCAAGGCACTGACACCAATCGCCCCCCCCCCCCAGCGTTCCATCCATCCATTCATCACTCCCTCCCTCCTTCCCCTCCTCCTCCTCCTGCTCCACGCTCTTATCGCCTCTGCCCTTCGGACCTCCGTTAGCGTCGGGTGCACCTCTGGCCGGTTTGGTCGGGATCACACGAAGGTTTGCCCAGTTCGCGGTCCAGTGCGATGTGGTACGACACATTCATGATCCGTCGGGTTTTCCTTGCGATGCATTTTCGGGGAGTGCTGCCTGTCCTGTAGGTGGCGTCCCTGTTCTTGTATCCGACGCGGATTTGACGTGGTTTCGACGTGAAGTTGGTGCGCGTTGGACGCGAGTATCGACGCGGCGGGACAGACAAGGCCAACCCAGAGATGCAGCATACCCCCCCCTTCGGCCGCTCGTCCTCTACAGCCAGTGCCCAAGCTCAAGCTCCAAGGTGCCCCGCACACTTCTGTGCAAGGGCCAGTGGAGCTAGAGTTTTTTTTCATGGGCCTTTGCGCATATGCCCATTTCCACTAAGGCCCAAGGTGCCTTCCTATGCCTCCTGACTCATTCCGCGAGCGCGCTGTGCATCACGGCGGGCAGCCAGGTCTCGAGGAAGAGCAAACGCACATATTTACACACACCGTCGGAGGTCCGCAGCAACATTAAAGAAGGGGTGATGACCTCTGGCATCGAAGACGGGGAAGCGGCAGAAACATACATGTTCAGAAGTCCGCGCGGAGTTCCTGGGTCAGCGCTGCACCATCCCCCGCTCCTGGCGCGCGGCGCTGAGCGAGTAAATTCGTGCGGACTTAGTTTCGGTCGGCGGCAATGGGGAAAGGCAGGGGGGCGGGCCTTCTTGGAAGCTGCCTGAGCCTCCTCCGAAACCAGAGGCGGCTCCTCAGAAGGCCCGAGGGTCTATTATGACAAGCCCCTCCGCCCTGTGAGGCCCTCTTTCGCTTCCCCCCTTTGGCGCGCCGCCCCGGACGTTCGCGCCGTATTTCCCTATAGGAGCGTCTCGCTGGAGGGTTCGGAAAACTGCTGCAGGAGGGCCGCAGAGGAGTCCCACGGTGGGGGGGGACGGGGAGCCCGTGCCCGCCGGGTGCCGGCAGCCGTTCCGTCCGAGATTGCGCCGGCATGTGTTCGGGAGCGTGCCCTCGCCTCGGTGCCAGCTGCACGTCTGATCCTCCTCACCCTCCTCCTCCTCCTCCTCCTCCTCCTCCTCCTCCTCCTCACCCTCACCCTCACCCTCACCCTCACCCTCACCCTCCTCCTCCTCCTCCTTCTCCTCCTCCTTCTCCTCCTCACCCTCCTCACCCTCAATAAAAAACATACGCCAAGATGCACATGGCCGTGCTCTAACCCCTGCCCCCCCCCCACATCGCCGACCCTCTACTCTCCGATGCGCCGCCGCCAGTAGGGTGTTCTGCACGGGCAGTCGCCAGGAGGGAGAATAGACACAGACACGATCAAACGTGTACCCCCCAAGAGGTGGGAAGCATCTGGAAAGTTGAGGGGAGGAGGGAACTCCCTGGAACGTGTGCGGAGATCTATGTGAAATCCTGGGATTTGTGTGACCACCTGTTTGTGGCCCTCCCCAGTCCCCTTTAGAGTCTGTCCCTCCAAGTTCTCTGCCGTGCTGCTGCACCACTTCCAGGGCCTCCTCTTGCAGGGGAACGCCACCGTCGACGCGAGCCCGGAGGACCCCGTGGCGGGCGCCCGAGGGCCCGTCGCCGAGACCCCCGTGGTCTACAGCCCGGAGGGCTCCCCGGCAGGGGGGTTGCGGCAGAGGGCGCTAGACCGGGAAGGTCAGGGGCAATTTCGGTACCAAATCGTGGGATCCGCTCCTCCTCCTCCTCGTCCTCCTCCTCACCCTCCTCCTCCTCCTCCTCCTCCTCCTCCTCCTCCTCCTCACCCTCAACCTCCTCCTCGTCCTCCTCGTCCTCCTCCTCCTCCTCCTCCTCCTCCTCCTCCTCCTCCTCCTCCTCCTCCTCCTCCCCCTCCTCCCCCTCCTCCTGCTCCCGTTGCCCCTCGCCCTGGCCGCCCGTGGAGCCCTCCGGACCCGTCGCGGGCGCGGAGCTGAAGCCGTATCTGGCGGTCACCCCGGTCGCGTCCCTCGTGGTGCTCGGCTCCCCGCGGGGGGGGGTGCAGCAAAGGGTCCGCGCGGCGTGGCCAGCCTCCCTGGCTGGGCGGGCGGCAGGGGGCGGGGGGAGCTCTAGTGGGCGAAGGAGGCCCTGGAGGATCGAGGATCGATGAGGAAGGATCGAGGAAGAGGAGGCGGAGGAGGAGGAGGAGGGGGAGGAGGAGGAGGGTCGGCCAGGGATAGGGTCAGATGGGGAGGAGGGGAAGGCGGAGCGAGGATCGAATTCCACGGAGCAGCTCCTCTGTAACGGTACTGCGGGCCCTGCGCGCGCGCAGTGTTGTTCGCCCAACATCACGGCCGAAACCGGAGGTTTGGGCACGCCTTGGGCTCGCTGAAACGGCGCATTCAAGCGTTCCTTCTGGTCGCAGCTCAAATGTAGTCTCTGGCGCCGCGCGTGCCCTTCTCGTCGAAGGCGGGCTCGGGCGCGCCCCCGCCTTGGGCGAGGGGCCCCAGGCCGAGCCTGCGTTGCGCCGCCGCTGGGCCGACGCGGAGGCGTTCCCCTCCGCGGTGACCTCCCCGTGGGCCGCCTCGGCCTGCCCCGGGGCGTGCCCGCTCGGTCTGCCTGTCGACCGCCCGATGCACCAGAGGAGGAGAGGGGGACCCACACTGCTGCCCTTCGCTCGTTGTCCGCCTCTTGGGAGCCTCCGGGAAGGCCCTCGTCGCTGCTGCTGGATTCGCCTCGAGATCCTGGTCAGAACGCACCCCGGCTGGATCCCTGACATGGCCTCGAGCAAAAGCGGTTAAGGAGGAGGAGGAGGACGACGAGGAGGAGCAGGAGCAGACACAGGAGCAGGAGCGGAAACAGGAGCAGGAGCAGAAGGAGGAGGAGGAGGAGGAGGAGGAGGAGGAGGAGGAGGAGGAGGAGGAGGAGGAGGAGGAAGGGAGAAGGGAGGAGGAGGAGGAGGAGGGAGGAAGGGAGGGAGGAAGGAGGAGGAGGAGGAGGAGGAGGAGGAGGAGGAGGAGGAGGAGGAGGAGGAGGAGGAGGAGGAGGAGGAGGAGGGGGAGGAGGGGGGAGAGGAGGAGTTGGGGAGCACCCCGAAGCCTTGCTTCCACTCCCCCCACCAGGCGGGGCGGGGGCGGCTCCGTCTCACCGTATCTCTGCCCCCCAGGTTTGCTGCTGGCTGTAGTGGTAGCCTGTGCGATTGTGCCCTCGCCTCAGGGGGCAGGCGTCGTCGGCGTCGTCGTCGTCGGTGTCGGCGTCGGCGTCCTCCTTCTCCTCCCCTTGCCTTCTCCTGCTCTTACTCCTCCTCGTCCTTCCTATCCTGCTTCCCCTCCTCCTCCTCATCCTCCTCCTCCTCTTCCTCCTCCTCCTCCTCCTCCTCCTCCTCCTTCTCCGCCTCCTCCTCCTCCTCATCCTCCTCCTCCTCCTCCTCCTCCTCCTCCCTCTCGGCCTCCTCCTCCTTCTCCTCCTCCTGCAAGACCCGGGGATGCAGCGCGCGGTCCCCGGGTCAGCGGTTCGGCAGGAATCTGGTCGTGGGGGCCTGGTTTGCAACCCTCTATCCCACTGGGGTTACCAAGTGGGATAGAGGGTTGCAAATGGAAGCAACCGTGGGCTACATCTGGCCTCTACCAGCCTCCAAGTGGGCTACCCGTGCTTTAAGTTGTTGGCGGTTAATCGATGACTCCGCTAGGTGGGCTTCGCCCACTTAGCCCAGGCCATCTCCCCACTGGGCCACTTGGGGTATTTACAACTTCTTTGAGAAGCTAGGTCTGGCTAGAACCTGATCGTCCACTTCCAGCCCACTTAACCCACTTTCCCCTTGGCAACCTCCTCGGTGATCCACTGAGGGATAGGCATGATATTCCAGGTTCAAGTCGCTCCAAGGGCTCCTCGCCTCAGGGCCCCAGCCTTCGGGGCTCCATCCTTGAGGTGCCGGGAGGCGAAGATGGAGAGGGGATTCCTTCAACAAAACGCTCCCAAGACTCGTCCAGGGTTGCGCCCTGGCCATGGTTTGTAGACGGATCCAGCCGCGACGAGATCGACGCTCCAGGAGGCCCCGACATCCCAACACACGCCCGCAAGTCCACAGACTTGGACCCTCCATCCTCCGCCTCCTCCTTACCTGGGCTGCATTGGGCCGTGCTGTCTGGCTCGGGATCTCCAGATCGGAGCGCAGACAAGCCGACCTTCCGTGGCCCTCCTCGTCCTTGTTGATGTCCTACTCATGTTCCTCCTCTTCCTTCCCAGAGTAGGCGCATCACATAGGACATCGGCCTGCAAGCAGGTGCCCGACGGGAATGTCTTGTCCGCCGATGGCCCCAGGGACCATCAAAGGCCGACGAATGATGTGCCGCATGATCTCTTATGGCACGTGTTCTCGGCGTGCGATTCTGCTGTGCTCTCCTCTCCCCCTCTGCCCCCTCGTCTTCCCTCCTGCTGCTTCCTTCCCCTCCTCGAGCCTTGCGCCTGGGATCGTCGGCCTCCGCCTCCAACGTCACGCTGGCAGAGCTGCGGCCGCACGTTGCCGCCCGCGCTCGGAGCGGAGGGGCCTCGGGGCCCGTGAGCGCCTCGCCGTGCCTCGAGCCCCCAGGGGGTTGCGCAAGACAGTGCCCCCTCGTCCTTCTCACCGGGGCCTCCAAGGTCTTGGACCACGTCAGTGCGGAGGCTCCTCGTCGTGCCCTCCCCTCCCGCGGGGGGCCTCCGCCAGGCCCTCGGGGCTCGTCACCGCACACGGCCAGGACAGCAGAGCCAGCCCCTGGGAAACGGTCGGGGGGCCCGGGGGCCCCGCAAGGAAAGAAAAACGAGGCATCGGATCTCTGGGTCCTCCTCTTCCTCCTCTCTTCTCCCTCCCGCTCCCTTGCTCCCCTTGTCCTGCTCCCTCCTGCTCCCTCCTGCTCCCTCCTGCTCCGTGCTCCCTCGTCGTGCTCTCTGCTTCCTCCTCTTCATTCCTTCCTCCCTCCTCCTCCGTCCTGCTCCCTCCTCCCTCCTCCCCGCTCCATCCCCCTCCTCCTGCGCCTCGCTTCGTGGTTGCTTCTCGTCCTCCTCGTCCTCCCAGATCCCCCCGCCTCCCTCCCTCCCTCCTCCCGCCTCCTCCCTCTAGCTGTGACGACGAGCCCCCCCCCCCCCCCCCCCCCCCCTGGACGTCGTCGTCGTCGTCGTCGTCGTGGTCCTCCTCCTCCTCCTCCTCCTCTTCCTCCTCCTCCTCCTCCTCCTCCTCCTCCTCCTCCTCCTCTCTCACCTCTCCTCCTCCTCCTCCTCCTCCTCCTCCGCCTCCTCCTCCCCCCAGGAAGGCGCAAACAGGGCGAGTGCAGCTCCGAAGTCTCCATCTCCTCCTCCTCCTGCTCCTCCTCCTCCTTCTCCTCTTTTCCTCTTTTCCTCTCCTCCTCCTTCTCCTCCGCCTCCTCCTCCTCCTCCTCCATCATCCCCCTTCCTTATGCACAATTCCACGCTGTCGCATCACCAGACGTGTCCGTCGGCTGGGCTGGGCGTTTCGTTTTATATCACTTTGCAATGTGCATCCCCGGGGCCAAAATATCTAAACGCTACAAGGTGGAAGGGCTGGTTATTTCTAAAATGCGGCCCTCGTCTGAGCACCGCGCACATTTGTGCTGAACGTGAACGTTTCCAACAGGTGCAAGGATGTAGGGTCGATTCGGTTCCAAATATGACTCGCCTCAGCGTCGCGCGCATTCGTTTTCAAAGTTGCCAGCACCTTCGAAGCATGGAGGCCGATCCACAGTCAGAATGTGGCTCGCGCTTGTTATAAGACCCTTCAACTTCTAGGACCCGGTTCCAGATTGTGCAACAGTTGCGCGGATGGCGCCCGGCGTCTTTCGAAGTGGGGCTCTTGCATGACGCGTCCGCGCACTTCACGAGCAGGACCGGACTTGGGCAACGCTCGCACGCACGAGTGGGCGACCCTTCTCCCAACGGGGCACTGCCGCGTGACGTTACGCTGAGCTGTGCAAAATCTTGCCCCCTCGTGCGTGCCCCTGAGCTCGACGGGCGGAGGGGGCACTCTTTACAGCGGGCGCTCCCCGCAGTGGAGGGGCGTTGCCGCGCCGTTCTTTCCATCCCGGGATCACGTCCAGTCCTCCGCCGCTCCTTGCCTCCTCGATCCCTTGCCTTGGCCGAATCAATCCCTTGCCTCGTCCTCCTCCTCCTCCTTCCCTGGGCCTCAGCATCGTTTGACCGATCCCTGTCCCCTTCTCCATCCCCGTCCAGATCCCCACCCAACTCGAAACTCGAAAGTGGGGGCGTATCCCCTAGTTGGGGATATGCCCTAGTCGAGGATATGCCCCTGGTTGGGGATATGCCCTTTCGAGGGGCAGATCCCCTAGTGAGGGGAATGCCCCTCGAAGCTCGCAGGGAACAGCCTATATCCCCATCTAGGGGTACGGATCGGCCGACGGGGCGCAGGCCACGCCCGTGGGGATAGGGATCGGCTAAGCGATGCTCAGGTCCTCCGCCCGCTCCTCCCCCTCCTCCCACTCCTCCTCCTCCTTCCCCTCGCCCCCCCTCCTCCTCCTCCTCCCCCTCCTCCCCCTCCTCCTCCTCCTCCGCCTCCTCCGCCTCCTCCTCCTCCTCCTCCGCCTCCCATCCCTTGTCCTGCAAGCCACTCCTCCCCTTTTCACGTCTCCAGATGCGTGGCGCCAGAGGGCGGTCCAGGCGCGTCGCCAGAGAGAGAGAGACGTCCTCGCCATGTGAGGCCCTGCAGCCCGAACCTGCTTGTGAGTCGGGCCTGTCCCTCTGCAGGAGGGAATATCCAAAAATTGCCAAAACACAGTCTGGGGACGATTTCTTGAGTATTTGTTGAGCATTGTTGGTCATTTGTTTGACTATTTCTTTTGTTTTCCTCCAGGAGCTGCCTGTAGGGGAACATGCCCGACCTAGCCCATGCAAGGCCCTGCAGCTCGAACCGAGTTTAAGGTTGCGACAGCTCCACAGAAGGAGAACGGGCCGTCTTCAACGGGGAGGTTTCTTGCCTCCGCGCCGCGCGCACTCGTTTCGAGGGCCTGCGGCCGTTTCGCGGGCGCAGGGGGCCGCGTTCAAACGGTGGCTCTCCCTTGGCGCCGCGCGCCTTCGTCTCCAAGTTCTGCAGCCGTTTAGCGGGTGGAACGGGGTGTGTTGGGGAGGGGGGAATTTGGAAACGGCGTTCTTACTTTTAGCGCCGCGCGCAATCGTGATGACGAGTGGCCGCAGTTTCAGAGATGGGGGGCGCTTCGATTCCGAACTGTGCCTCTCGCATCAGCGCTGCGCGCATTCGTCCACAACGTTTCGAGGATGGAGGGCGGTTCCTATTCAGGATGGAGGGCGGTCCCTTTTCATGACGCGTTCCTTGAAAACTCGGAACAGCGCCTGCCCGCCCGCTTTTGGGTCGACCTTGTGCTCGGGTCAAATTCCGCTTCGCCGTATGCTGCTGCTCCCAATCAGCATCAACACTTCAGGCCGACCTCCGCGCGCATTCGTTTACCAGCCTCGAACGCATCCCTATCCCGACGATTGACACGCCAAAAGGCGATGACCATCTTAGGGATTCGCCCTCAAAAAATAAGGGAACCCCTAAGATTGGCATCGTGATGGGGAGATGCCCAGCATAGGGATAGGGATATGTTCCAGGCTGGTAATTCGTGCTGGATGTTCGCAGCAGCAGCTGCACGGCTGGGACGGCGCCGTTTTGTCCAAGTTTTTGGCTCCCGGCCGAGCGCCGCGCCCATGCGCTTCCGTGTTGTGTGCAGCTGTTTTTCGCGGGCGGGACGGGGTATTTTCAAAAGGCGGTTTTGCCATCGGCGTCGTGGAGATTCGTGCCGACAAGCGGCAGACCGCCTCAAGGATGGAAGGCTGCTCTTCTCTTTTTCAGGGGGTGCCTCTCGCGCTCGCGCTGCGCACCTTCGTCTCGCACGTCTGTGCCAGCTCCGGGGATGGAGGGCGCTTCCTTCTCAAAGTGCAGCTTGTCGCCTTGGCGTCGCGCGCAGTCGTTTTGCATGCCCGCAGCTGTTTTCAGGGACGTGCGGGGCGTCTCTGGTTCCAAGTTTTTGTCCTCGGCAGGCCGCCGCGCACATCCGTCGTAGAAGTTTGCAGCAGGTTCGAGGAGGGGCGTGAGGAGTTTCCGGCACGTGTCTCGCGCCCCCCAGCGCCGCTTACATCCGCTGGATCCTGGCCGCAGCGTCAAGGAGGGGGGGGGGGAGGATGTTCAAAATGTGTGTCTGTCCCCCAGGGCCGCGGGCATTCGCCTCAAACTTTTCGCACCACTCGGACGACAGGGCGTGTCTTTTGCAATGTGTATGAAGGGGCCCAGGGCGACACAATTGGATAGACACACATCCCAGGACTCCCAATATTTATCTAATATTTTCGGGGTTATCGTCTTCCCTCCCACTTCCCATATTTTCCTATATTTTCCTAGGAGTCGACGATTCGTTGTGTCTGTTGTCTGTGTGTTTTTTCACCTCCTGAATGTAGTTTTCGTTCCAGCGCCGCACGCATTCGCGTTTACATGTTGCAATAGCTTCACGGATGGAGGGTGGCTACTTTTAAAAGAGGGGCTCTCGCCCCATTGCCGCCAACATCCCGCTCCAAATCTTGCAGCGGTGTCAGGCATTGGGCACCGTTCGTTATCAGCACGGGGCTTTCGCTCCAGCGCAGTGCGCGTTCCTTTTCTCGACGCAGGTTTCAGCAGAACGAGGGACAGCTCTTTTTCAAAGTCTGGCTCTCGCGTAAGACCTCGTGATTCTTAGGAAACCCTTTCATTTCC
The DNA here is from genome assembly GCA_963575745.1 of Prorocentrum cordatum. Lineage (NCBI taxonomy): Eukaryota > Dinophyceae > Prorocentrales > Prorocentraceae > Prorocentrum > Prorocentrum cordatum. The sequence goes on along the minus strand of CAUYUJ010017359.1, from coordinate 200,718 downwards.
ACGCGTGCCGTGTGCTGCACGGAGTCAGGGCGTTTCTCGTTTTCACTGTGGAGGTGTCGGTCGATATGTTTCCCGAAGTACAGAGCCATGGAGTAAACTTGTCCGATGGCCCCGGGTCTCAGGAGGCCCCGAGAGGCCTCTGGAGCCCCAGCTTCGGGAGCGGCAGAGAGGGGGGTGATGACTAGGGGGGGGTGGATGTCATGGCGGGGGCCATGATATTTCCTCGGGTTTCGTGGCGCCTCTTCTTATTCCATTACGTCCCTGCCCCCCCCGCTGGGCCGCGCACATGCCGCCGGTCATGATTTGCACCCCCTTCTCTTCGACACCCCCCTCTTGGCCGCTCTCGACAGCTAGGGCCCCGAAGCGTCCAGAATCCTTGATCTTGGGAGCTCGATCGTCGATCCTTGGCCCTTGCCTTCCCCGGCCCCCTCCGTTCTCCTCCGAGGTCCACGCTGCTGCTGTGGTGCACCCCGCGGAGTGGGCGCGCATCAGGACCTACCCTGCCCAGCACAAGCTTAAGCAAGTGCACACCGCGCAGGCCAGTGGAATGAAGGGTGATGATGACGACGATTAACATGATGGGGATGATTATGGTGATGGTGGTAATCATGATACTGATGATGCTGGTGATGATGATGGTGATGGTGGTGACGATGATTATGGTGATGCCGAGGTGGTGATGATGGTGATGCTCACCGCGACGATAATGATCATAATGATGTGCATATCATGGTGATTGTGACGACGATGGTGATGACGATGATGATGAAGACAAGCATGCTGATGACGATGCTGTTGCTGATGCCGACCATGATCATTTTCATAATGCTGATCACGATTGTGATGATCATGATGTTGAGGATGATGATGAGGATAAGGCGGATGAGGATGGTGCTGCTGTTATGGTGATGATGATGGTGATGGTGATGTTGCTGCTGATGATGATTCTGGCTTCGACGAGGGATGCTGGTGATGCTGATGGTGATTCTGGTGATGCTGCTGTGATGCAGCGGCGAGGAGAGGGATGAGGATGATGAGGACGATGGTGATGATGATGATGATGATGATGATGATGTTGATGATGATGCTGATGAGGATGATGATGGTGATGATGATGACGATGGCGATGATTAGGATAGTGGTGGTGATGATGATGATGATGGTGGAGGTATTGATGATGCTGCTGCTATGGATGCTGATGATGATGATGATGATGGTGATGATGATGATGCTGACGACGTCGACGGTAATGATGATGCGGATGATGCTAATGATGATGATGCTGATGATGGTGATGATGTTGACGATTATGTTGGCGATGACGACACTGATGTCGATGCTGATTATGATGATGATGGTGGCAATGGTGGTGATGATGATGAGGATGCTGCTTTTGATGGTTACGACGAAGGTGATGATGATACTGATGATGTTAATGACGATTATGATGCTGTTGATGATGACGATGATGATGATGATGATGTAATTGATGATGGTGATGCGACTGATGTCGATGACGATGTCGATGACGAATATGAGGATCAGGATGATGATGCTGATGTTGATGTTTTTGATGATGATGATGATGATGATGGTGATGACGGCGATGCTGATCATGATGCTGATGATGAGGAGGATCGGGGAGGAGGAGGATGGGGATGATGATGATGATGATGCTGATGGTGAGTATGATGATGATGATGTCGCTGATGATGATGGTGATGCTGATGATGGTGGTGATGCTGAGGCCGATGATGATGCTGCCGATGATGGTGAGGAGGAGGAGGAGGACGAGGATGAGATGTTGAAGAGACGAGCAAACACGTGGATGATGTTGATGATGATGATGTTGATGATGATAATGAGGATGAGGATGATGATGATGATGATGATGATGATGATGATGATGATGATGATGATGTAGTTGCTGATGATGATGATGACGATGATGATGCTGATGATGGTGGTGGTGGTGGTGGTGGTGATGATGATGATGATGATGATGATGATGATGATGATGATGATGATGATGATGATGATGATGCGGAGCGGTATGAGAGGATTTTTGGGGGGACGCGGAGGGGGAAGGAGGATGCCGGGAGGAGGAGTTGGAGAGGGTGGGCGATGAGTTTTTCATTCCATGACTCGGGCCTCGGGCATCTGTTGGCCCTCTGGAAGCACTCTGGCCTCCCTGCACTGGTCACGACGATCCGCAGCTGATGGGTCGCCCCCGGGGGTCCCGAGAATTTCCAGTTGGCCCCGAGCCATTCCAAAATCCTCCCATTCCACACTTGCACATTATGAGTGGCTCTCCTCTCTCCCCTGACTGACTGTCCTCTCCGCGTATCTATTCTACGCTTTTTGCGTCGCAGCGCGGCAGAGGCAGTCCGCACGCGCATCCAAGCCGGCCGGGTAATTGTACTTCGAAGTGGAAAAGAAGAGGGACGGCCGCGGAGGGGGGGGAACCAAGGGTGGAGGGCGCACTCACGCGGCAACGCCGCAGCGGGGCGCGCCGAGGCGGCCGAGCGCCCCTGGCAGCGGGCGCGGGGCGGCATCACGAGCGCACCCAGGGGTGAGTCCAGCGGCTGCAGTGTGGGGCGAGGCCTGGCAAGACGGGAGAAGGAAGGCCAGAGCTGCGCAGACCGCGGCAGTCCCAACACGCGGGACACGGGACGTTCAACATTGTTTTTGGATGTTCATGTTTGGTTGTGCTTCCTTCGCGCGGCTGCTTTCGTCTTAGCCTTCCTCTTTTGCGCGCTGGACGACTTGCCGATCGGTTACCCCGGCTGGCCCCACGCTGGTGCGGATTGCCTCTGCCCCGCCGCCGAGGGAAAAAGCTTGGTTGTGCAATCCGACTGTTGAGGAGGTTCGCCTGCCCGTGAGGGAAGAACGTTAATCATGCCCATACGGGTAAACGTGACGCCGAACATGGCGCGGGCGAGCATGCCCTGGCAAACCTGCCACACATCATAGCTTTCCTTAGCAATGGGCACACGTGTACAAAGAGGAAGCAGGCACAAGCTGAATCCGTTCTCCGGCTTTCTATTATTGGCTAACCCCCAATAGCGCCGGAAACGCCGTGCCTTAGGGGGAAACCAACACATAGGAAGGAAACGGCCAGGACCCGAGCATTGGACCAGCGACCGCAATTCGCAGGGTGAGGTCGCCCCCTGGCCCCTTTCCCCAGCCAACAGGCGGGGCGGGAGGAGGACCCAGCAGGGGCGGGGTTGGTCAAGTGCTGGGCCTACCCAGCAAGACAACGCGGAGCGGTACCCAGCGCCAGAACCTCATCATAACACGGCAAACGATATGCCCGCGGCTAGTAGCATTCCAACCAAGGTGGTTGGACGCTGTGAGCCGCGGGCACCCGCCTCCGCATCATCATCGGCGGTGCACCTCATGCAGGAGGTGCCACACGGCGCCCAGGCTGCACCGCTTGGCCGCGGTGGCAGGGACTTTAGAAATACCCTGGCCTGACGGCGACTGTTGAGGAGGAGGAGGAGGAGGAGGAGGAGGAGGAGGAGGAGGAGGAGGAGGAGGAGGAGGAGGAGGAGAGGGAGGAGGAGGAGGAGGGGGCGGGGCAGCGCGGGCCTCACCTGTCGGGGAGGGGCTCTTTGCTCCCGTCGTGCCGAGTGGCGCTGTCGCCCCCGCGCGAGCCACTTTTTCTCCGGGTCCGGCTCCCGTTTCAGCGCTGTCGCCTCCGTCGTTTCCCCTCCTCCGCCTTCCCCTGGTTGGTGGGGCCCTTGCCAAGAAACACCCTGCTTGCCTCCAGGGTTCAGGAGGGCAAAAAACACACAGACTCAATCTAGCGTCGATTCCCGCGAAAAAATGAGAAAAATTTGGGAAGTGGGGGGGAAGACAGAAGCCCAAACGTGGTGGTGACAACACCTGGCGGTGAGTCTCGGGCGATTTGGTGTCACCACCCGGTTTGGGGACTCGTGCGGTTTTCCGAGGATGTCCCGAACACTGGTGGGGCAAGGAGTCACAAAACCCGGTGGTGGCCCCGTGTCCCCAAACCCAGCGGTGACCTTTTTGGGGATTCCAGGTCGCCACCTGGTATCTCACCACCCGGTATGTTCCCTCCTCCGCCTTCCCCTGGTTGGTGGGGCCCATGCCAAGAGACACCCTGCTTGCCTCCAGGCTGCTCTGGGTTCCTCAGGCTTTTTATGGTTTTGCGATGGCGAGCGCGACGTCCCCACACCAAAAACATCGATGGGCGTCCTGGGGTCTCAGGATTGGGTTTCTCGTGGACGGTCTCCTTCTGGTCGGGCCTCCACTGTATCCTAGCACAGCTCCTGCTGCTGCTGCTGGTCGTCCTCGTCCTGCTCCTTCCTTCCCGATGCTCCGCCTCTTCCTCCGCATCCTCAGGTTCATCCGCCACCTCCTCCAATGTGGTTGCGCAGCTCCCTTGTCTTCAGATTTCTCACATAGCGCGATGGGGTCCTCTTTGGAGTTCCAGGTTCGCTATGGCATGCCTCGGAGGACAGAGAAGAACAGCGCGATGGGACGGGATGGGTGGAAGGGGTGGGGTGTCAGATATGGCGCCAGGGAACCTAGTTTGCTCCACGTGGGATGATGGGCCAAGGAGGTAGTACCCATGCGGGAAGGGCATAATCCTCGAGCGGGCGCTCATGAAATGAGGGTTCATGCATTCATTGCCATGCGGGAAGTGTGCCATCCTCGAGCGGGCACGCGTGGAATTTGGGCTCAGGCAATAGCTGCCATGAGGGAGTGCACCATCCTTGAGCGGGCATGCGTGGATTGGGTGTGTGGGCATTAGCTGCCATGCTGGACGGGCACCATCTTCGAGCGGGCACGCGTGGAATGGGGGATTGGACCTTCAGCCGCCATGCGGGAAGTGCACCATCCTCGAGAGGGCACGAGCTAAGTGGCTTCCGTGAGTAGGGGGATGCACGCAGGAGTCTTCTGGTGGAGGGAGGGTTACTCCCTCTTTAGAGTTAAAGAAATCCTGCAAAACAGACCTTGGCATTCTTCCACGCTTCAAGTACCAAGGGACACGGTGGCGGATACATTTGGAACTCCAAGATAACCCGGCAAATGGTTTGCTCCCCACCTGCAGGCGCGGCGACCTGTGCTCGGAGCCCGAGTCCGAGTCGGTAGCCGGCCTGGCGTCGGTGGCCAGCCTGCGGCCGCCGACGTCGGTGGCCAGGGGCCGCCGGTATAACCCGAGGTGACGACGACTCCCCACCCCGCCTCCGTCGCATTCCCCATCGGGGCAACTCTTTTTGAAGGGTGCGGGGCAGTTCCTCTTTGGAACCAGCTGTGGGGTCGAGGCGGCTCAACGTTGGTTCTGGCCATCAGAAAGGGGCGAGGAAGGAGCAGTTTCCGCGGCGAGACACGGCTCGAAAGACGAGTCAGTTTCGGCCCTGGAAAAAGGCGTTTGGGGACAGAGTTGGACCGGACTTGCTTTCGCCCCCTTCTTCGTTTTCTCGGCGCCCAAGGAGGCCCCTTCCCTGGGGGTCGTTTTGCGTCCCGGACCTGTTTTTGATTGTTGGGGCTCGAACAAGGCCGATGCATGGTGAATCAAGGGAGGGGGAGAAGGATAGAGGAGGAAGGGGAGGGGAGGGCGGAGGAGGAGGAGGAGGAGGAGGAGGAGGAGGAGGAGGAGGAGGAGGAGGAAGAGGATAATCATTCGAGGAGGGCAACGGGGCGGGTGAAGGGAGAGGAGGAGGAAGAGGAGGAGGAAGAGGAGGAGGATGAGGAGGAGGAGGAGGAGGAGGAGGAGGAGAGGGAGGAGGGTATTGCAGGTACTGATGATACAGGGTGGGTCTTTACCACCTGGCACCTAGGATCTAGCCAAGAGAAACAGACCACTTTTCCTCCTTATCCCGCACTACAGAAGCACTCTCCAAGCAACAAGTGCCTCAGGGCACTCCAACCGTGCAACCTGGCAATCTGTAGAACAGAGGGCGTGGACATGTCAACGATGGCCGAACTCAGACGGCTGGGCAGCTGCCGTCGCAGGGGGGGCCTCTACACAATCGGCGTTAGGGCCGGACGTCCCACCAGCCGCCCCCCCCTCCCTCCCCCGAGGGCTCACACACAGCCCAGCAACGGACCCCAAGCAGCTTTGATCTCCTGCGATGGCCCAAACGGTGGCCCAGCAGAGGCCTTACAAAGGCTGTGTCCTGGGAGCAGGCCACGTCTGAGGCGAGATCTCTGCGTCTCATATCCAGCGTGAGCGGGTCCCCTCCAGGTGCCCAAGAGGCCCCCTCGCGCATGCTGATGCTCCGAGGCTCCACAGCACTTGCAGAAAAGCAGATCCTGCAGCCTATTTCCACGGAGCTCCCAAGGGACCCCAGATGCCTGGAGGAAGTCCATGGGATCAGGCTGAGGAGGCGACGGAGGGGGCGGAGACCGGAGGAACCACAGCCCCCACGGCCCTGGAACTTCCTTCAAAAGGGCGCCTCCCTCCCCAAGGCATAAATCAAGCAGCGCCTGCTGAAAGTCATCCGCGGATTCAATAGCGGTGGTGCCCTTGATGCCGTGCGAGGCACGTTGCTCCAGCGCCCCAGGTGCTGCGTGAGCACGGGCCGTGCCGCAACACACAGTCCCCAGTAATGCTTCAGCATCGCGAAGCGAGCAGGGAGCCGTCCTCTGGCATGTCCCGAGGCTGCACTCCCTGGCGGGCAAACTTGTCAACTGCGCTGTTCCCTCGAACCAGCCAGAGATCCTGAGCCTTCCTAGCATCTCCCTCCGAGCGGTGCGACTTGACCCTGCAGACTTCGGGCCGTCTGCCCGACGCTGGCCCACCAGCCGGCCCAGAAGTGACGCCTGGGACTGGAGGAGGTCAGAGCAGCTCCCTGGAGTAGATCTTGGCTGTTGTTGACGCCATTCGTGATCCGTCTGCCCCCCTCTTGCCTCTCTTGCCTCCTCCAACTCCACACAGGCACTGAATCGCCATGCGTATGTTGCAGCCTGTTCCCGGTCCTCTCAGAGGGCCAGCGCGCTACAGGCGCGTCTGCCTCCCTTGCAGGGGCGCTGGCCCTTTCCCGCGACGGCAGCTTCGTTCGTTCGTTCGTTCTTTTAAGCAGGTGGAGTCTCTTCCATCGGACGCATGAATAAGCAGAGGTCGGGAGATCAGCCAGACCCCCCTCCCTTCTCCCCCTTCCGCCCACTGCAGAAGCGCCGAACATGAAAACGCTCGCAATCGCAGAACACTTCGAGCAGTCCCAGTACACTGCCTTCCACAATAAGAAAGCGTGCACAAGGAAACGTCCACAATCGCCTATCAACAGGAAACCTTTGACAAACGCCGTCCCTCGCTCCACCCACGAAGGGCAGCTCCTCACAGAGAGCGCGCCGTCCTCCTGCTCCCGCTGCGAGCCAGGGAGGCACGGCACCGAGCACGGCCGCCCCGAGCTGGCCCGCACGGTCGATTGCCACTGCGGCCCGCCCAGCTCCACTCGGCCCAGCAGTCCTCGTGGCCCACAAGGGGGTCGGGCTGAGAAGGGGTGGTGCAGCAGATTTGGGGCAGTGGTATTGCAAACGCATGGCGCCAGATGTACTGCAGTGCGCTGCAAGCAGAAGTGCGCTGCACGCGAAAGTCCAGCAGTACAATTGCGCCCCGGAATGTTTTGCGCACCCCTGAACTATTGCAACCCCGCAGATCTATTGCCCCAAATCTATTGCACCACCCCCTTTTCGCTGGACCCTCGTTTGGGTCAACCAAAAGCATGGGCCGCGTTGGATTGGAAGCGCCCCCGTCGACGAAGGCTTGGTCCGAAAACTTCAACCAGAAAACGTACTAACACACCTTAGCCTACTTTCCTCGCTCCACGCATCATGGCAGCTCAGCGCATCGAGCGCGTAGTCCTCTGATTTTCCTGGCACCCTGCGACGGAGCGATCCAGGGAGGCACGACACCGTGCATGTCCGCCATGAGCTGGTCAGCACAGCCCAGTGCCACCAATCCTGCGCTGCTTAGCCCAGCATGGCCCGTGTTAGGAGCACTCCCGCCGACGAAGATTCGGCTCGAAAGCTCCCAATCAAGAACCTAGCAAACCTCAGCCGATTTTCTCAGAGGAGGAAAAGGTACCTACACCGCTACCCTTCGCTCAGTTTCGCCGTTTTGGGCCTCCTGGGAGGCCCTTGTCGCCACCGCTGGATTCGCCTCGCAATCCAGAACGCACCCCAGGAGAAGTCCGGGGATTGGCGGTATGGGTATCTTTGGTTTCCCCAGTACTCCCGTCGACGAAGATTTGCCCCGAAGACACCTGACCAGGAAGCTAAGAGCTGTTCTAACAAGCCTCAGCACATTTTCCTCGGGCGTCCCGCGACGGGGAAAGGCGACCTTTGGACTGAGCCACAGGCAACGCGCAAACCTTTTTTCACGACATGCTCGCTGAGCCCCCCTGGCAACACTGGCAGCTTGATTTACATGGAGCGGGCAACACTCTCTACGAGTCTCGAACAGTCTGGGGCACAGACATAGCCGATGGAATCGAGCCACTCTGTCTCCGCAGTGGGCGCAACGATTTCGCACTGCTGTGCCGTGATAGACAGGGCGGGCCTGGGGCCAGTGACTACCTCTAACAAGTGAGCGAATGGCCGCTGCCATGTGCTCCGCCCACCCATCGGCGCGTCCCCTGCAGGCGCTGCAGCCACAGGGGCCCAATCGAAAGGTGAGGTCCAAGCACCCTCAGCCCTGCGAAAGGCCGCAGCATCTGAGGCTGCAGACGCTGAGTGCCGGGCAAGCCCCGTGATGAACCCAGGGGAACACCTAGTCTAATTAGAATCCCCATGGAACGGGCCACTACAGTCTACCCGCATAGTGCGGACGAGCAACTATCCACGGATCCAAGGTTTGCCTTGCACCTTTCATCCTTGGCCGCTGTCGCTGGCCGCGCCCCGCTCGCAAAGTATCGACACAGTTTGGGCCGAGGCCTGGAGAGGGCCCCGCGGGCGGCTGTCACGCAGGCCTCCAGGGTCCCAAACCCAGGCAGCTAAGAAACCGCAGAGAGAGCCCAATGCTCGGCCACTTCTACCGTGTGAGCCACAAGCGGGTTCCTACGAGCACCCGTGGGCGTGGCCCTAAGCCTGAGAGCCACAGAGGTCCCCGTCCCAGGGGGCACTCGATACTCCGCGCGGAGGGTGGCAAGGCGGAGCGAGCGCAGCTTCTGCTCTTCGGTGCCAGTGGCAGCCGAACCCCACGCCGCCGTAACTAGTCGTAGGAGAACTCCCTCCACCAACTCTTCTTAATTGTGTGACGCCCTGCGGGACTTTCCCTGGACTGGGCTGGACGCTTGTCTGGTTCTAACACAGACCTGGTGCCTTACCAGCCCCGCGAGGCAGTCGGTCGCGGGGCACATGCGCTTGCGGAGCGCTGCTGGGGGCCCCACGAGCAGCGCCGTTGGAAAAGAGCCGGCGCGAGAGATGCGCCCATGATATTTTGACAGATCTAGAAGACCACCCGCAGCGGAAAACGCTTCTGACGCGTGCAAGTCTCTGAAAGGTGTCGTGAGCGTGGCCCGCGCGGTCGCTGGCGGGGCCCCAAGGGGCTCCAGAAGGCCGACATGTTTCGGGGAAACGCAAGACCCGAGTAAGCCGGAACGCGGATTGCCGACGTTGTTTTGACGAGCGCGTCCTGGATGATGACGGTCCAGTTTTCGTGGGATGTCTGCAGCGGGAGCTCGCGTCAAATTTCCGATGGGGCCTCGTCGTTTTTATGATGGCCCCGTCGGGCCAACCCGAGTCTCCCGTACCCGAGTCTTACGTCTCCCCGAATGTGCAGAGAGAGAGAGAGCTCCCGGTTCCTGGCCGCCGGCTGCCTGGGCCCAGACCGAGCCCTGCTCCGGGCCGGCCGAGGCCAGCGCTGCGGGCCTGATCCCGCCCGCGGGGGCAGGCTTCACAAGGGCGCGGATTGAGAGAGCGCCCAGCGGTCAAGAGCCTCGGGGTTGGCTTCCCATGTGACGAGCACGTCGGTGAGCGCTTCCTCACACAAGGGCGCCCTCGAGGCCGCGAAGTCATTCGCGCTTCGCGGTCCGGCTACAATTCCTCCTCATCCTCCTCGGCGGCGCGAGAGCGCGAAGTTATTCGCACTTCGCGCTTCGCGCAGCGCGAAGCGCGAAGGTGGGAGCCCTTGTTACAAGTGACTGGCTGCCAGAGCAGGTGCCGCGGAGGAAGGGGGCCCGGCCCTAGCCCTGCTCCAGCAGGGTAGGGCTGCAGGTTTCTGCCAAGGGAATCGGTGGTGATGCCGGGAAGCGGATCCCAGGGTCCAAGGGGGACCTTAAACGCCAAGCCCCTGAAGGCGTCCAGCAACATCCACGCCAGTCAAAACCTCTCGGGCCAATTCAGGGCCCCGAAGTCGAGGATGCGCTTCGCCATCACCTCGTGGGTTGCTTCACAGCGGATCCCACTGCTCTGAAATAGGATCAACCGGTTGCTGGCCCACTGCTGGCGTTGGTGGCTTGTCATCATCCCTAGGGGCGAGGATCCGGGTGGAGAGAGTGGTCCCGCGGACGTAACGATACGCCGCGCGGCCGCCTTGGTCGGAGGCAGCCGCTTCTGCCCGCGCTTTCCACTTAGCGCTCCTGGCCGCGCGATCGCGCGAGCCGGAACAGCATTGACATGATTCCCCACCCCTTCAGGAACCTCAAAGCCTCCCCCCGGCCCCCTGCACTAGAGAGACGAGCGAGGCCGATGATGCGTCGGCCCATGTTGACAGCGGGCCTTCCGAGGGAGGATGGTTCAGATGCGCCGGCGGGTGAGTGCCTGCCGCCTGAGTGCTGCGGAGCTACGGAGGCCTGTCTCCTTCATGCTGAAGCCGATCGCGCGCAGGCGCATGAGTGCCGTGAGGTAGGAGGAGCGCTGCTGGTGCTCCAGCGAGGGGCCTTCCTTGACTTCTTTGCTTCCGAGCCGTCTCGAAAGCCGCATCCGCCACCTTCGAGCCTGCGCCGCGTCCCTTCAGCTGTGCTGGCACCAAGCCTGTTTGTCAGGCAGCTGGACCAGATGCGACTCAACGTTGCCTAGCCAGCACGTGCGCGTCATCGTGAGGCAGCCGCTGGCCAACTCTCCAATCTCCAAACTCACTCATCAGGATGCGCCTCAGCAGGATGAGGTCGAACTGGGAGGGGCTTCTCGATCGTCGATGGGGGACTTATTCTGATATGCCGCCCTCGACGCCGTGGTGCCCCGACGAAGCCCCGAGAAAGCAATGCCGATCGGCATGCGCGTCTTGGCACTGGGGCTCTGCTCTGCTTCAACTCTCGAGACGAAAGGGGCCGTCGCGTTTGAGGCGATACCGAAGTCAATCTCCCTGGCAGCACACGCCGGTTCCCTCGTCGAGCGAGAGCATCCTACCTTTAGCATGTCTGTCCCACTCTTCCAAGTCACTGGGGGGCATGTTCAAATCTCCCACTGACAGCCAAAGTCCTGTGAGCTGACCGATGAAGGCCATGATGCCTTCGAGGTGGTCTATGTTTTCGCCGCTGAAGGCAATGCTGGCGGTGAGATAGTAGACCGAATCCATAGATAACGAGGCAACACACAACTAATGCTGAACCACTGTTGACAACCTATGAACTGATATCGATTCCGACGAGCATGGATGGGAGGGCCGTGATGGTCGAGGGGACTGCGCAGCCGCCGCTGCCTTCGGAACTCGCGTTTCTGGTGGAAGTGGCTGGGAGAACAGCATCGAGGAGTACAATTTTTCTTGGCTGTCATCCTTCCTCCACCTACGGATCTCCTTCGGACGGACGGGTAGACTTCTCGGCTCATTGCCTCCGTTCGCATTGACCTCCTCGATCGGAACGCCACTTGCATGCGGTTGGGATCCTGTCCGCCAATTGGAGCCGATGTTCTTGCAGACAGAGAACGTGAGGGAACGGAGATCGACTCCGTCAACGTTTGCGACGGAGCCCATGCATCTGAGCTGTTTGTCCATGCCGTGAAGTCGGCCATTGTGTCAAAGTTTCGGTTTCTTGGCCATCTTTCGGGGGCCTTCCATGAAGCGCTTAATTAGGGCCAGGCCTGCATCAAGACCACAACTCTTGAAATGCTCGGCCAAGCCTGGATCCGATGCGCCCCCGGCCATGGCGTCTGGAACACCCTGGGCCGGAGGAGCAGACCCGCCAGAACGGCCAGACCCTGAATCGGCAGCGCCATCAGTTGGCGCGCCCGGTTGAGTCTTGGACTCAGGGATCTTCGCTTTACCCTGTGTGGTTTTGGCGGTGCCCTGGTTCTGAAATTCGGTGGCCTCGAAGCCGAACCTCTTCGCTCCCGTGTTCAGCAGCTTGCTGAATCTTCCAAGGATCTGCAGGTCTGACACTGGGTCTCCTGGTTCATCTCTGGTGCCAATGTCCTCTGGGGCCGTTTTGGGGCGGGCCTGGAGGCCTCTTGGACCGTCTTCCACCCCGTGATGGCCGAAAAGTCGTAGATGCTAGAAGTCCACGTTTTCCTGTACGAATTTGACGATGTTGGCCTCTTGGGGTGGGACGTCTTGGAGGCCTCTTGGGCCGTCTTGGAGCCATCTTGGGCGTCTTGGAACGAGTGTTTGCGTCTCGGGGCCCTCGTGGACCGTCTTCGGCGCCTCTCGGAGCCTTCTTGGTCTGTTTTGTGGCCCCTGGGAACGGCCCAGGAGAGCCTCGGGGACCCCCGGGGCCTTTCAGATTCTATTGGGGGGGGGGGGGGGGGGGGGGTGTGGCCCATCTCTGTCGGCTTCCTGGTGTTAGATAATTAAGATGGGAATATGTCTCTCTTAATATATATATATATATATATATATCAATAATAACACACTAGTGTATATATACACATATGTATATATCTACTATTAGTAGATACTAGTAGTAATCGGATCAATAGTTCCCGCTTCGTCGTGTGGGGCCAAACCTGCAGCCCCCCCCCCCCCCGAGGGAGCAGCAAACAATCTGCAGGGGCGGGGCCCCGTCCTGGAGGTCCGACGGCGCGCGAGGAGGACCGGGGTCTCGGAGATGGCGGCTCTCCGCGGCACGCTTCGAGCCGGCTCGATGTGCGAGGGCCCCTGTCGGGGGCGGCCAGACAGGGCGAGGACTGGTCCCCTGGCGGGTGCCACGATACCCGCCCCCGAGATCATGGCGCCTCTTCTTACCTCAATGCGTCCCTGGCCCCCCCCCCCCCTCCCCCTGGGCCGCGCACGTGCCGCTGGCCACGATGTGTGCGCCCCCGCTCGTGGACGCCCCCCTCTCGGCCGCCCCCGAACGTCTCGAGCCGCCCCGACGAGCGAGGAGGGCCCCGGGGGCTCGAGCCCGGGCGGAAGCGCCGCGCGCGAAAGAGGATCGGCGGGTGGCAATGTGAAGTCCTCTGGGCGTCGGTGGTTTAGGGAGTTTCCTCTTCCACCCCTCCTTCTTCCCCTTCGGGGATGGGGGTTTACCCCGACGGGGGGCTCCGCGAGTCGTCGGAGTGCCAAAATCATTGGTTTTACTAGCGTTTTGGCCCATTTTGGCTTCCTGAGTGTGAAGTTGAGAATGCCTCAGGAGGAATATTCGAAAATTGTCCAAAATAGTCGGGGGACGATGCCTCGATTTTTTTTTTTTTCGTCCAAAATCCGCCTGTGGGAGGACATGCCCGACCTAATGGTAATGGGGGGTGGTCTACAATGGGGGGGGGGGGGGAGAAAAGGGCCCGACAGGGGCACTTCAGGGCTCCGCTTGGAGCCAGCAGGGGCCCAAGAGGGGCCTCGAAGTGCCCCTTAGGGGGCCTTTCTCTCTCCCCCCCCCAGTCAGCTCCCCCCCCCCCCCCACGAACCGCCCGCAGTCAGCTTCCCCCCCCCAGGCAGCTCCCCCCCCAGTCAGCTTCCCCCCACCCAGTCAGCTCCCCCCCCCCCCAGTCAGCTCCCTTGGGGGCCTTTCTCTTCCCCCCCCCCCCAGTCAGCTCCCCCCCCCCGCGAACCGCTCCCGCCCGAGAGAGCCACGACGCCAGGATCGCAGGGCCCAGTCGGCGACGCGCTCCGGGCCAGCTTTGGGCACCCTCAGGTGGGCCACGCGGTGACGTTCGCGTCGGAGACGGCGGGGCGGACCGGCCGCGGCGACGCGGTGCGCCGGGGGCCGTCGGCCGAGCGCCTGCGAGAGGTGGCTGCGCACGTGGCCGGATGTCTTTCCAGCGCGCGGGCCTTCTCTGGCCGCGCACGCCGGGCTCGCGTACGCGAATGCAGCGCGTGGCCTCTGGGTGTTCCCTCCTCCTCCTCCTCCCCCTCCTCCTCCTCCTCCTCCTCCTCCTCCTCCCCCTCCTCCTCCTCCTCCTCGCCCTCCTCCTCCTCCTTCTCCTCCTCCTCCTCCTCCGCCTCCTCCTCCTCCGCCTCCACTCCCCCCTCCACCTCCCCCTCCCCCTCGCCCTCCCCCTTCCCCCCCGTGTTTGCCGACGTTTTTTTTGTTGGCGAGCGCGTCCTGGATTTTGACGGTCCGATTTTCGTGGGATGTTTGCAGCGGGAGTTCGTGTCAGATTTCAAATTTGGTCTCGTCGTTGTTTTATGATGGTCCCGTCAGGCCAACCCGAATCCCCCGTACCCGACACTTACGTCTCCCCGATATATGTCTGTTTTTTTCTGGGGTCTTTCTCGGTGCTCTCCACATGGATCGGTTCTACTCTATTCCGGCTCTAGTTCGACCTCAGTTCGACTCGAGGCGACGGACGTTCGATGCCGCATCGACGCATGCTTGAAGCGAGTGGCCCCAGGAAGGTCCCCAGAGCGAGCGTTCCACACGTGAATCCAGCCATGAGTATATCCAGCTTCCTAGTACGTACACGCCGACCCTCGAAGAAGAAATGCCATAAGCACAAATTTTTGGCCCTCCGCGCGGATCTCTTGGGTCCGCGCTGCACCCCCTACACCCCCCCACCACCGGAGGCGCCTCTGGCGCCGCCCCTGGCGCGCTCCGGCGCGCCAGGGAGGGGGGTCCAGCGCAGATCCAAGAAATCCGCGCGGAGCGCCAAAAGTTGATGCTTAAGCCGCTTGTTCGTCTTCTAGACCCCTCGGGCACAGGATGGGCATTAATTACCGAGTTCGGTGTGTGTGTGTGTGTGTGCGTGTGTGTGTGTGTGTGTGTGAGTGTGTGTGTGCGTGTGTGTGTGTGTGTGTGTTTGTGTGTGTGTGTGTGTCTCTGAGTATGTTGTGCGTGTGCAGTCTGCAGTCAACCCGCATAGTAAGGAGGCGGAGGAGGAGAAGGAGGAGGAGGAGGAGGACCAGTGCAATCCCAAGAGTCATCATCGTTGTTGGGAGACACCCTCCCTCCAAGCTCCCGCTTCATAGGCCCCTTACAACGGTTAATTTACTGAAGGAACTGCCTCGTTGGAAGACAATCGTTTGAAGACCCTGAAGCATGCCAAACCATTCTTTTCGGGATTCCAAAGCCACGGATCAACTTGACTGTTGCGTCATGACGATCGTGAATCGTGCCAGAACGCCATTCTTGGGACTTGAACTCCGCGATTCAGTGTAACTGTTGCACGCTCATAATCCTGAACCATTCCAAAACACAATTTCTGGTATGCTGATCATAGGAAACCATGAAACTCTTGCAAGTATTTTAAATGAGTGTACGCGGTGCAAAGGCGAGAACCACATTTTGGAGTGGAGCTGCCCTCAATCCCTGAAGCACTTGCAGTTTGTTTAATGCAAATGTGCGCGGCGCTAAGGCGAGAGCCACACTTCGAAAACGGGCCGCCCTCAATCTGCTAAACTTTTGTAAATTCCGCACGCTTCGCGTATCCCCACCAGTTCGTCTCGTTCTCGGAGAAGGGATTGCCCCGGATCTTTTCTCTCAGGAGTGAGTGTGCGACTTCGGCGGCGCCGGTCGTACTGGTTCCTGGTCAGTGACGTATTCCTGGCCATCGGTGTTAGTATTACCTCTTGGAGCGTATTGCAAGCGAGCTGCCCCTTTCAGGGGCTGGGTGCATGGATGTCTCGTGTGGTTTATCCTACGTTTAGTCCTCGCCCTCAGCGGTCACTTGTCAGCGTCGCTGTCTGTGACCCTGCCGCGCCGTTTTGGCTGCGTGTAGCTCCTTGGTTGAACTCGTGCATCGGCGCTGCCCCCGGATCCTGGTCCTGGTTGCAGTTTGCATCGCCCGCCGGCAGGCTCCGGGTTCTGCCCCGCTTCCTGGCACCACCTCGCGCCGCCCGGTAGCTTAGGCGGGTTAGGAAGCTCAGGTTCGGCCGTCGGTTCCCGTGTGCTGGGCAAGTAGGCTCGCGCGTAGCCCGCCCGACCTGTGACGCTGCTGGCGCGCTCGCCTGCGGCCGCGACGAAAAAGTTTCCCCACCAGCCCATTCAGAAGCCCTGCCCATGAGAGCTGACGGGAAAAAGGGACAAAGAAACACGTCCAGGGAAACAAGCGAGCAACCAGGGTGAACCGAGAGATCTCTGGGAGCAAGGGGGTGGCCTTGGAAGGCCTCTTCGGGCCATCCCTGGGGGCCGCGTGGGGGCGCGGGGGAGGAAGAGGAGGAGGAGGAGGAGGATGAGGAGGAGGACGAGGACGCGGATGAGGACGAGGACGAGGAGGAGGAGGATTAAGATGAGGACGACGTAGAGATATTCTTGCGGTTGTTGCTGCTGCTGGTGCTCTCTGGGAGTTTTGGGTGCCCTCTTGGAACCCTTTTGGTAACCATTGAAGGTTTTTTTTGATCATTTTGGAGGCCATCGATTACAGGGTGGGGGCCCCAACGCAGCCCTCCCCTCAGGAGCCCGCGAACCGCGTCTTGGGGCTCTCTTGGGGCGCTCTTGGGCGCTCTTGGAGCGGTCTTGGGGCCGTTTGGAACATTTTGGGAGCCATCTTGAGCCAGCTTGGGCTATATGAACCATGGTGGAGGTCATCTTGAGCCCTCTGAGGCCGCTCGGGGGCCTCTTGAGGGCCTCTCGGGTGCCTCTTGGGGCCCTCTTGGGGCCCTCTTGGAGCCCCTTTGGGGTTCTTTTGGGGCTCTCTTGGGGGCCCTGGAACGCCTCTTGGGGCCATTTTCGGAGCGATCGATCAAAGGAGGGGGGGCGCTGATCGAGGTCCCCCCCTCTCGGGGGCCACAATCCGCGTGAGGGGTGTCAAGCAATAACCCTCCCAGGGGCCGGAAAAAAATACCCTCGAACCACCCGCGACCCCGCCCCCCCCCCCCCCAACGCAAACAACATCAGGGGAGGGGGTTGGGGCAGGGGTAACCCCCTCCCCGAAGGGGAAGAGGGTTTTTGGAAGAGGAACAAACATCGTTAAACGACCTACGCCCAGAGGGCTGGTGTGATTTTAACCACGAGTGTGCGCGGCGCTAAGGCGAGTGTCACATTTTGAAACCCACTCGTTTTTTTTTTCTCCTCCTATTCCTCCTGCTCCTCCTCCTCCTCCTCCTCCTCCTTCTCCTCCTTCTCCTCCTCCCCCCCCCTCCTCCCCCTCCTCCTCCTCCCCCTTTTCTCCTCCTCCTCCTCTTCTCCTCTCCTCCTCCTCCTCCTCCTCGTCCTCCTCCTCCTCGTCCTCCTCTCTCCTCCTCCTCCTCCCCCTCCTCCTCCTTCTCCTCCTCCTCCTCCTCCTCGTCCTCCTCCTCCTCGTCCTCCTCCTCCTCCTGGCAACGGCGATGTCGGCATCCTCATCTCTCATGGCCATCTACGATGGGGAGGGGCGTCAGGTCGCAAATCCCGCTGCGGTGCTCCTCGGGCCGCTTGCGGGTTCAGCGTCGCCACATGATTCCCGGGCAACCTCGGAGGAAAGAGTCAGAGCGCAAATCCCGATGCGGTGCTCCTCGAGCCGCATCTGGGTTCAACGTCGCCATGTCAGATAGTGGAGGAACGCGTAAGCGGCTGTGATCAAAGCAAGAACACAACTCACCACGGTGCTCCTCGAGCCGTCGGTGGGTTCAGCGTCGTCACGGAACACTGGTGAGAGGCAGTTGGGCATGTCTTTTGCGGTGCCCGTGGGCCCTCCGAGTGCCACGGGCCCGCGGGTCGCTGTCCGTACGAAGATGGGGGAGCGCGCCGTTGCTGGTGGGGCAACGAGGGAGGGCGGGGCCGCAGTCGACCGGAGGGGCGGCGTGTTGGCCTGGGCGGGGCGGGGAACAGCTTTGGGAACACCCTCGGACCCCGCCCCCGAGCCACTGGCAGCCGCGCGACCGCTCCTGAGCTGAGAATCAGAACGCAAGTCGCATCACGGTGCTCCTCGAGCCGTCCGTGGGTTCAACGTCGCCACGTCATGAAGGGAATGTGAGCCATGATCGAGACCCCTTTGATGATCTAGATCAGTACCTTGACGATGTCCATGGAGGTGAGAGGCGGGTGGCCACCCCCATGGAGACCGAGAGCGGAGAGCAGGTGGTCAAGCCCCTGGTTGAGGCGAAGCCGGTGCGAGAGCAGGTGGCCTCCCCGAACAAGTCCGTCGTCATGGCTGAGCTACTGGATCTACTTCGAGGGCAGGCGAGTCAGAAGCGAATCTCGGCTCTGTATAGCAACAGCAGCGAGTAGAGCACGAAGATCCACACGTTTGTGGCAGGACAGCAGGGGTTCAATCTCTGCTTGTTCGCGGAAACGCACCTCGATCCGAAGCGCGCAGCCGAGGCTCAGGCCTCAGTGCGCAAGGATGGGTGGAAGATGGTTGCTACGCCTGCGCGAGCAAGTGGACGATCAGAGACGGGGGCCTCAGTGGTTGAAGCTATTCTGTCGAGTTGCGACATCGTCCTCTGGGCATCTGGTTAAGTATCGGTCGGCTGATGCAAATCTGTTGTTTGGCTTTGCTGCGATGGTTTGGCAGCCCAATGCGGGCAATGTGATGATGGTGCCCATCTACCTCGCTCCGAAGTTCGGTTTGCAGACGGGGCCGATGTCAAGACAGCGAGGGCGGTGGTTTTTTTGTGTGAGGAGCCTGGCATACCCTTGTGCCATCATCGGACATTGGAACCATTCGCCCGAGCAAGTGGTAAAGGCCAACGTTCACGAGATTCTGCGAGGTGTTGTTCTGGTTCCCCCCTGTACTGCCACGCGAGGCAAAGGGCAGGGATCCCTGATTGACTTCGCCATCGCCGGCGAGGGCCTGGAGGAGCGAGTCGCGCTCGCGCCAGTGGCTGCACCCCCATGGGAGACCCACTGCCGCACCGCAATCACTTGCGATCGAGCCGATCAGCTCATTTGGTACCGCAAGCTGCAGATTCCGATGGGGGCTGCCCCATATGGACAGGCCCAAGAAGCACGCGGGTCCGACGAGCAAGAGTTCGCTGCGCCGAGAGGAGGCCAGGCTGGCTCGCCGAGGTCGTCTTTCGTAGCGCGAGGCATTCGACCTGGCGCGCCCTCCTGCTGGGCGCAGCGAGCACAGCTCTAGTGGAGGCGCGCGCAGGGTGACTCCTGAGCAGTGGGCCCAGGCATGCGAGTTGGCAGCGCAGCCTGCCTTCTTTCGCGGCAAGTCTGGATGCCATTTTCGTCGTGTGGCGCGACCGGTTTCGACGCGGCGCATGAGTGATCTGTGTGGTAGTTTGGTCGCATATGCAGCAGTGGCTATCTCGATGGCGCCCCAGGTGGAACGGGCCGACTGGGCCTCATATCAGGAGCGCGCCCAGGGTTTTTCTCCATATGGGACATTCGAAGGTCACACTTGGCAGGGCACATTTGTCCAATTGGCCCGCTGAGCGGCGGGCAGTTTCAACGGCGCCCTTGATGGGGATCGCCTCCCCGCGGCGCTCGGGCGAGGTCGAGCGCCGGAAGAGCCCGTGAGTTTCGAAGCTTCGGGCGCAGATCGAGCAGCTCGATGGTCAGGATTTGCCCGAGTGGATAGGCAGGGGCCTCCGTGGGCTTGTAGACGCTGCGATTGCGCGCGAGCCCAGCCTGCAGGGCGATTCAGGGTTGCAGAAGCTGGTCGGGGCTGCTGATAGGCGCGCCGCCAGTGCGCGCGCTCGCCGGCGGGCTGTCTCGCGCCGCGCTTCTGAGAGTTGGGCGAGAGAGCAGTGAAAACAGAAACCGGGTATTTTACATCGTCGCCTGAAGCAGGAGTCGCATGCCCCCTCTTGATTCGATTTCGCCAGGTAGTGCACGCTCAGACCTCGCGGCCATCATGGCTGGGAAGCAGCGCGCCTGGCAACAGAAGTGATTGGATCGAGTAGATGCCCCAGAGGCTCGGCAAGAGGCCACATCGTGAGCGCTCCGCAGGGTTTGCGAGGACCCCTTGGCCCTCACTGCGGCTTCCGATTTGCGCCCTGTTGCCGGATCCGAACCAGAGAGGCGACCGGGCGACGGGAATGATCTCGAATGCAATCAAGCTCTGGAGCCGTGCGCGGTCAGGGCTCGTAGGTGCTTGGAGTTCAAGTCTTGGGCAGTTCTGGGGTACAGCAGTGAAGTGTAGTTCAGCCTTGCGAGCGGCGTTGGCTCGCAGCCCGTTAGATGAAGCGGCGGTGCTAGCAGGCGCACGGGTTGCGACGTTGCGTATTTACGTTGGAAGATGGCACGACCCTTTGATTTTCGCGCTGCTAACCAGCATCGTCTCCGACGTAGGTTCCTCCGCCCTGGTTGATGCTGTGGAGGCGCAGGTCCATTTAGCACCATGGTTTTTTGACGGGTCAGGGAGGCGCTAGCCTGGCTAAAAACCCAACGAGGTCCACTGTTGCAGGGTCCTGCGTGGGAGCGCCGTTAGCCAATCTTTTCTTGTTTCTGATTTTGGATCCTTCCCATCGGCAGGTCAAGGTGCGTTGGCTCTGGTCGTTTATCGATGATGCGGTCTCGGGGGCTGAAGTCGCTGCCGAGGGCGCGGCAGGCTGGTTATCTCGGAGAAAACTTTTGTATTGGCCGGCTCCCTTAGGATTCAAGCCAGAGTAGGAGAGGCGCTCAAGTGGGCGCGGCTTCCGCGTGGAGCTGCCACTTCCGCCGTCGACTTAGGATGCGACGCCGCCGCGGGCAAGTCTCGGAAGTTGCGGCGAACGAAGCAGAGGCTGGCCAAATCCAGCAAGAGGTCGTTAGGCAATTCAGCAAGCTCCGCCGTTCAGCGACATTGTCCAAAATCTCGCAGTCTCCATGGGCCAACGGGGCTCTCCCCCGGGCCGCATGGCCACCGAGTGCGCGGTATTGGCCGCTGGCAGCTCCTGTCTCTCAGGCGCCAGGCTGGTCGGGCCATTGCTTGGCCAGGAGCAGGTAGGTGTTTGACGACGCTGTTAGCTCTGCACTTGGGTGAAAGTCCCAAGGCTCGAAATCCGCAGGCAGTTGGTCCTCGAGTTCGCGGCCGTGCGCGCGTGGCGTGGATGCAACTCGCCCCCTGTCTGTGGCCCGTGAAGATTCGATGGGGTCGGGTCGGGGGCCCCGTCGGCGCGGTGCTTGCGTCGCTTTTTATGAGGCTGGGCGGGCCCCGTCGGCTCCCGACTCGCGGCGCCGCCCGACGGGCGGAGGGGGGCGAGGTCTGGGGGCTTCTTGCGCTGGCGATGAGGGTTTCGAGCAAGGGGATTTTGTTTTAACGGACTCGCTTTCTGATCATGTCCAGGACTTGTCGCCCCTGCTTTGGGCTCGGGCGCCGCTCATTATGGCGGTGGGGGTTTGGAACTCGGGGGCGGGGGCGCGCTCTTAGCGGAGGGGGGGGGGGGGGGGGGGGGCGTCGAGCGTTTCTGGCTCATCGCGCCTGAAATTCAGTGGCCCCCCAAAACGCAGCAGTCTCAGGTGCGCAGTTCACGCGTGAAACGCCAGCTGCAATGGGTTGCGAGGTTGGGATGTTATGCCCGCGGTGCGCGCTGAGCGCCGAAACGTACTTCCATGAATTTTTGGAGTGCACACGCACCGTCAGATTTGCAGAATTCGAGAAGAGCGGGTGTCTCAGGCAGCAGGCTCAGTCGCAGTGGGAGCAGTCTCCTGTGCTGTGTCTCAGATGTGTGCCGCCAAATATGCACACTCGTATCTCGGTTTTCCCTGAAGGGGATCCTCGGTGTCTGGGACCGGCCCCGATTCCAGAGCCGCATCCCGAGTATGGGACGGCGGCGGTTTTTGGTGACGGGTCGGGGGGGGAGGGCGCAGTGCGGACCCGCGTAGGCGTTGGAGTGGCACTGCGGTGGTCGCGATGCAGCTTGGCGGTCAAGGGGGGTGGGAGATGCCTGGGGATTGTATACTCCTGTTATGGGGTCCTAGGCAGACGGCCCCTCGATCCGAGTTGCTCGCGTTTTGTCTTGCGCTGGAGAGCGTGCCTATGCGGCTTCTGTTTGCGACCGATGATGCACCTCTGGTGTCGGCTTGGGCGCGAGGTCGACAGTTTCAGAAGAATGGTGCAAATCAGGATTTGTGGTCCCGAATTCGCGTTGCTCTCCAGAGTCGGGTCATGGAGGTGAACCTGAAGTGGGCCCCCTCCCACGCGGGCGATGGCGCGGCCTCTCCTAGCGAGCAGATCGACCCCTTTCTTATTCCAGGCAACGCCTTGGCGGATGAGGAGGCGGGGGCTGCGGCGGGGAGGGGTTTGGCGGTCCCGGTGGAGGGAGATGAGCCCCATACTGACCATTAGGATGCGATCGGCACCCTGGTCAGAGCGCGTGCGAGGCGCGCTTTGGCGCTGGCTGCGGAGGCCGACCCATGGAGTGGGATCGGAGCAGCCGCCGTCCAGAGGTGCTGCCCGCTCGCGGCTGAGTGTCGCGATCCAGTCGTCCAGCCATCGTTCCGGGCGAAACGGAGCCAAGTTGCAGCGCAGAGTGTGTAAGTTGGTCGCGCCCTCGGCTCGCGTCGTTGGAGTCGCCGTGGCCTCCCTGCCTGTGTGGATGTAGGGGGCGGCGGGGGGGGCGTGATGCGCATCCTTCCCACGCCGCCCAGCGGTGGGGGCGGTCGTTGATGAGTTTCTGCGCCGCCTGTGGGAAGTTTGCCACGGTTGATCGGCGGCACCTCGCGTCAAAATGCACGGGCATGGCCCGCAAAGGCCGTGGGAATTTGGCGCGCATCGAGGCGGGCAAGTACCCCCGTAGAGAAAGGGGTACCTGAAGCCCTGCAGGCCGTCCTAGTAGGTCTACATGCGATGGAGGCCAGCAGCCTTGCGAGGTCGCGCCCGAGTGCCGCTGGTGCTGTGCCTTTGGGAGGGGGCAGCGCGCCGTCCGCCTCGGCTGGGCAGCTGGGCCTCCCAGTGGGAGACTAACTAACTGCTCAGTCGAGGTTGCAGGGGTGTGGAGGCACTGGCGGTTCCCGCATTCGCTCAAGCACCCCTGTTCGGGCCGTGTCTTTCTCTTCCCTCCCCTCCCTCCCCCTTCCCGCGCGACTTGTGCCTGGTGAAAGGTCCTCCTCCTCCTCCCCCCTCCTCCTCCTCCTCCTCCTCCCTCCTCCCTCCCTCCTCCTCCTGTTCCTGATCCTCCTCCTCCTCCTCCTCCTCCTTCTCCTCCTCCTCCTCCTCCTCCTCCTCCTCCTCCTCCTCCTCCTCCTCTTTGGGCGCCTGCACCTCCCTCCGTTGCAGTCGCGGTCGCGTGGGTTCTCCCTGGCATTTGGAGGCGCGAGCGTGGAGCTCAAATGAAAAACCCTCCTCCTCCTCCTCCTCCTCCTCCTCCTCCCTCCTCCTCCTCCTCCTCCTCCTCCTCCTCCTCCTCCTCCTCCTCCTCCTCCTCCTCCTCCTCCTCCTCCTCCTCCTCCTCCTCCTCCTCCCCCTTCCTCGCCCCTCTTCTGTGCCACAGGGCTTCCTCGCGCCTGTAACAATGCGTGCAGAGTCGGCCCCGACCGCCCAGTCCCGGGACCCCTCCTCTCGGGGCCCGTCCTGGCCGGTTTCGCGAGGCCCCCGTCCTACCGCGGTGACGGGGGACCCCCCCCCTCGAAGACCGAACGATGAGCAGGGGGGGACGGGGAGGACGTGGAAGAGGGGAGGGGGGATAATTGGAGGAGGGGAGAGGGGGAGGGAACGATGGAGAGGGATGGGAGGAGGGGCATGCGAGGAGGTTGGCGCCCCCTGACCCTCCAAATCGACACCTCGTCCGGGGGCGCGCCCCGAGCCAGATTTCGGGGCGGATCCCGAAGTGGCGACGAGCCCTTCACACGTTCTGGGATGCCCCAAGAAACTGCAGACAATATCTGTCAAAACGTTTCAAGTGTCCGTAGAGGTTTCCGGGGATCTGTGGAGGTCTCCTCCCTCTGGCCTGGAGGCTTCTGGAAGCCAGCCTCCGGAGGCCGCTCCCCCTTCACCCCCGCTCCCGAGGTGCACTCCCCCCTGCCGCTGGCCCCGCTCTGCCCCCAGCTGGTAGTGCCCGCCACGTCCAACCTGCGCGTGCTGCTGCCCGAGCTGGCCTGCCGCATTCGGCAGGACTGGCACCCGGGCACGGCGAAGGTGGCGCAGTTGCAGGGAGGATCGGGAGGAGGCGTTCCTCCTCCTCCTCCGCCTCCTCCTCCTCCGCCTCCTCCTCCTCTGCCTCCTCCTCCTCCTCCTTCTCCATCCTCGCCTCCTCCAGTTCCCGCCCTTTTTTCTTTCCCTCCTGTTCCTCCCTCCCTTACTTTCTCCTCCTCTTCCTCACTCATCATCGTTCTTTTCCGCTTCCCCCTCTCCTCAACGTCCTGTTCTGCCGCCTCCTTCTCATCCTCCTCCTCTTCCTCATCCTCATCATCCTCATCCTCGTCTTCATCCTCATCCTCATGCTCATCCTCTTCCTCGTCGTCGTCGTCCTCCTCCTCTTCCTCCTCCTCCATCTTCCTCTTCCTCCTCCCTTGGACGGAGGGGACGGGATGTCCACGACTGGCACACCAGTGGAAAACGGCATCTCGACAGGGACAGCCTATGGCGGCCACTGAATGCGACATCACCTCCTCCACCTCCTCCTTCCCCCCCCATCAATGCCCCTCCACTTGTTTGTCCTCCTTTTCTTCTTCCCCGGCTTCTCCTCTTCTACCTCCTCCTCCCCATCCTTCCCCGTCCCCCCGCAGCGCCCGCCCGCTTCCCCGCTCGAACGGGAGCGCGCGCGGGGAGGAGGGGGAGGAGGAGGAGGAGGCGGAGGCAGGCAGAGGAGGAGGAGGAGGAGGAGGAGGAGGAGGAGGAGGAAGATGAGGAAGAGGAGGAGGAGGAGGAGGAGGAGGAGGAGGAGGAGGAGAAGGAAGGAGAATGAGGAGGGAGGAGGTGGAGGAGGAGGAGGCGGGAGGGAGGAGGAGGAGGAGGAGGAGGAGGAGGAGGAGGAGGAGGAGGGAGGAGGAGAGGGAGGACGAGGAGGAAGAGGATAAGGAGGAGAAGGAGGACGAGGGGAGGAGGAGGAGGAGGAGGAGGAGGAGGACGAGGAGGAGGAGGAGGAAGAGGAGGATGGAGGAGGAGGAGGAGGCGGAGGGGAGGAGGCGAGGAGGAGGAGGAGGAGGAGGAGGAGGAGGAGGAGAAGGAGGAGGAGGAGGAGGAGGAGGAGGGAGAGGAGGGGGGGGGAGGGAGAGGAGGATGATGAGGAAGAGGAGGAGAAAGATGAGGAGCGAGGAGGAGGATGAGGAGCAGGATGGTGCTGGGAGGAGGGGGAGGCGGAGGAGGAGGAGGCGGAGGCGGAAAAGACGGGGGGGGGGGAGGATGACGAGGAGGAGGATGAGAAGGATGAGAAGGAGCATGGAGCAACATTGATGGAGGAGCATGGAAGATCAGTGGAGCATGGGAGAGTAGGATGAAGATGTAGGATTAAGGGAGAGGGGGGACATCGCCAGAGGAAGAACGGGATGCTTCTGCTGGTGTTGCTGCTGTTGATGATGATGATGTTGATGCTGATGCTGATGGTGATGATGATAAGGCTGGTGGTGCTGATGATGGTAATGGTGATGCTGGTGATGGTGATGATAATGTTGATGATGCCCTTGATGGTGATGTCAATGATGGGGGTGGTGATGGTGATGACGATGATGCTGATGCTGATTTCGATGATGCTGATGCTGATGCTGATGATGACGACGGTGCTGATGTTGATGATGCTGCTGCTGACGATGATCATGGCGCTGCTGATGATGACGATGAGTATGCTGCTGATGTTGATTATCATGAGGATGATGATGATGGCGATGATCAGTTTGATGAATCTGATGCTGATGCTGTTGGTGATGATAATGCTGATGCTGATGTCGATGATGCTGGTGATGATGATGGTGGTGGGGGGGGGGGTGGTGATGACGATGACGATGCCGATGACGATGGCGGTGGCGGTGAGGATGACGACGATGGTGACTATGATGATGCTGCTGATGATGATGATGATGATGATGATGATGATGATGATGATGATGATGATGATGACGATGCCGATGCTGATTATGATGATGCTGATGATGATGCGGCTGATGGTAATGATGCTGATGATAACGACGACGATGCTGAAATTGCTGCTGATGATGACGATGAAGAAGATGATGTTGCTGATGATGATGATGATGATGATGATGATGATGATGATCATGCTGATGATGTTGATGATGATGCTCATGATCATGATGCTGATGATGATGGCGGGGATGACTACGATGATGCTGATGAGGATGATGTTGGTGATGCTGATGCTGCTGATGTTGATGCTGTTAGTAATGATTATGGTGGTGAGCGTGGTGATGATGACGATGACGATGATGATGACGATGGCGGCGAAGATGACCACGATGGCGACTACGATGATGATGCTGATGCTGATGCTGATGATGCTGATGCTGATTCTGAAGATGATGATACTGCTGCTGATGATGATGATGATGCTGATGTTAATGATGCTGGTGATGACGACGACGCCTACGATGATGATGATGCTGCTGCTGCTGATGATGATGATAATGTTGATGATGATGATGATGATGATGATGATGATGATGATGATGATGATGATGATGATGACGATGAAGAAGATGATGTTGCTGATGATGATGATGATGATGATGATGATGATGATGATGATGATGATGATGATGCTGCTGATGATGATGATGCTGATGCTGATGCTGATGCTGAGGATGATGGTGGTTGGCTATCAGGAGGAGGAGGGGAGGAGGAGGGGGAGGAACCGGAGGAGGAGGAGGAGGAGGAGGAGGAGGAGGAGGTGAGATGAGATGAGAGCGGTCGCGAAGCGAGTCTATATATGATTAAGCCCTGGCCGCCACGTCAGCCTTGCTGAGGGCTTTAGGCGGCAGATCTCTTTCTAAACGACGGAGATACTCCTCGCCAGTGGGGGTGGGTGGGAGGCAGGCCCCCGCCAGCTTCTTACTCAACAGAGCTGAACCGACGGACTTGCAACTGCCACATAACCACACTCCTTGATATTCATGATACCTCATGTTGTGGGAACTATGGACCACACTCCCTGCGAGATTTAAAACCCGACCCTTGGGCAAGGCAGAAACTTTGTCGGAAATAAACACGAGCGGAAAGCATGGGGCCCCGAGCCAACTATTCAAGTTGGCGTTTGAAGACGAGCCCCGACACACCAAACATTTCTTACCACTGCAATCTACATTGTGAGACGAACCCAAATGAGCGACGGCATGAGGTCAAGGGGGATGCGGCATGGCAGGAGCTTCAGAAGAACATTTCCTCTTGCCACTGTGCACGGCTGACTCAAGGCATATCCGAAGAAGCCTAAGTCGTACCAGCCGTGCATCTGCTTCCACCTGTTGAACACGAGCTCTCTGGGCCTCAGGGACTCGAGCTTCGCCAGCAGCGATTCCCGCGAGGACGTCCACATATGCATTTCCTTCGACCATCCACGGTGGCACCTGCTGCTCGATGATCTGTCGCCCGTCGAGATGTGAGGCCACCTTGAGAACAACAATCTCGTTGTTGGCTCGAACTTTCAGATGTTTCTGGATGGCCCTCCAGATGACGGCGTTGGGGCCTGTCGGTTGGTCGTAAGCTCGAGCCCACCAGCCTCTGCAGACCCCATCGTTGTCGGTAACGTATACCGTCGGCCCTGAGGACCAACGAATTGAGACCTCCAGCATGTACAGCTCCCCGCGCGCAACCGTCTGGCGGTCGCCTGGCAAGGGACCGAACAAGACGGGAAAGTCTTCGTTCGATTCAGGAGAAAATGCCGCCGCCGCCAACCCAACTCGACGAAGTCGTGGATCGTGTGTGTCGGCACCTCCCGAAGCATCTCCATATATAATCAAGGGTTGGGCCATCGAACCCATGCCGAAAGAGAAAGTGTCAGCCTGAGTCTGTCCCATGCCTTTCCATTTCTCCTCTTGTGTCGGCTTATCAACCTCAGTCCACTTGGTTGGAATCAGCCTTCGGAACCAACAACATTCTGCTAAATTGGCCTGTGTAACCGCACGGTGGCACAGGTCGTCTGCCATGTCAAAAATGTGGGATCCAGAATTGCACGCACATTGCCAGGACCGATGTAACGGCGTCTCACTGGCTTGATCTGGGCACCTGTCACACAAACCTGAACAATCGTATCCACTGTCTTTGCGCCTGGACTCTGTCCAGACCCCTCCCACTGCGATGGTCAGTAGCATCTCGGCAAGCCTGCGCCCCTGGGGAAGAGCTTCGAGCTGGATGAGCTGCTTTCGGAGGCTGTGGTTGTCTAGACCGTCCTCGATGCCGCCACCGCATTATGTGTGAGAGGCGTCAGCCCAGAGCTGGCGCTGGAATGTCTGAGAAAAATCGCTAATCATCTCCGCCGCCTCCGTGACCGACTCCAATTGGTTGGCGTCGAACTTCCACCCTGGAATGTGGCCGTCTTGGTCGTGTTGGTCGGCGGGTAGATACCATTCGGCTGGACCCTGAGGGTCCCATCCTGCTGTGGGTAAATACTGCGCCAAGCCCGAGATGGGCCCTCGAACGTGACGAGAGCGGTGTCGAGGCTCAATACTCTTCATTTGGCTGACTATGCCTCCCCAAACTCGGGCCACTGGTGCATGAACACGGGGTTCAGAAAGCCAAACCGAAATCCATTGTTCGAGAAATTGCCTAGGAAGCTGAACTCCTGGGCCCCTCTGCGGGGTCCTGATGTCGAGGAGAGTCGTGAGGTCCCTGCCGCGCTTGTGGCCGCCAGCAATCGCCCCGAGCCTCCGTCGCAAATCTGGAATCGAAGACTTGGGGAGCCCATGGGCCTGGCGCCCATAGTTGGCAGCCACATGCCCCCCCCCCCATCTCGACCTTCTTCAAAATGCGAAACCTCCGAGAAACAGCTGCATAACGCTTAATATTCAAATGCTGGACCTTCGGCGTCTTCATCCTGGAGGTACGTGTTTGTCGAGCCAGACGCTTGCCGTTGCCTAAGTCGATGCCCAGGTACGTGGTCTGGCTGCCCCACTGGACCTGCGCTCCTCGCCGGCTCAGCCTCTTAACTATCCTCTTGGCGTCAGCGATATCCGTGCAAATGATGACGCTCTTGGGGGCAAGCCGCAAAGAATGTCGCTCGAGCTCCTCCTGCGCGGTCGCAGCGCCCTCTTCCAAGACCTGAGTCACATGACTGCGAGAGCCGACCGCCGATTGCGACAAGTCGTCGATCCACAACCGTTGATAAACATGCGGGTGGCAGGTCGTCAGCTTCAGCATGATCGCATTCGTCATGCACTTGGCGAAACGAGCACCGCTTCGCAGGCCTTGGATGATAGATCTGGTAGCCTGGAACGGGCATGACACCACATTCGCTTGGGCGGGGATGCGTGGTCCAGCGCAGACCTGCAAGTCCAAGCACAGGGTGATGGCTGGGAAGTTACACTCCAGGGCTCGCTCCACTAAGATCTGCCACTCGATCTCATCGTAGAAACTCTTGGTGTCTAATAGAGCGTGTCCCTGGGGGGAACGCAACCGAAAGAAATAATTCTTCATCCATGGCGCGCATGTAGGCCTCCTTGAGAGCGGAGTTGCCTGCGCACGCTGCATCCCAGTCGGTCTGAGTACTGGAATTCCATGCTTTGGTATGCGGTTCTCTGGCTAACGACCAAACTCGACAAATGACGCACACTAAACCTATGATGCGGTCACCTGTGGACTTCTTGGGAAGAAGCCGCCCCAGCACTGCGAGAAGTTGCCGGGGCCAGGTACCGCACTGCTCGACCGTGTTGAGAACCGTGGTGAGCTCCTCGATGGCCTCCGACGGCAGACGACCCAGATCTGCAGGACACACCCGATCGAGCCCTTGCCCAACCTGTCCTTTTATGTCGCGGATGGCCAGGCCCACCTCGTCCGACGTGGGCGGCGGTAGATCCCACTCACTCGCATGAGAACGTAGCCGAGAAAACATGCTGATCACCGCGGTTGAATCTGCCTGCTTGCCAGATCGCCACAGTGAATGCCGATGCTCAGTCTTCTTATCGACCAGATCCCGTGGATGAAAAATAACACCAGCCTTGTCGTCATCAATCTCGCTCTTGGCGAGGGGAGACGGCTTGGTAGATCTGAAGAGCTGGCCAGTGTTTTCATTATCCATGATCCACTGCTTGAAATCGCGCAGTGAGCTATTGATGGCTTTGGTACGAGCACGTCGAACAATGACCTCCAACTCTTCACTAGCTGCTTGCGGCCTCGAGAGAGGTTGCTCGCCCAAGTGCCCAGGAAAGAGTAACCGCTGCCGCCATGTCGTAGCCGTCGAAAGCCGGCCAACAGGTTGGTGTGCTGCATCTGGGTAGTGACCTGCCAGCTTGAGCGCTGACGCCGAGAGGGCCACCCCCTGCTTGGCACCATTCTTCTTAGATGTGTGATGCAGCACCTGGCGCGTCAGTGTGTGAGCTCTGGCCCACCAGTTGGCTGCAACGTCGTAAAATGGCATGTCCCTACAATGGGAACTATCTTGGACTCGATGTACCTCCAGCCGTGGATCGTCTGCTCGCGTGGGTTTTGAACAGTCCTGCTCAAGCCCGTGATGCCACCCAATGCTCTTCTCAACGGCGTCGATCCATCCCGCGCACAGCCCACTGACTGGCAAGATGTGGTCTCCAGCTGCGCGAAACGCCAGGGACTCACGAATCGGGGTCCATGCATGGTGATGCTCGTGGATGCGAAAGCCTGAACTGGCTCGAGCCAAAAACCACGTGGAGGCAGGAATGGAATAAGAAACGGGGGCATTAGCACTGGCAGTGGAGACGGAAGGGTCATGTGGGGCCCTATCCTGCTCGCCAGGCTGCTCGTCAGAAGACTTGGGGGTCGGGGTCTCGCTCGGGGAGGTCCTTAAATCGTTCCCTGAATTAGACGAGAGGAGCCCGTCGGCCTCAGTGGAATTCACAGCAGGGACACTCCGTTGAGAGACGGGCAAACCTTTTTCCCCCTCGCTACCTCTGACAGGCACCACCGTTTGAAAGTTGGGCTCGTCAGCCCACGGATCTAGTTCGCCCTCATCCCAAGGATCGCCTGAGCAAACCAAAATCGGGGCAAGATGTGTGGCCCTCGGGCGGGGTGGCGCTAGGCTCCTGCTCGCTTTGGTTGGCAGGCGGTCCCATGGTGCCAACCAACTCCCGATCCCAGAGGTCACCAAAAAGTTTGACAGATAAGTCAACCGGATTTTGAAACGAAGCGGCCCTCTTAGTAGCTAGCTCCTGTTTGGCTCGGGAAGACTTGCTGCCCGCCTGAGGGGCCGCCTTGGGACGATCGACCCGAGGGAACCTCTCGGCAAGGCGAAGCGAGCGAGTGATAAGCTGGGCCCCCGAGCCTCGGAGCTGAAGGGCAAGACCTATGCGCGGCCCCCAGGGCACATCAAAAACAGCATGGGGCCCCAAAATGTAGGGGACGGCGGCAGGTGAGGCGAGAGCGTAGTCTATATGAGAAGCTCCCTGGGCGCTGATACACGCGGACTCAACGGAGGCCTGCAAAATCGTGGCCCCCACTTTCTCGACAAAACCCACAGAGACGAGAGCGGGAGCAGGGATGTTGAAATCCCCTATCACCATCCAGGGAAGCTGAAGGGCTCTCAGAACACTGCCCAACTTGGTGAAGCGAGAAATGTTTTCACTTCTGTACCTACAGAATGATGCCCGTAACAAATCACTATGACTAGGCTGTAGCCTTGCTGGCGAATGACTACGGGAAGAAACCCATCCAATGCGTCGGCTCCGTCAGAGCACAGCCCTCCAAGTCCTCCGAGATGACGTGTAAGATTGGACCTGCCGGTGACCCTGGGCCAAGAAGAGCTCCCCGCCCTCGTTGGCTCTCGCAGTGCCAGCTGCAGTGGGACAAGGCTTACCTGACGGTCTGGCTGGATTCGTCAGTGCTTTGAACCTGGCTGACCGAAACTTGGAACTCCAACTTTTCTCTGACTCCGCCCTTGCTGGCGCCCTTGGGGTCGGCCTGGCTGCCCCCCGCGGCGCCCTCGGTAGCCCCAGCCACGGCGACGTGAGCAGCCCGCGCCGCCGTCTCGCCTGCCGCCTGCTGCGCTGCCCTGTTGCGCTCGACCTCCTTCGCGATGGCTGCCTCCTTCTCCTGGCCTGGTGCCGAGGCCGCGCCAGCAGGGGGACTGCCTCCACCTCCCTGGTCGACGGGAGTGGCGTCCTGCGTGGCGGCGGCGGTGGCCTGCGTGGGTGGGGCCCCCGCAGTGGCCGCGCCGTTCGCCTGCTTCCTCTTCTTGGCCATGCGCTCGGCGACCGCATGCTTCATGGCTCCCACCTTGGCCTTCCGGGCCGTGACCTTCTCGCTGGTGTCGTCGATCTGGCTGCGTGTCGACTGGAACTGGGACTGGATCTTCATCAGCCCCTCGCGCTCACTCGTTTCGCACTCGAACTCGCCAGACTCGACCTGCTTGAAAAATACTTCGTCCCACTGGAACTCGGCGAAAGACGCTGGCTTGTCCGTGGGCACTGTAGCGTTGGTATCCTCCAAAACCTCCGTTGCAAGTGCCTTGGCCGCTATCTTCCTTGAGACTTCGGCTTCAGCCAATGTACGGATGGTCTCGTTCTCCTTATCGATGGCCTTGGCCAGCTGCTCGCGGAGCCGCGAGACATTCTGGGTGGCCTGCTGGTACTTAGACTGCGCGTCCTTCCAGACACCCTCCGCCCTCCTGACTGCCTCCGCGGGCGAGGGGGTGTCCTTCGGCGTCGTCATCTCCTTGCTGAGATCCTGCAACTGCTTGAGAAGGGCGGCTTTGATCACCACATCCTGCTCGGTGCTGATCAGATTCGTGAGCACCATCTTGTACGACTGCTGGGTCTCCTCTAAGCTCACATTGCTATAGCCTTTGCCCTTGCCTTTCTGCTTGTGCTTGGGCGCCGTGTCCTCGAGGCTGAGTTGAAGGCCAACGTCACCATCATCACCTGACTTGCCTCCTCGTTTGCCTCCACCACGGTGTAACTTCACCTTGGCGCCACAGTGCTGGCAGCTACATTCACGCTTCAACAGGATGTCGTCCCATTCTGTCGCCAAGCATGAACCGCACTTCGACCATGCACGGGACATCCTGCCTGGGGGCTGGCTGCCGTGGTGCCTCGCAAGGCGGCACACGTCCAGCTGGTGCCGAAGCCGTCGCCGTGCGCCCGCCCGCAGCCGCCGCGCCCGCCTGTGCCAGGCAGGCGAACTGGGGCGTGTGGCTGGGGCCGCGCTGCGGTCGCCTCGGCGGGAGCGCAGCGCTGGTGAGCGCGACCTCTCAGCTGCGCCTGGGCGGCCCTCCGAGGGGCCTGAGGGCTATCGCGCCGCGGGCGCCCGCCGCGTGGGGCAAAATGCCTGCGGGGCCCGCGCGAAGCCACCTAGGAGGAGGAGGAGGAGGAGGAGGAGGAGGAGGAGGAGGAGGAGGAGGAGGAGGAGGAGGAGGAGGAGGAGGAGGAGGAGGAGGAGGAGGAGGAGGAGGAGGAGGAGGAGGAGGAGAGGAGGAGGAGGAGGAGGAGGAGGAGGAGGAGGAGGAGGAGCAGGAGGAGGAGGAGGAGGAGGACGTCGCAGCGGTAAGTTCTGCTTTCGCTCCCGAGCACGACACCTGGACGCTCCGAGGGCCCCCAGAGGCCTCCAGTCCTGCCTGTGGCTCGACTTTGCCACTTCCGCGGTGGCATGCTGGTGCAGGTTGCGACGACTCGGCGTCTCGGTGTGGCCTGCTTGGCGCCACAGCCGCGTGGCCGAAGTCGGTCCAGCGACAGACACGGCAAACGAGGAAGGACGTTTAGGGCTTCCTCCTCCTCCTCCTCCTCCTCCTCTTTCTTCCTCCCATTTCTCCCCCTCCTCCTCCTCCTCCCTCTTCTCCTCTTCCTCCCCCTCCTCCTCCTCCTCTTCCTCCCCCTCCTCCTCCTCCTCCTCCTCTTGCTCCTCCTCCTCCTCCTCCTCCTCCTCCTCCGACCCGACCGATCTGCCGTGGACGCGCTAACGGTGCGTCAGCGAACGGCGAGGTAGGACACCCAATTGTAGGAGGGCGTGGTTCGTTACCAGCCTCGAACGTATCCCTATCCCTAAGATTGACACGCCAAAAGGCGATGGCAATCTTAGGGATACGCCCTCCAAAGATAAGGGAATCCCTAAGATTGGCATCGTGATACGGAGGTGCCCAGCATAGGGATAGGGATATGTTCCAGGCTGGAAGTTCGTGGCTCAACCAATTGTAGGGACGCGTGGTTTGTCTTCTCCTACGTCTCGCTGTGTCGTTTTTTCGTTCGGTGCGTTCGCAGATTTGAAGTGTAGGAAACGGTGTTCCGTCATTTCCTACATTTTGTTTTGCGTGAGGTCGGTGTCACGAAAACAACATGACCAACCGCACCGTCAACCAAGCACGCCGTCAGCGCGGCCTTGGATCTGGCTCGATATCGATCCCCAGGTCGATCCGATTCCAATTCCGATATTCCGACGACCCGATGCGGCCCGATGTTTGCACGGCGTTGTGGTGCATCCTGGCGGAGCCGAGCCGATCCGATCCACCCTCGACTCTGTTCCGGTGCGGTCCGATCCGACGCGCGTTACTCGGGGGCTGCTGAATGCGTCCGTGGTCCATGGTGTCATTGGCGCCCCTGGAGCCGTCTGGGCCTCGTGAGGGGGTGCTCTTGAGGCTGTGGGGCCTCCTTGGGAGTCCCCATAGGAGGAACAGGTTCCGATACCGCCACCCGTCCCTCGTCGCCACGCGTGGATTCGCCCCGCAGCCCCTCCCCAGAACGCAGCCCAGGAGGGGTCTGGGGAGCATCTGCTGCTGGCCCCCCGAACTCATGGGGACATCTTGGCCAGGGGCTCCGGTTCGATCCGACTTCGCGATTCGAGGCTGACTTGCCCCGGGCCGAGAGGCTCGGAGGAGAAGCAAGGACCGCCGCCGCCGAGGAGCCAGCACAGGACGACGCGCAGGTGTGCCACCGCTTGGAGGTCGGTCCCCCGCCCGCCCGAAGGGTTTTGGGTGGCGGCGGTCTCCGTTCCGCCTCTGACCCGGGGGGCTATTCGGAAGCCCCTCTGTCGAGGATGGACGCCCTCCGTTGTGTTCAGGCCGAAAGCCCTAGAGAGTCGTGGATTGGGGACGCCAAATCCCCAGATGCATTCTCCTCGGCTGGAAGAGGAGGAGGAGGAGGAGGACCAGTGCAAACCCAAGACTCATCAACGATATTGAAATACACCCTCCCTCCAAGATGCCCTCTTCACAGGCCCCTACAATTGCACAACCGTGTAAACATCTCGAAGCGTGCCAAACATCTTTCCCAGGACTTCAACGCCCCGAGTGAACCTTACTGTTACGTCATGGCGCTTCTGAATCGTGCCAGAACGACGTTCCTGTGACTTCAACCCCGCGGGTCAACGTGACTGTTGCGCCCTGACAATCCAAAATCGCTCCGAAACATTTTTTCTGGTACGGTAGCCATGAGAATTGGTGCAACTCTTGCAAATGTTTCAAGAGCATGTGCGCGGCGCTAACGCGAGAACTACATTTAAGAGCAACCCGCCTTCACTCCGTGACTCTCTTTCAAAGTTTGAAACGAAGGTGCGCGGCGCTTGGGCGAGAACCACACTTTGAAAACCACCCGCCCTCAATCCGTGAAACTTTTGCAGATGTCGAAAAACGAGCGTACGCGGCGCGAGGGCGAGAGCCACATTCTGAAAACGATCCGCCCTCAATCCGTGAAGCTCCTGCAAATGTTTAAAACGAATGTGCTCGGCGCTACGGCGAGGGCTACATTTTGAAAGCCAAGCGCCCTCAAAATGCGAAGCTTTTGCGAATGTTTGAAGCGATTATGCGCGGCGCTAAAGCGAGAACGAAAACTACCCTCCCTCAATCCGTGAAGCTTCTGGAAAGGTTCAAAACGAATGTGCGCGGCGCTAAGGCGAGAGCCACATTTTGAAAACCACCCGCCCTCCATCTGTAAAACTGCTGTCACATGTAAAGCATCACGGCCATTAGTGGCGAGGAAGTCTCCGGCGAAACGCCCGGCCCGCCCATGAAAAGGAGTGGAGAGGGAGGGGACGACGAGGATGGCGATGGTCAGTGTGTTCACGCCTGCAAGCCAGGACGCCGTCCTCAACGTCTGCAGCGTGCCCGCGCTCGGCGGTCGTCCCCTGTTCCGGGCCCGCATCGCCGAGTGCGCGCCCACGCCGGACGGCGGCCACGGGAAGGGACCAAACCGCAAGCGCAACTCAAGTGTCGGGACGATCGAAACGGGTACGGAAAGAGTGGGTACAACGACCGACAGCAGTTCCGGTTCATTTTGAGCAGGGCTCGCTGTCGGTGTCGCCGCGACCTGTGTCCATTTGAGACAGAAGGCCGCCTGCCCAACAGCGGCCGCG
The DNA here is from genome assembly GCA_963575745.1 of Prorocentrum cordatum. Classification (NCBI taxonomy): domain Eukaryota; class Dinophyceae; order Prorocentrales; family Prorocentraceae; genus Prorocentrum; species Prorocentrum cordatum. Next base: position 164,241 of record CAUYUJ010017359.1, on the reverse strand, counting down.
GTTGGTTTGGGACAACATATGCTGTTGGGCATTGTACCCATGTTCTCCGTACCCCTGTCGGGCGTCCAAAAAGGGATGCTGGAAGTGTGTTGTTGTTGTTGTTGTGTTGTTGTTGTTGTTGTTGTTGTTGTTGTTGTTGTTGTTGTTGTTGTTGTTCTTGTTCTTGTTATTGTTCTTGTTTTCGTTGTTGTTGTTGTTGCTGCTGTTGCTGCTGTTGTTGTTGAATTCTCATGTCAGAAGAATAATTATTGTTGATCCCCCCACCGGTGCATATTGTTTTTCTCCATCAAAGTGTGCCCCTCGACGCTCGCACCCTGTTTTCGACAAGGAAAGTCTTGATGCTCAAACTGGGCCCCTGGCCCCCGGGTTACAACAGCAACGGCTCCCGCCTAAGATTTCTTGACAATTTAGCCAGGACCCCCGCTCCCGCCCGAGACTTCCTCGCATTTTATTCAGGAATCGCGCTCTCGCTTGGGACTTCCTTACAATTTATTCAGGAATCGCTCTCCCGGCGCTCTGGAGTCGCGCTCTCGCTGGAGACTTGCTTGCAACTTACTGAAGAATGGCCTTGCGTTGGAATTTCCTGCAATTTGCCCAAGCGCCGCGCTCCCGACACCCAGGCACCCAGGAGTCGCGCCCGTTGTGGCCCCATGTGCATGCCCTTCGTGGCCCCGCTGTCGCCGTTTGTGTCCCCCTCACTGTCCTACGTGGCCCAGTTGCTACCCTCAGTGGCCCCATAGTTGCCTTCTGTGGCCCCGCATTATCTGCACTTCGTGGCCCCCGCTCGTTCGCGCTCTTCGTGGCCCCATACGCATTCCCTTCGTGTCCCCGCTGTCGCCCTTCGTGGCCTACTTCGTGCCCTTCGTGGCCCTGCTGTCGTTCTCTCTCGCTCTCGCTTTCGCTCGTCGTCGCCTTCGTCGTCGCCGTCGCCGTCGCCGTCGCCTTCGACGTCGTCGTCGTCGTCGTCGTCGTCGTCGCGGTCGGTCCCCTGTCCGTTCCTCTTGGGGTCGGGTCGAGGTCCGCGGCCGCCCCGCCGATCAGCGCTGCCGCTGGCCAGGCCGACGGTCCGCGGCCGCCCCGCCGCTTGCCGGGGCCCGGCCTGCAGGGAAGAAAGGTCTACCCCCCAAAAGGGGTTCGATCGAAGACGAAGAGGACGGGTATCGAGGGTTTGGGAAATACGCGTTATTGGACACTCAAGCATATAAGGGCGAGCAGTCTTAAAATCATGATTGTTATTGTTGTTGAACTCATTCCTAAAATATAATTATTGTTGATCCCCCCTGACCAGTGCATATTGGTTTTTCTCAGTCAAAGTGCGCCCCTTCGACGTACAACAACAACAACGGCTCCCGCCTGAGACTTCCTCCAAATTTACTCAGGACCCCCGTTCCTGAGACTTCCTCACAATTTACTCAGAATCGGTGCTCCCGCTTGTGACCTCCTCGCAATTTAGTCCGGACCCCCGCTCCCATATGAGACTTCCTCGCAATTTATTCAGGAACGGCGCTCCCGCTTGAGACTTCCTCGCAGTTGAATTAACCTCGTAAATTTAATCAAGACCCCCGCTCCCGCCAGAGAGCCCTTCACATTTTATTCAGGAGTTGCGCTCTCGCCGGTGACTCCCATGCAATTTATTCAGACATCGCGCTTTCGACGCTCAGGAAACACGGTGCGCCAAGGACGCCGTCACAATTTACTTAGTAATCGCGCTCTCGCCGTACTCAGGCACCCCGCTTGAATGTCCCACCCGTCCGACCCGCCCGTCAGGGGATCACCCGCCCGTCGTGGGCCCTTCAGGAACCACGCTTTCGCTTAGGACTTCCTCGAACTTTCACGCTCTTACCTTCCCGCTCCTCCTCCCTCTCCCTCCTCCCTCCTCCCTCCTCTCCTCCCTTCTCTCTCCCTCCTCTCTTCCCTTATCCTTATGCCTCTTTGCCCTATCCCCTCTCCCTCCTCTCCCTCCTCCCTTCTCCCTTCCCTCTCCTGCCTCCTCCCTCCCTCTTTCATTCTCTCTCTCTCTCCCCTCTCCCCTCTCTCTCTCTCGCTTTCTCTCTCTTTCTCTACCCCTCTTATCTGTCTCTCTCTCTCTCTATATATATATAGATATCTCTCTCTGCCTCTAGTCAACCGCCCCCTCTTCGCTCCTTCTCTCCTGGCGTTGTCCCTCTTCCTTCGTCCCTCCCCTTCCCTTCCTCCCACTTTCCCTCGTTCTCCCCCTCTTTTTGCAGGGCCCACACCAATTCCAATGGCGGGCGCATGTACGCCCACGAAGGATTGTCTGCCCGTTCAGGTTTGCCCGCCTGTCTGAGCCCGCCGCCCCCCGCAAAGAGAAATAATCCCCACAAAGGAGGTGTGATGGAAGACAAAAAGGGGCGGGTATCGTGGGTGTGGGGAATTCGTTTAGACTGACCGGCTGGCAAGTAAGAGCGAGCAGTCTTAGAATGTGTGTCGTTGTTGTTGTGGTTGTTGTTGTTGTTGTTGTTGTTGTTGTTGTTGTTGTTGGTTTCGTCGTTGCTGTTGTTTTTATTGTTGGTGTTGTTGTTGGAAATGTTGTCGTTGTTGTTGTTGTTGTTATTGTTGTTGTTGTTGTTGTTGTTGTTGTTGGTGGTGGTGGTGGTGTTGTTGTTGTTGGTTGTTTCCCGTGGGAATGCCCATCGGCGGCGAGCCTGGGGGGAAACGGGCCTTCCCAGAGGGGTCGAACAGTCTCGGCCCTTCGGACACCTGTTACCTCAAACCGTGCTCGTACTTACTGGTTCTGACGTCACTTCGTTCAGATTCAGTGGAGGCCCATGCCAAGAAACTTCCTGCTCGCCTCCATGGAGCCCTGGGCTTCTTGGGTCTCGATGGTCTTGCTGTGGAGAACGTGCCGCTCGCACGCCAGAAGTCGATGGACGTCCTCGTGTCCCAGGGTTGGGCTTCTTGTGGAAAGGCCTCTTGTCTTGGCATCGCTCGGACGTGTGCATTTCCTTCTCGGCGAGGACCCTCGAGGAGCATCCTCGACCACCTGGCGAGAAAAACACGCACGACACCGAACAAAAAAACACAGGGAATTGACGTCCGAGCGATGGCCAGTTGTGCACTGGCTTCCGCTGCGCGCAGTACTGGCGCCGCTCCGTTCGGAGAGTCGGCTGGCACTCCGGCACTCCGGTGCTTCGCCACGCTGCGGCCCGCGACGCCTCGTCGGCGCCCCGTGGGCCCGGCCCCCCGCTCCTCGGAGGGGGCCCCGCCGAGGTCGCGCCACGGCGCCGCCCCGTGGCCGCCGCGTGGGCGCCCCGTGCGCTGTGTGTGCGTGCGTGTGCGTGTGCGTGTGCGTGTGCGTGCGTGTGTGCGTGTGTGTGTGTGTGTGTGTGTGTGTGTGTGTGTGTGTGTGTGTGTGTGTGTGTTTGTGTGTGTGTGTGTGCGCTGTGTGTGTGTGTGTGTTTGGGGTGGGGGGGGCGGGTCTGCCGAGGTGGCGCCGCGTGGCCGCCCGTGCCTCCTCGTGGGCGCTCGCTGGGCGCCCCGCGCCTCGGGGGGGGCCCGCCGAGGGCGCGTTGCCTCGCCGCCCCGTGGCCGCCCTCGCGGGCGCCCTCGCGGGTGCCCCGTGTTCCTGGGCGGGCGTGCCAAGGCGGCGCCACGCTGCCGCCTCGGGGGCGCCTCGGGGGCGCCTGTCGCTCGGAGCTTCGGCGGTGCAGGTGCCACCCGATAAGGCACCCCGCGCGGACTGCACGATACAGCCTGCGTCACGTAGCTTGCACCCCGCAGCTTCCGCCCTCATCGCACCAACAAGCTTGCACGACATGGCTTGCACCACGTAGCTAGCGCCGCATAGCTTGCACCGCACCGCACGGCTTGCACGCTTGCATGAACCAGCTTCTGCCGCACAGTGTGCCTTCCAGGTTGTGTGATGACAGGCACGGTGGGTCTGCGCAGAGCGGACACTTTCAGGGCACCGCCGCCGTCCCTGTCGAAAGCCAGTGCAAAGCGATCATGGGGCACCCTCGCACGGTCCAGATTTTGCTGCAAATTGTATTTTGCATTGTGTTTGACAGGGATGGTAGGCTTGAGGACAATATATACAGGGCCCCCCCAGTGCCTTACGCGTTTTTTGACATGGATCGCGGGGGGGGTCGCGTGGTCCTGGGTGTGTCGCTGGTCGGGTGGGGGAGGAGGTGCATATTGATAAGGAACTGTGATGGGCCCCTTCCCCGAAGGGGAAGCAGGGGGGTCAGGCGAGGAAGCGCCCCAAACCACCTACGCTCTAAACCCTGAAGTGCTGGTGGGATGCTTTACTCCACTGGGGCCGCGCTGCGGCCGCGTGGCCCTCGGCGTCCGCTCTGTTTGGGGGGCCCTCGGCGGGGCCCCGTCTCCTGGGCCCCCAGCGAGCTGGGAAGCGTCGGGGCGTTTTGCTCGCGCCGCTCCTTCTGCAGCGGAGGGGGGCCTCGCCAGGTTCCCCTGGGCCGTCGAGAGGCGACTTTGGATGAGAAGGTGATCGTTTTCGTATTCGTTGTTATGCCGATCGGCGCAGGCCCTCGCACCCTTCCCCCCCCCCATGGATCTAGGCCTCCTAGATGGGGTCCGAGTGGATGGGGTCGCAGGATCGCGCCGTGTCGTCGATGCATCGGCGATGCGGCTCGATGTGGAGCCCGATTTCCTCCACGCCGGCGTCGCCGATGCGCCGCCGACATCGCCGATGCATCGCCGATGCATCGCCGATGTATCGCCGATGCATCGCCGAGGCGGCGCGATCCTCCGACCCCACGTATTCGGACCCCATCTATGAGGCCTCTAATGGAGTAGACCTTGGCTGTTTTGGGCGCCTGTTTCGAGCAGGTGGAGTCTCCCCCATGGGACGCACTGCTGCAAACAGTCGCACCAAGCAGAGGTCCGGAACCAGCTCCCCCCCCCTCCCCCCCGCCTTCCGCCCAATGTCGAAACGCCGAATAAGCAAACGTTCGCAAGCTGGCCCTGATGGAAGGGGTCGGGGCTTCTGGGGGCCCCGAGACGACACAGGCCGGTGCGTGTGTGGGCTCTCTGGACGGGGGGTCCCCCTGGCAGCAGGAAAAGGTCGCTCGAGACTGAGCGGCCCGCGCGGCGACATCGGATGTCCGCGCGGGCCTCCGAAGATCACAGGGCGTGCTCTTATCACATCTTGTTCTTCTGGACAGAGACACGGGGCGTTCCAAAGAGGGCCTTGCCTTCGAGGATCGAAGGAATTGTCATCTCTTCCTCGGCGGAAGACGGCGGAAGGTCGGCGGAAGTAAAACGAGGCCGCCTCCGCCGGCGGAAGCCGGCGGAAGCTCGGCGGAAGGCGGCGGAGGTAAAGGATGCGCCCCCAAGATATGAAAACGTTTCTGGGTTCAGCGTCCCCGGACGCGGACGCACGAGCCCGCGGCGACTCCGTTGTGACCTGCCGTGCGCGTGGTGTTGCCACGTCAAGAGAGACGCCGGCCCGCCAGCAGCTGCCCCGCCGAAGGCTGCACTTTGTTCCCCGCGGCCCCCCCGGGGGGCGCGCTGGCATCCCGCGGTGCCTCACAGAGCCTCACGTTTGAGGAGGGCTGTGGCCCACGATGCCTTGGGACAAGAGCCTGAAGTTTGAGATGAGAGCTGTGGCCCACGATGCCTTGTAGCATAGCGCATTGCCGTTGGTCTCTGCGGCAGTGGGGGCATTCTTTCTCCTTCTCGCCCGTTTTCCCCGTTTGGGCGAGCTGCGGGTGCTCCTCCTCCTCCTCCTCCTTTTCTTCCTCCACTTCTTCCTCCTCCTCCTCCTCCTCATCCACCTCCGCCTCCTCCTCCGTTTCCACCTCCTCCTCCTCCTCCTCCTCCTCCAGTTGAGAATGCTGCCCCGACGATCCCGCGTCTGCCCGGCCGCTCTCAGGCTTTCGCCCTGTGGAGAAGCGGCAGTGCAGGCGGCCGGTGTTCCATTTCGGTCCCTTCGGGGCTCGAGGATCGTTGGAGGCGAGGGGCGTCTCGGCTTCAGTGCGCAGGATCTCTGGGCCCCCTCATTTCCCCGCCTCGTTCTCCCTGTCCTCGTCGTCCTCCTCATCCTCGCAGTCGTCCTCGTCCCCCTCGCCCTCCTCTCTCTCTACTATCCACCCTCCTCCTTCACCGCCTCGTTCTCCTCCCATTCGCATCCCACGACGGCGGCGACGCTGTCGAATGTCTGCCCGACGGGCCTGTCCCGCAGACGGCTGCGGCGTGTTCCTGGAGACGCTGTGCGGGGAGCACCACTTCGCCTTCGCCTCGACCTCCGAGCTGTGGGATGGCCCGTCGACGGCCTGGGCAGGGCCAAGACGGGGGGACTCAGACTTCGGGCGGACTGCTGGTTTCGATCCCGGCGTTTCTCGTCCACCTGCGGCATCCAAGGCGGGCCGTTCTCGAGAGCTGCCCCCCTCGGAAAGGGTTTTCGTGGCCTCTGGGGGCCCGCGGTTCCGGAGCAATCCATCCGCTGTGTGTCTGGGGATGGCTGCCATGACTCCTCCTCCTCCTCCTCCCCCTCCTCCTCCTCCTCCTCCTCCTCCTCCTCCTCCTCCTCCTCCTCCTCCTCCTCCTCCTCCTCCTCCTCCTCCTCCTCCTCTCTCTCTCTCTCTCTCTCGCACGCGCCACACGAGCGTCTCGCCCGTAGTGTCCGCGGCGAGCGCGCGAGCCGCGCGCCCGTCGCCAGCGCCGCCCCCCACCAGGAAGGTGGGGGGGCAAAAGGTGGGATCAGCCCCCCGCCCGCAGGTGGGCCCGTGAGGGGGGCCCAGTGGCGGGACGGGGGGCTGGCTCGTCGCCGTCGGCGCCCCGCCGCACGGGTGGGCCCATGGGCCCATGGGGGGGCCCAGTGGTGCGACGGGGCGCCACCAGCTGCGCGGCCGCCGCAGCCCTCATCTGAGGGCCCTCTGGTCGAGCACGTCGCACCATACGCTGCAGCCCACGCCTCCAGTATACCTCGAGCTCCTTGAACTCCTCCGTCGCTTCCATTGAGCCCAACGCTCATAGCCTCAGATATTGATATGTCAGCTTCCACCATGAATACGTTCCCAACCATTCTCGACATATTGCCCATCAACTCTATGAACATGGCCACCTTGTCACACCACAGGTCGTGTTCCCTTGAGGCCAAGCTGGCGGAGGGATCGGTGGCGCCTACACTCTTTCTCCTCAAGGTCGATATTCTCAAAACCGGCGCGAATACCTCCCCGCACTGCAGCTTGGATGCCATATTTGACCTTCCACCCCTGATAATCACATCATCCATGTCGAACTTCTCCATGTCTGGGACCTCAATGTGAAGCTGGCCACCGGTTGCTTCCACCACCTCCCCAATTCTGATGTATTCGCCCCATTGTTCTTGAATGCCAGAATTCTTGAGATGGAACCTGTCTTATATCCCACTGGTTGCAGCTGATGGAATTGCCCAGGCTCAAAGTCAATTGTCACCTCTGGTGGCTCAATTGCTCCTGCTTTTTGTTGTCCTCGCCTATGTTTTACCTGATCATACACTGGTGGACACATTGCCTTCGATTCGGGATAACCTAGCGACCTCAAGCGCGCGGCCTCCCGACGGTCCCTCTCATTTAGCTCTGCAACTAACTCATCGTCCAGTTGGGGAATAGTATCACGAAGCTTTTCCTGACAACCCGTTTTCCTAGATCGTAGATGATAAAGCAATCGTGTCCTCGTATGAAAGTCAGTACTGCGTGCCCTACACAATCCTGTTTCTGCATACTTTACTGCATCCAATTGTCCTCCGTGAATCTTGGTATGGTGATATTGCCAGGCTCTCTTTGTTTTGAACATTGCCCCACATTCGTAGCATAGTATACGACGACGTGCCTCCTCTCCAGGATCCTGTTCGGGAAAAAGCCGCATAGTAGTATTTTTCCCGACTCTCTGTAAGCACTCACCATGCCCCTTTAGCCTAGTCGTTTTCCACGCAAGGTTGCAACTATTCTGATAATGTCTCCTGGAAGTCCTGGTGACCGTTATCCAATCCTTAAATGCCACCACGTTGTTCGTCCTCTCTGGTACAATTCATCGTAGCCATTCTAAATATTCACGTACCTGTCCAAGCCATGAGCCTTCCCAGCCATTAGCTTCCAGAAGTAATTTCAAATTGCCAGGCCCATAGTTGATGACATGCTCGAAGTACTTCAGCCGCCGAGCCCTCCGTATGAGATCGAGCCCCAGTCGTTTCGTTTTTAAGAAGACAGCATCGTCGTTAAAATGTCCCTCGGCATTCGCTACATGCACCATCCTCGCAGCTGCACGCAGAGTACCAACATTCGCCGCTTTTATCAGATTCTCGCTAGTAACTCCCAAATCGTGCCATCTCTCCATTCGTTGGAAGAGCTTAGAGAATGCGAGGGCCTCACAGTACCTCACCTTTGCCTCAACCGACAGCGTGCCCTTGTTGAGTAATACCCTCTGTCTCGGCCCCATAGCATGGTCGTGCATCTGGATCCTCCATGTAATCTCTGGTCTCCACGATGCGTCAAAGGATACAATTGCCCCCATGTGCTTATACTGCGTTTCAACGTAGAATGAGAAATCATATTCCAAACTCCTGAAGGAGACATCTTCACCTGGGTACAACTCCTGCCGCAGCTGATCCCTTTTTCGACCACGCAATTGCACAGGGGTCACAGTTTTTCCCCTTCCGTAGTTTGGCTCCATGAAGTGAACAATGAAGGTTTCGTGCATAATGTCCATTGCTGCTCGTAATGACCTGAACATCTCATCATTATCAATACTAAGCGGAATCATTACATCACCAACGAATGTTACGTCCATTATTTTCTTCTCGCTGTAGTTTTCCATGGGTATCGAACGCTCCTCTGGTAGATGGTCTTCGCAATCGAATAGTAGTGCATGTTCCCGAAGTCGTTCGTTCACCATCTGCAGCGGCTTGGTGAAAACAATATTGAAGAAATAGTCTGCTGTCGCACATCCTGGTCTCGTCCCATCGAGTGGGCAATCCTATCTTGTTGCATCCTTCCACTTCGAAGAATGTCATCCTCTGAGGTTCAGCTGTGGGATGCCTGAGATGGGGGTCAATATTCTCTGATCCCAGGATAGCTGGTTGTGATAACACCTCCATTGCCAGTGGTAGCAGGCCCAACGGGATGTCACACTTGTCGCGAATGCGCATAGGCTCGTCGTCCAGATATTGAATTTTACACGCCATCTGACGGACAATCCCATGAAATGCAGCCACCAAATCAAGAAATATAAATGCAGCTGGTTTCCCAATTTCCTCTGCAATGTTTCCAACCAGCCTTGCTTGGTGCGCCGCCATAGTCGGTGACCGATATGACCTCCCTCCGATTTGAGTGCCCCTCAACGTGATGTCGATCGTATACGCAAGCTGAGAACGGAAAACCTATAATGGTGTTTGGCAAACACATTACACGCGGTAACTGCTCTGTACCCCTTATTGGAGTATTGATTGCCATTCTCTTTCGAAACCTCCGCCAACCTGATGTGTTTGAATGAAATGGGCCCGGTACCTGTGAACATGATTTGCCGGAAATCGGCGTGGCCAACCTAGCCATCTCTTTCGGTGCGACTTCGACCAGCTCCTCAATACTTCCATCTTGGCCTTCAGCTCGGCGAGATGGCCCCTTGGAGAACATCAGTTCAATTTGTTGGAGAGACGGTGCCATATCAATCCTCAGAGGAACTGAATCAAGGTCCGTGCTTGGGTATCTGTTGAACTGATCAACGTATTGTTTAGCGTCCATTACCTGCGCATCCTCAAGTTTTGAGTACGCCGCCAGTCGATTTTCACCCATCTCGCTCTCGTTGGTGATCACGTTGCCTTTGTAGTCAATCCTATATGGTAAAAAAGGAGCCATTGGTATACCTTGGGTGTTGGCGCCCTCCGCATCTCAGTAGTCGTTTGACTTCTCTCCATGCAATCCGTTGACCCCCAATCGCCGAGTGCTCACCAATCGATATCGCAATCTTTTCCGGATACTCCACCTTCTCGAAGGCAAGTCGCGCAGACAAGATACTTTGCGTTCGAATGAGGAAAGCATCCAGTTGAGCTCCGAATTCCGTAGCGGACCATATCTTATCCTGAAGAAAACCGCATGCCAACACTAGTTGGCAGACATATTCGTACCATGGGTCTGATTGTTTTGCAAACAGATGAGCCTGCTATGGAAGATGACGTACAATGTTGTTGAATGCGTTCTCTTCCATCCTTCTCCTCTCTCCTCTGAGTTTCCAAAGCATATCTCCTTAGCCTGATGAGCTGCGTGACCTTCCGACTGATGTATGATTGGTGCGGGGTGAACTTGTCCTTGGAGAAAAGGGACTTCGCGTGTTCCTTGATTTTGCCGATGGTTTCCTTAGACTGCCCGTTGATCTCCTCGCTCCATTTCCCTGGGTGTTCTTTTCCGAGCCTTTCTCGTAACTGTCTTTGTCGCCTTTCATCCGCAAGCTCTTCCATCGATGGGTTGACCCGTCCAACGCCAGGTTTCGTTGCGGATGAGTGATCACAACATATCTCCACCACTACAGGACGATGATCTTCTTGGCTTCGTCCGTTGTCCAGGTCTTTGATGATGTAAAGTCCAGTAGTTGCATCATGCCATTGCTCACTCGTAGCAGTGTAACCTGTCCGATGTAATGCGCTTCCATCTGTATATGTCCAATCCGGGGCATCCCCTTTGAGCGTGTTGATGAGGTACATCTTCTCACGCATGCAAAGGTCAACCAGCCAATGTCCAGACTCATCAGTCTTACTTGGTGGACCTTCGCTTCCAATATATGGTAACTATCATGCTTTCTGGTTCATTCTTGCTATGGCGCCCATGAGAAGAAAATCGCAATGGTCCTTTCCTCATATTTCCACCGTTCCATCCCGCCAAGCTTGCCGTTCAGCTGCTGGCCCACCCCGCTGTGGTGCGTGCAAAATGGCAATGGCACAGTGCAAGTGGGGGGCTTGAATACGTACTATAGTCTCCTGGGATCTTTGACCAAGACCCGAAGATGTTTCCCGGCAATGAAATATTTGATGGGGTCCCTTTTGCCCCTCTCCCTGGTGGCATACGGAATAAACGTAGATATCAGTAGTGCACATCCTAGTCCACCAGTGTCAGCGCCTGATCGGAGTGTAGTGTAATTGTCGGCCCACTGCTGCCCCTCTTTTCCTCTGGCTTCCTTGCTTACGATTAGTAACAGCTGTTCTTCGTGAAATTGTAGCCGTGGCCGTTGAGGCCGATGTTTTTTAGCTTCCTTTTGAACCATGCTCAATTTCCCCGACTTGGTCTCCGTAAATGACATGGCATTGTATGAAGCAATCTTGACATGAACGTTCGCCTTCATGGTCATGGTCTCTGTGGTTGCTACCTCCTCATTGGCGTAGGCTATGGCCTTAAGCTCATCAGTAGATTCCAAATTCGCATGGTGCAATTGTGGCCGAGGAGGTAGACGAAAACAAAGCCCGTCATCCGTCGCACTTGGGTAGCTGCTGGCCTCTTCTTGTGCATATCTTGGCCATGCCCACTGTAGCCCCTGACAGTACTTTCTATCGATTCCGCGACTTGAAAATGTGGGCACGGTAGTAACCTTTTAATGTTCTCTTTGGCAATGCTGTCGACCAAATGATTCCAATTGTCAGCCTCGTGGGATTTAGTATATAGAAAGCATCTATCGCATGTGCTCCAGACCTCCTGTGCGAGTGCAGAGAGAAATGCCGCGGATCGTGGACTTGGCCGATGCCCATGTTTCTTGTCAAGAATTCCCAGTGTAATCTTTGAGTCCGAGAAAATAGTCCATTGCATCATCCTGTATGCATTCTGGAGAACAAAAAGGAGGGCCCATATCATAGCCACAATCTCAGAACTCGTACTGTCCATATGGCTTCCTTCGAATACTATCTGTGAGCTTCCACTTGTCCTCGATGCCAGATATCCTTGAAATGAACTTCCTTCCTCATCCTGAAAGTTGACCACCACAGCCCACCCTTCACGAGTAGAATCAGCTTCCAAATGAGTTCCATCTGTCCAAATATGCGCTGCAGTCGGCATGCATGGCCGCCACGGTGCCATTCGCAAAGGTTGCTTGGCCTTCTCGCTGAGTTCAATCCCATCGAGGTCTCGGGCAAGCTGCATTGGAATCTCGAGTAGTAGATCCTGCCGACTGAGTAGATCTCGAAATGGCCCTGGAATCTTAACTTGGCACAGCCTGCCGTCAGTCCGTTGTGCTTCCAGGTCCATCGTTGGGCTATGAGCATGTGTCCGAAATTGATGAAAGAGTAGCATCTCCCCATCCATATACTTGTCCTCCAAGCCAGGGGGATGAGGAATTCTCGTACATGGGCCAGTCGGGGGGGCCTCTGGATGAGGATCTCCGCCACTGTGTGTAGTGTGTTCCGTCAAATCCATTGTGGTTGCCCTGCAGTTCGCTCGCCCCCCCCGATCAAGAAAAACAGTACCATTCGCAAGTGCGTCAGGAGCATGGTTGAGGCTCGGTGGATGGATCCCACGGCGCCCCTCCTGTTGTCCCTCTGTATGGTGCAACTCTTGCTGAACATCGCAAGGTGAAGTAGACGATGAGGTATATCCTGTATGCTCAGAGGAAATCCCGCAATCCGTCTGCATACTAGGCCAAATGCCATGAACTCCTGACTTACATGTGACCCTTCCTGATACTCCTTCACTGCAGCGGCCGTCACTCTGCAGAGAAGGGTGCCACCTCACTTTTTTGCATGCGAGGCCGGTGCTGTTGATGGCATTGTCTGCGAGGTTATCCGTGTCCTGTCGCTCGGTTGCCCAAATCCATTCCCTCCAACTTTTTCGCCCATGCGTATTTTAGCTGGTGGCTGATGTCCTTGTCGGCTCCCTCCACTGTCGGACTCGTGATCCCTTCCCCTTTGTGGTGAACCTTCAGGAGTTGAGATCGCAAAATTCTTTTGGGGGGATCTACCGCTTGTGGCATCATTGGAACCGTCGGTGATATCACTTCCTGCTTCCTTCTCTCGAAAAACGGCTGCATTGCCCTGAATTTACCAGCATTCTGCGCACCATTGTTCACCGTGAAACTGGGCGAGATATATGGATCATCTTCAACTTGTCCAGGGGTCGCTTGTTCATCGGGGATAGACGATTCTGCTACTTCCGTTGGAGCCATTTGTTCGTGCAGCCCATCATGATCTTGACCGCCCTCCTCTGGTACTGGAATATTTTGGACCTCCACAACCGTAACCTCCTCCACTATATCTTCCGGCCTTCCACCCCCTGCATGCATATGTTGTTGCTCCTGCTGGGGAGGGCTGTCCTTCTTCTCATCGTTCTTCTTCGTTTCCCAACGTCCATATTCCTTAGCAAACTGACGTAGGTCTTGGAGGTCCCCAGCTTGGGCTTGATCATTCTGTTCTTTATATAATGCTTGCAGCTGTCAATATGCTGCTTATATGATATACCACTGAATAGCTGTTGATGCTGAAACTCGAGCCATTGCTGATACAGCTGATGCTGCACTTGTAATGCTTGGAGCTGCTCGGCCTGCATCGCCTGTTGCTGAGCTTCCTGCTGTTGCTGGGCCTGTTGTTGTGCAATCTGAGCTTCGGCCATCTTTTCCACTTCAACCAACCTCTTGTGTGCAACTTCCAGTGCCTCCTTTCCTCCACGAAAGCCCTGTAAGTATTCTTCGCAATCGTACTTTGACCAATTATCTTCTCCTGCATGTCGAACTTGGCTTTCAGCTCCGCCTGTGATGTCGCCTGAGCCGCAACCATCTTTGTCAACTGGGAGATCTGTTCCGCCACCTGTGCTAATGGATTTGCAGGCCTTGGAGGAGGTTGGGGGGGACGTCCCGTATCGGGGAAAGCCGCGCTTTCATCCTCGCACCCCATGATGTCGTCAATGTCCTCCTCCTCTTCTTTTTGTCGCTGAAGATCATGCAGAAGCTCCTCCAGCCGTGTCTTTTGTCTTCTCAGCTCGACCTCTTGTTCTTGCAACTTCTTCCTCTCTATGACGTTCTTGCGTACCTGGGCCTCGACCTTCTCCATGTCATGGTCCAAGATTGTTTTTTGTTTGTACGATGGCCTCATACCCAGTCATTGGAATTTTATAACGCTGATTTCATTCCTCTGTGTCGTCGCATCTTCCTTTGCCTCGTGTGTTGCGGCCACCATTTTCAACAAGACATTCACACGCTTGAAGGCGTTGTCCTTGAATTGCTTCATTCCCGCCTTGTCCTCAGGTGGCCATACGAACCCTGGATATGAAGACGCCGCATCACTCGTTGCATTCGGAATAGATTCATACAATTTGCCCATGCCATTGTTATCCCTTTTTCCATTCCTTGACATCGATCTCGGCCTCGAACTGCTTCGTCGGCTTCGTCTATTGTTCTGACTCCACGGTGTTGCATCCTTCCAATTGTGCTGCTGGTGCCAATCGTATTTTGTAGCGCCGCCACCGTAGTTCCTCTGCTGTCTGCCCGCCATGATCTCCTCGTCCAAGTATCTTTGGGCGCTGTGGTGCTCTGACAGAGTCCTGGCGGCTGACGCCACTCTCAATCGTGTCCTTGCTGCTGCCCGAGTTGACCTCAGGCGCCTATGCCAGGCTGGCTCTCCTTGCCTCCTAGTAGTCGTTGTCGCTGAAACCAGCCGCCGCGGCCGCCCGTGAGGCAGCACGCCTTGAGCCAAAATGGCTTGAGCCAAAATGTCTGCGGACTCCTCCTCCTCCTCCTCCTCCTCCTCCTCCTTCACCTCCTCTCCTCCTCCTCCTCCTCCTCCTCCTCCTCCTCCTCCTCCTCCTCCTCCTCCTTTTCTGCGTATCAGTGACATCGGAGTCTCAAGGGACGTTGCCATCCTTCCTCCTCCCCCTCCTCCTCCTCGTCCTGCTCCTGACCGCTCATGCTCCTCTCCCTTCTCGGCCACCTATTCCCCTCCTCCCCTGGGCATCCGAGAGCACCAGTCGGCCCCCCCCCCCTGGTGCGTCGTGCGCGGCTCCCCAGGCCTCTCCGATCGTCCCGATCCTGCGGTCCAACGGGCTGCAGTTCGCGACCTTGCAGAAGAGCCACACGGGGGACACGGGGAGGAGGAGGAGGAGGAGGAGGAGGAGGAGGAGGAGGAGGAGGAGGAGGAGGAGGAGGAGGAGGAGGAGGAGGCGCCAGATCAAGTAGTGCTGCGTGGAACGCTGCAGCCCCGCGGCTCGAGTTCGCCCAGCGTCCCCAGACGTCTGACGTATTGAGAGATTCGGCGCCGAGGTTTTCCGCAGTGTTCGGCCTTCGGGGGCCCTCGCCTGGCCCCGGGGCCGTCCACGGACGACTCAGAAGGCGAAGCCAGCCCCCTGGAAAGGGGCCGGGTTCCCGCGGGCCCCGTCGGGTCCGGTCAGTTCGTGAGGGCACGGGTGGGCCGCCACCACCAGAGCCCGCAGAGGGGAGCGGAGGGCGGTGCGCGGGGGGGGGGACGGCCGTCGCGTGGCCCGGAGAGCGGGTGGGCGACGTGTGGCCGTGGTGTCGAGGTGGCTGCGGCTGGCGCTGGGAAGGTGGCGTGCGGCGTGGTGCCGCCGGCCCTCTCGTTGCACCGGGCACCGCTCGGACGTGTGCAGCTGTTCCTGGCGAGGACCATCTTGGGACATCATGCGAAGCAGTGCGCTCGCGGTGTCGAAGAGTGCCCTGGGAACGGGCGTCCCAGCGATGGCAAAGACACGCTAATTATCCCCCATCTTGGGGATAGCGTGTACCGAAGAAGCCCTGGCAGGTGTCGTGCACAGAGGGGCCCTCGCGGGGGTATCGCCTCGGGGGGGTATTGCCGTGTGCTTCTCGGAGATCGATGCTGCACGCAATCTCTCCAGCGCCAACCGTGGTGTGGGGTGCTTGCCGACACTCCGATGGGACCGCAGCGGCGATCCGGAGCGTTCCAGAAAGGGCCTCGCCTTCGAGGATGGAAGGAGTTGCCATCTCTTCCTCGGCGGAGGGCGGCGGAAGGGCGGCGGAAGGTCGGCGGAAGCAGAAGGAGGCCGCCTCCGCCGGCGGAAGCTGGCAGAAGGCCGGCGCGGCGGACGGCGGCGGAAGCAAAAGATGCGCCCGCAAGAGATGAAAGCGTTTTTGGGGTTCAGGGTCTGCGGAATCCGCCATCCATCACCCAGCCTCGCCCCAGTGGCCCCTGGCGGTCCGGGCGAACCTTGTCTCCCATAGGAGGTGGCGTCTCGGGGTGGGGAGAGCTGCTGCGGAGTGCAGGTGGAGCGAGATCTTCCTTGCTCGTCAAATGTGCAACCTTGATGCGCCGACCCAGCGGGCCAAAGGCGTGCAAGAAGAATCTCCGCTATGATGGTTGCAATGCATGGTTCGCATTCGCGGGCGCGGCTCGGCCCCAGGGGGTCCCCGGACGAAAATGACCCTGCCCACTGGCCACGGATGCCAGAGCTCCCGGGAGCGGCCTTCAGGCCCCCAAGACCGCTCCAGGAGCGCCCCAATGGACCCCAAGGAAGCTCTACGAGGGCCCAATAGCCGGAAGGAATGTGGGTGGGACTCCCCAAGGTGGCCTGGCGATTCCCAGAAGGTTCGCCCCCCCGACGGCGAGGGTGACGACGACAACGGCGACGGAGACCGCGACGACCGCGACGACAACAGCGACAACGACGGCGAAGGACTACAACGTCATGTGCGGGTTGGGCATCCTGGCGGTCTTCTCCGGGGACTTCTTGGCGCACGAGGCCCAGGTGACCAGCGGCCAGGGCCAGGCCGCTCGGGCGAGGGGCGAAAGCGCGCGGGCACGGACCCCCCCTCCAGCTGAAGTGCAAACCCAAGGGCGCCCTCGAGGGCGCGAAGTTATTCGCGCCTCGCGCCTCGCGGTTCGGCTCCGACTCCTCCTCCTCCTCTTCTCCCTTGGAAGGCGGCGCCGGAGCGCGAAGCTATTCGCACCCCGCGCTTCGCGCCGCGCGAGGCGCGACGTTGGGAGCCCTGGAGGCCCGACGGCGGAGACTCCTCCCGGTCCAGAGGCGGAGGCCCCCCCCCGCTTCCAGCGGGAGCCAGGGCCTCACCAGCCTCGAACGTATCCCCATCCCTAAGATTGACACGCCAGAAGGCGATGACAATCTTAGGGATGCGCCCTGAAGAACTAAGGGAATCCCTAAGATTGGCATTGTGTTGAGGCGATGCTCAGTTTAGGGATAGGGATCTGCTCCAGGCTGGCAAGGGCCTGCCGCCTTCTCTCGCTGAGGGCAAGAGTCGCGACAGGAGGACTGTGGGCAGGGCCTGGCCTCCCGGGTGCCCCGGCAGGGCCTCCTGGGCCGTCCAAGGAACGGCTCGGGATGGAAAGCGGGCCCTGGGGATGGGGTCGAGACCTCCAGGGGCCCACGCTGCAAAAAAGCGTGACGTCCCTGGTCTAGGGGTGAAGATCGGGAGGAGGAGGAGGAGGAGGAGGAGGAGGAGGAGGAGGAGGAGGAGGAGGAGGAGGAGGAGGAGGAGGAGGAAGAGGATGCGTATGCTTTTTTGTTGTGTTGCGTGTTGTGTGTTGTGTGTCGTGTGCCGTGTGTCGTGTGTCGTGTGTCGTGTGTCGTGTGTCGTGTGTCGTGTGTCGTGTGCCGTGTGTTGTGTGTTGTGTGTTGTGTGTCGTGTGTCGTGTGCCGTGTGCCGTGTGCCGTGTGCCGTGTGTCGTGTGTCGTGTGCCGTGTGTCTTGTGTCGTGTGCCGTGTGCCGTGTGTCGTGTGTTGTGTGTTGTGCGTTGTGTGTGTTGTGTGTTGTGTGTTGTGTGTTGTGTGTGTGTGTGTTGTGTGTGTTGTGTGTGTTGTGTGTGTGTGTGTGTGCGTGTGTGTGTGTGTGTGTGTGTGTGTGTGTGTGTGTGTGTGTGTGTGTGTGTGTGTGTGTGTGTGTGTGTGTGTGTGTGTGTGCGTGCGTGCGTGCGTGCGTGCGTGCGTGCGTGCGTGCGTGCGTGCGTGCGTGCGTGCGTGCGTGTGTGTGTGTGTGTGTGTGTGTGTGTGTGTGTGTGTGTGTGTGTGTGTGTGTGGAGGGGGGGCGCGCGGAGCCTGGGCGCAGCCCAAGGACCTCGCCAAGCTCGTCCAGACGCAGGTGGCCAAGGCGCTGGGCAGCTTTCCCGGGGAGGCGCCGCGGAGACTGCCGAGAAGGGTGCGGAGACCCGCATCGTCTCGGATCCCGCCAAGGACCTGCAGGCTCGCATCAGTCACTGGCGCAGCTGCGCCAAGGGGGCCACCAGCGAGGTTGATAAGCAGTTCTTCGAGGCCAAGGTGTCAGAGTTTCAGGAGCTTCTCCTCCAGACCAAGCCGCCCGAGGCCGTGGAGGCCTCCGTCAGTCAGCGGCTGCAGCGCACCAGGGCGGCGAAGGTCAAGGCCGACGCGACGCTCGAGGCCAAGAGGGCTGCGGTCGCGAAGGCCAAGGAGATGTTCGACGAGGAGGTCGCGGCCTTGGGGGTTGCCCCTGTGGAGGTAGAGGCTAAAACGACCTCCCAGAAACAGTACGGAGGCGGCGCAGTGCTCAGCCTGGAGCCCTCCGCAGAGCAGTGCCAGGCAGCTGGCGAGGGGTTCGCCGAGTGGCTCGCTGCCGACAAAGAGCAGGGCAACCTCGGGAAACCCATCGCCCTGTTGCAGGAGCAGGCGAGTGCAGGTGCAGTTCGTGCTGCGGCGGCTCCTGGTGATGATGATGACGATGATGATGGCGACCTCCTTGCTGATGGCTTCACGGCAGGCGATCAGGATATGTGTCTCGACGAAGATCCCCAGCGTTGCCTCATTGAGTTTGCCGAGCAGGCCGCGGCTTGCAGCGTGGACGCCGACCCCGAAAAGCGCCGCGCGGCGGTCAAGAGGGCCCACGAGGACAAGCTCAAGGGCTTGAAGGTCAAGTCGGCCATTCGGAAGCAGCGGCGGGTTTAGCGGCCGCCAGGGTTCGTCGAGAGAGACGGTCTGGCGCTTCTGCTCAGCCAGCGGCAACACGTGGGCCAGCAGCACGGGCCGCAACTCGTTCGAGGCGATCGTCGACTGGAGGTTGGCGGAGCGCACGACCAGTGTCATGGCGCCGCCCCATTTCTGGGCAGGCCAGGATACGCGCAGGCGCGACGGTGGTGAGTCGCGCAGCGTGTCCAGCTGGCTGGCGCTGCAGGGCAACCGTGATGCGGTCACGCCCTGCCTGGTCAAGGGCAAGCACAAGCTGGCCATGTCCTCGGGGGGCGTGGCGTGCGCGGCCAAGCACATCACGGCCGCAACCTATAGCTACGACGACCTGGACGGCCTGGCCAAGCTATGGGCGGGTAGGATCGCTGGCCTCAAGGCTCAGGCGGTGGTGCCAGGCGGGATTAGGCTCGTCTCCGTCTACCTGTTCGATGGGCTCGGCTTCGAGGGCAAGAACATCACGCTCCTGCGCAGCCTGGGCCGCTGGCTGGCAGAGCTGCGCGCGCCGTGGGTGATCGGCGGCGACTGGAACATGCCTGCCGGTGACGGTGGGATCGCCAGCTGGGCGCAGCTCCTCGGGGCCTCCGTCGTGGCAGCGGGAGGCGCGGCCTGCTACCCAAGCCCTGGGGCACCGAGGGGGCTGGGCTTCTTCGCGGTTCCGCGTGGGCTCGCCTTTTGCGCGCGCCAGGTCATGGTGCGCGCGGGGGCGCTCTCGGCACCCCGCTCGCCCATCGAGCTGCGCATCTCTGGCTTCTCGCTGAACCTGTCCGTCCAAGTCCGTCTGAAGCGGGGGGAGGTCCCGACGGCGAGGCAGGTGGGGCGCCTCCCCGAGCCGCTGGTCCACAGCTGGAGCTGGGCGGAAGGGGGGGGGCCAACAGGCCTGGGCCTTGTTGGGGCGTGGCGGGAGTGGCTCAGGAACGTGGGGGATGAGCTCTGCTGCCAGTTTGACCTTCAAGGGCCAGCAGGCGAGAAGCACCGCGGCAGGGCCGACGGCGTGAGCCTTCGCACCGTCTCGCTGGACGTGTTGGTCAAAGGGCGCCAGCTGCCGGGCCAGTCGGGGGCCGCCAGGGCTGGGCGGCCCCTGGCTGCGGTGCTGGGCAGGGCGAGGTCGCTCTGGAACGGCCGCGTTGGCTCCGACCGCAGCGGGGGGGGCAGCATAGGGTGCGAGCGGGCAGCCGCGGACGCGCGGGTGGCCGTGGCCTCCCGCAGCACCCAGCTGACCGCCGATGCCGCCGACGGGCGGGTGGCCGATGCCGTCCGCGGTCCGAGCGCTGCCCCCCCCCCGCATGGTCAGGATGCCTTCGAGGTCGCGCTGCCGCCTGGAGGACGGCCCTTCCTGCGAGGGCGCGGGCCTGTTGACGCCCCCCATGCGCAGCCGCAGCCTGGGCCTGGTCGCGGGCCCCAGCCCTCGCGGGCTAGGGGGGGGCGCGCGCCCGCCCGGCGATCCCAGGAGCAGCCGGGAGTGGAAGGCTTGGTGTCCTACGCGCAGGGCCTTGCCGAGGGTTCGTTGCGGGTTGAGCGACCAGCGTCGCAGCAAGCAGCCCGAGAGTCCAGTGCTTCTCCTCATTCAGAACAGGAAGAACACATAAACGCAAAGGGTTTTATTGGATTTACGCCAGAAGGGGGTGTCGTTGAGAGGGTGCCTGCCACGGATGCGGGGATCGGGGTGGCGTCGGTGTCTGGAGCTGGCGGTTTGCGTGGCAAGTGCGTTTCGCTGGTCGCATGTGTTCGGAACGCGTGGCGGGTGGAAAGGCCGCTCGCCAGCAACTGGCAGTCCTCTGCCCGCGGGCCAGGACAAATCGTCGCGCGCTCGCAACGGGGCGCGGGAAAGGGGGTCGGGAAGGGAGCGCGAGTCTCATCCCCAAGAAGTCCTTTCGATAGGCAGCACACAGTTCTTTTTCGATGCATCTGCCGCACGGCCAACCGAACGAACGAACAGCTGTCTCGGCGCGCAGTGTTAGCTTCGCTTGCGCGCATCCTGGCTTCCTTCCGTTGCGTCCGTCGCTCCTTTCTCGCCCTCCTCTTATTTTCCCTCTTCCCCCGTTGTGCCTTGTCCCGCTCCGCTTCCAGCTCGGAGCTGTCGCCGCGCGCGAAGAGCGCAACCCAAAAGGCGTTGTTCTAATTCCTTTGTGTGCCGCGAAGTCTCGTGTAATTCCTTGGCGCGCGGTCTGGTTGCACTGCCAGCGCGGGGGGCGCGCAGAGGAATTGCCTTTGTGTGCGATCGTTTCCGCCGCCCCCACGAGAGCACGCGCGGTTCCTTTGTGTGGAGTTTGCTTTCCCGCCTCGAGGAGCGCGCGGGGCCTGTCGCTACAGTCGCAAGGCCGCGGCGCCTGGCAGTGCGATGCAGCTGCGCCGGATACCGCGCCCAAGACGATCCTACGTGGATCTCGGTTCTTCTGCCGAAGTCGCGCTGGCAGCTGGCCAGCCACGTCGCCAGCCCTGCGTGCCCGCGCGCGCTGCTGCGTTCTGCTGCCGCGACGCGTGCTGCTGTCAACGGATGAACAAACTGACGTTGCACGGCGGTTTGTCTGTGCCAAACCACCGTGGGATGTTCGTCGGTAGCGGATCTTGGGATCTCGTCGCCGCCGACAGCCTTGCCGCACCATGCATTTCAACTGCATCCTAGAGCACGGCCGTGCATCAACCCTGGTTCGGGTCGCTGGGGATCCAGTGGCATGTGTGCACATGCGTTGCACCGTTGGTGGTGCCAGAACCCTTTGCGTGAAATTCATTTTTTTTTTTTTTTTTTTTTTTTTTTTCTTTTCTGGCTCCTGCTCATGCTGGCGGGGGGGACTCGAGTGCAGCAGACGCAGTGGAGCAGCTGCGGGCGTGGCCCGAGGAGCTGCTGGGCCAGGTGCGCGACCTCCGCGCGGCCATCGGCCGCGAGGTTGTCGGCCGCCTCGGGCCCAGTGAGCTGGCCGACTGCAGCTTCGCGATTCCAGACCCTGGAGCTGCGCTGCTCGCCGGCGGGGCCAGCTTGGCCGAGGCCGAGGAACGCCTTCGCGAGCGTGCCGACGCGGTCGGCAAGCAGCAGCAGCAGCAGCAGCAGGCCGCCTGGCACCGCTGGCAGGGCTGGGCTAGAGGGGCGGTGCTCAATGGCGGGGCGGAGGCTCACAGGTGCAGCAAGGCCTTTTCAGCGCTCGACGGGCCCTCGGACTCCGACGGGGCGCTGCTGCTGGGGGGCGCGGCCGTGGAGGCGCTGCTCGCCGAGTGGCAGGCCCGCTGGCAGGCGGGCAAGGCGCCGCTCGGGGCCGAGGCGCTCGCGGCGGCGGAGAAGGGGGGGGCCCCCGCGGGCCGGCCTGGCAAGCCTCAAGCGGGTGTTGGGCCGCTTCGCTCACCGCACGGGGCTGGGTAGTGACTGCGTCAGCCTGAGGTCGTGCCTCCTGCTGCCCGACGAGTTCCTGGTGCGCGTCCTCGACCTGATTGAGCTGCGGGGGCGTTCGCCGTCGTGGTCCGCCCTCTGGCCCACGCTGATCATCTTCATTGGCGGGGGTGGTGGCGGCCTCGGGCCGATTGCGCTGATCGCCAGCCTGCTACGAGTGTGGGGCCGCCTGAGGGCGGACCTCGCCCAGCAGCGGGAGCGCGATCACAGGCTGGCGGCCTTTCGGGGAGTGCGTGGCAAGTCGTGCGACCGCGTTGGCTGGGGGCGCAACGTGCTGGGCTACTACGCCTACGCGCTCGGCATGGAGTCTGGCTCCCTCTTCACGGACTTGAAGAAGGCGCGCGAATTTGCTTCGCATGCCACCTTGGGCAAGGAGGCCCAGGAGGTCGGCTTCAGCATGCGCGCCCTCCGTGCGGCGTGCGCCCTGTGCAGCGGGCCGCGGGCGATCTCCTTCCGGGGCTGCTGCAGCGCGGCTGTCACGGTGGACGGCGGGGCGGCCCTTGCGGGCTGCAGCCTGGCGACCGCGATGATCAAAGTCATGCTGTACCGCATGTTCATCAGCCTCGGCCGTGAGCGCCCGACGGTGGCGGCGCGCGACGCGGTGGACGACGCGTCGGCGCAGTGCATCGGGGCGGCGAGGCATGTGGCGGAGTAGCTGGGCGCGGTGGGCCGTGAGCTCGCCACAGGGTTTTCTTTCCTAGGCCTCGCGCTGCCTGGGAACGAAGAGCGCGGAGCTTCGTGCCAGGCAACCCCGCGACCGCAGAGCCCCAAAGGCACGCCGCTTGGGGCCCTGCGCGGTGCACAGCGCCAATCTTCGCGCCAGCCTCGCGCAGTCTTCTAAGGCGCCCCGCGCGGCGGAAACCCTTGCAAATCCTGGGCGAGGCTATCGGATCCTCACGCCTGCCAGCCGTCGCCGCATCCGTGCCCCCGCTCAGAAGTTCCTGCGCGCGTGCGTTTCCCCCGCGCGAGGCGCCCCCTTGAGAGACGACCGCCCTCCTGGACTCGCAACTCACGGGGGGGAGCTCTGTGAAACAAACCACCGCGCTCCATCTTGTGACCGTTTTGTTATTCGTTATTTTGCCGATCGGCGCGGGCCCTCGCACTCCCCTCCCCTCCCCGTGAAGTAGATATTGGCTGTTTTGGGCGCCTGTTTCAAGCAGGTGGACGGCTCCCCATAGGATCCCCCGCTGGGGCACTGTTCCAAAGCAGGGGTCCGGAGCCAGACCCCTCCCCCCTCCCCCCCCCTTCCGCCTAATGTCGAAACGCCGAATAAGAAAACGCTCGCCTTTCGAGTCATAAGATAATTATGCGTAAAGGTGCGGCCGCCCCGCTTCTGAAAGGAACCACCCGGCATCCGCGCAGCTGGCACTTGGCTGGCACTGGTAGTCAGCGCTGGGGAAGTGCAGTCAAGTCGTATAGGGAGGCTGAACAACTTTCCAAGGCTACCCTCGCATCCGTGCCCTTTCGGCCCATCCTTGGCGACTTTCGCTGGCCAACCCCGTTCGAAAACGCCAACATGGCCCTCCAAGGCCCCTGCATCCTTACCGCGCATCGCTGTTCTGCGACTTGACTGCGTCGGCCATACCCCTATTTTCCAGCAGCTGCCGCCCTCCATCCCCGCAGCTGCTTCGCAGCGTGACTGCCCCGCTGAGGAAGCTTTTTAGGGGGCCACATGCGAACCCTACCCCTGCCTCCCACGATTTTTGAGGGGGAGGCTGGGGTTCACTTCGTTCGGGAGCTCGCGAACGAAGTGAACCCCACCCTCCCCCTCAGAAGTCGTGGGGGGTAGGGGGTAGGGTTCGCATGTGGCCCCCTACTTTTGCGGACGTTTCAGGCGCAAACCCCACTGCGAGCAGGAATCCCCTGCGCGCGCGTCGTCCTGCGCGTCCGTGCGGCTGCGCCCTTGGAGCCCGCAGGCCCGGGCACCACGCGCGCCCGCGCACGCGCCAGAGCGTCTGCGTTGTTGTGCCCTCTTCGCGCCTGTGCAGGCTGCTCCGCCCTCCGGGTCTTTGGACTGCGCGAGCAGGCTCGTGGGCGGCGCCTGGGCAGCTCGTGGGCAGCGCTTCCCTCGGACGGGGCCAGGGCGAGGATAAAATCCGTTCCCGAGCGTTTCGGAGCGTTCTCGGAGCGTTCCGCAACGCTCTGAGAAGGCCGCGGCGCCCGAGACATCCTCCAAAGCCGCCGGATCTCAGAGATTCTCGATTTACTCTCCCCCAGACCTTTACTTGTCCTGGCTTCGTCTTGTTTTGGGCTGCGCAAGCAGGCCCGTAGGCAGCGCCTGGGCAGCTCGTGGGCGGCGCTCCCCGTCTGCGACGCTGCTCCGCCCTGCCGCCCGAAGGGCGTGCCCCTGTTGCCCCGCCCCTGCCTCCTCTACAGTGAGCGGCTTGAATAAGGAACACATGCGTTTCAGAAGGGGCTCGGTCGTTCCTTAGGTTTGCATGCGTTGTTTATCGTCCCTGATGCGTTGTGTATTATATATATATCGTTCCCTATGCGTTATTCCCTGAAAAACAAGAGGGGCTTCGTTCCTTATGTATCGTTCCTTAGGTCCGGCCGATGGCTGTACCGCCGGCGCCCAGGTGATGGCCCAGGTGCGGAGTGGGCCTGACGGCGGCTACGAGGTGACCACGCCTCTGGGCGTCGAGGATTTAGAGGATGAGGATATGGGGGATTTGGAGGTGGGGGGGAGGACGGGCGAGGAGAAACGGACGGGTGGGATGGTAGGAGGAGGAGGAGGAGGAGGAGGAGGAGGAGGAGGAGGAGGAGGAGGAGGAGGAGGAGGAGGCGAAGGGAATGGGCGTTGGGCGGGGGTAGACAGTCCGAAGATGAAGAGGAAGAGGAACAGAAGGAGGGGAAGGAGAGTGATGAGGAGGGGGGACGGAGGAGGTGGAGGAGGAGAAATGGGAGGAGGAGGAGGAGGAGGAGGAGCAGGAACACGATGCCAGCTGGCCCTAGGGTATTTTGCCAGCAGCTGGTCGACCACGCTTTTGGGAGGCCAGCCGACGCGAGGAAAAACGCTATAGGACTGCAGACACGTTGCGCGTCGTGTGCGCTGATTCGTGCTCGCCAGTGCCCGCGGCAGCCGCTCCGCGGCCGCGCACGATGATAACCTTATCGATGAGGAGAGGTGAAGGAACAAATGGAGGGGAGGTACTTGGAAGACGACGGGCAGGAGCAGGAAGGGGTGGACGAGGAGGGGCGAGAAGGAGGAGAAGGCAAAGAATGAGGAGGAGAAAGACGAGGAGGAGGAGGAGGAGGAGGAGAAGGACGGGTATGAAAAAGTATGGATATGGTTGGGAGGAGAAAGGAGGAGATGGTCAGGGGAGATGGAGTTTGAGGTCACTGATGTTGGTGACGACGATGGTGATGATGATGATGATGATGATGATGATGATGATGATGATGATGATGAGGCTGATGATGATGATGATGATGATGATGATGATGACGAAGGTGATGGTAATGGTGATGGTGATGATGATGATGATGATGATGGCGATGGAGATAATGCTGGTGCTGATGCTGCTGATGCTGATGCTGTTGATGTTGATGATGTTGATGATGCTGATGATGACAATTGTTATGCTGCTGATTATGATGACTATGACGATGGCGATGGCGAGGATGATGCTGCTGACGATGATGATGTTGATGATGGTGATGGGGACGATGATGCTACTTTTGATGGTGCTGGTGGTGATGATGATACTGATACTGATGCTGATGCTGATGATGTTGATGGTAATGCTGAGACTGACGCTGATGCTAATACTGCTGATGATGATGACAACGACGACGATGATTATGCTAATGATGCTGACGGTGGTGATGATGATGCTGATGATGACGCAGCTGCTGCTGCTGATGATGCTGATGCTGACGGCGATGATGATGCTGATGATGAAGATGATGATGATGATGAAGATGATGATGGTGATGATGATGATGATGATGATGATGCTGATGATGATGATGACGATGCTGATATGGCTGCTGATGGTGAGGCTGTTGATGATGCTGAACAAAATCATGCTGAGGTTGATGATGATGAATAACATGATGCTGCTGATGATGCTGCTGATGATGACGGTGATAGTAATGAAGAGGATGCTGATGTTGGTGATGATGATGGTGATGACGATTATGATGATGATGTTGAGGATGATGCTGTTGATGCTGCTGACGATGATGCTGATGATGATGGGTATTATGATGATGATGCTGCTGATGATGATGCCGCTGCTGCTGCTGATGATGATGCTGATGATGATGATGATGATGATGATGATGATGATGATGATGATGATGATGATGATGATGATGGTGATTATGATGATGGTGATGATGATGTTGTTGATAATGATGATGACGGAGGAGGGAGGAGGAGGAGGAGGAGGCGGAGGAGGGAGGAGGAGGAGGGGGGGGGGGAGGAGGGGGGGGGGGGGGAGGAGGGGGAAGGGGAGGAGGAGGGGGAGGGGGAGTGGAGGACGGGGGAGGAATGGGGAGAAGGAGGACTTTGATAAGCAGGAGCGAGGAATGGGGAGCAGTGAGGAGAACGGGGGAGGAATGGGGAAGCAGTGAGGAGGAACGACGGGCAGGAGCGGGAGCAGCAGGAGGTGGAGGAGCATGGGAGAAAGAGACGGAGCAGGATGAAAAGGGTGAGTGGGATGAGAAGGATTGGTGCAGCCGGACCGAGGTATAAGATCGGGGTCGGTTCGGGGAGGGTGCCCCGATATTCTTCGTGCCTGTTGGATCGTCTTGTCCATCACGGGGGAGGGTTCCCTCGAACGCTCCTCACGTTGGCCGGCGGAGGGTCTCGTGCTCTTGGAGGATGCTCTTCTGTCTCGGGTCCGACTGTAGGAGGGGATACACGCGGAGTGAGATGATGATGGTGATGGTGGTGGTGGTGGCGAGGAGGAGGAGGAGGAGGAGGAGGAGGAGGAGGGAGGATGAGGATACTGCTACGGACTTAGGGTGAGTGGGGGGAGCAATATCAGCAGGAGCAGGGAGACTGCCAGGTGACCACGTCCCCCAACATCGATTCGGGCATGATCATCCTCGGTCCGCTGCTGCTGCTGCTGCTGATCCTCTGCATCTTCGACCTCCTCTTCCTTCTCATTTGTCCAAGGCTCCTCCTCCGTTCTCTCCTGCTCCTCAATGTTGTCCTCTCTTCGGTCTGTTGCTGATCGACAAGTGCGAGATGAGCGGGAAGACATGAACTGCACTCTGATCGATGTGTGAGAGTCCAAGGTTCGAGGGGCACAGCCGCTCGTGGGACGAACGCTACTCGGGGAGACCACCCTGTAGGTCTATCGTTTTTTTGTTGTAGCGCCCGTCTCGAGCGGCGTGCTTGGGATCGTCATGCTTTATTTAGAATGTTGCGGAGAAGGAGGAGGCAGAGAAGGTGCAATGGGGGAGTAGGGGGAAGCACACCACTCATATGCGTATTGATCAAACGACAGCTTGATGCTTGGGCCCCGCCGCCACGCAGTCCAATCGGTGAGCATAGATCGGGGGCAGCTCTGGAAACGGCGCGATAGATCACGATTTTGTTGAGCCGTCGGAGATTGCACTCCAGGTTGTGCCACAATCAGCGCCATGGAACGCGCCACGGGGTTCGCCAGAGGCTGCGCAGTTGGAGGTGGGGCTACACTATGTTTGACCACAGGTTGCGCCAGAGGTTGCGCCATGGGTTGCGCCAGGGGACAAATAGGTTGCGCCGTACGTCGCGCAATGGGTTACGCTTTTGTTTCTGCCGCAGGTTGTGCCATAGATTGTGCTATAGCCTGCGCCGTAGGTTGCGCCACACGTTGCGCCACAGGTTTCGCCCTATGTTGCGCCAGATTTTCTTACATGGGCCAGCCGGTGCGCCAAAGGGTATTGGATGGCGCCATCGGCCATAGGCAACGCTATAGGTTGCGCCACAGGTTGTGGCACAGGCTGCGCAATAGGTTGCACCCTTGGCCGCCGACACGATTGCCTGCAGATGCTTGCGCCACAGGTTGCGACCTCCAGTCGCCAAAACTTGAAACAGCCTGATCTCGGTTTCGGCGTAGATTGCGCCCCTGTCCGCCGAAACTTCAAACGCTCTGCTAATAAATGCGACCAGGTACGTCCAGCCCATGCGAACCGTCAGCTTAGCGATTTGGAAAGTCGGGCCACGCCCGAAACAAGAGTATGAGGAGCACTATCATTTCTTTAGGGAGGGTAACGCGGAGCAGATCATGGCGTGGTGCACCAGGTCATTGCTCACCGGGGGAATGGGCCTTCCAATCTTTCCCTCTATTTGCAACGTGTCCTCAGGCTTGATGAGACCCCGTATCTGGTAATCAGGCTGCCCTTAAACCTGGGACCCCGAACGTCAGATCGTGGAAACCATGCGCTCCCCAGTCACATCATCCCAGCAGGCTAAAGACGCAAGTGGATAGTGTTACGGCAGGTTTGCGAGCGTCGACGCGGCAGCGACGCCAGCGCAAGCGTTCAAGAATGAAGACCACCACTATAGCGGCCTGAACAATGCCATCATTGAACGGCCTTCCTTGCAGGGTAGCTGAGATTGAGCAATATTGAGCGGCTTCCGCGATGCCAACAGCAAATGTCCGCGTCGTGATGGCAGGGGCTAGCTTTACGCCCCCGTATGCTCCCCTCTCCAGCACCCTAAGCAGGCGGAGGAGGACGTGGATGGCAGTGCGGCGTAGCGCGGCGCCGCTTCGGCTTGGCCGCGCCTCCCCTAGACATCCGCGGCGTACTGACGTCTGCAGGCGGCTGCTTGGGCCCGCCTCCATCTTCCACGGGACGCCGGCGTGTACGCCTTCACCGGCCCTGGCCGGGCTAGTCGTGGGCCCAGGATCGGATTCTATCCTCCAGGGCTCCGGGGGAGTATGAATGACAACTTTTGAGGCACCGGAATGAACTTTCCCACTACCCACTCGGCCAGTCGGGGATCTTGCCAGCCGCCCAGTCGGCCAGTCGGAAGGTTCATTCTGGTGCCTCCAGAATTTTCCTGCTCCTCCGGCGCGGCGGCCCCCCCGCCCAGATGGGGTGGGTCGAAGACGAAACCTGGAAGACATGAAAAAAGGTTCGGAGGTCGGTGTGGGTTTCTTGGGTCAGCGCTGGACCCACCTGGCGGCGCCCCTGGCGCCGCCCCTGGCGAGCTCCGCGCGAAATGGAGGGGGGCCCAGCGCCGATCCAAGAAGTCCACTGGGACTCCCAACACATTGTTTTTGTAGTCGCTGTTTCTGCAGTGGAGACCCATGCCACGAAACACCCTGTTCGCCTCCAGGGTGCCCTGGGTTTCTTGGGTTTCGAGGGTTCTGCGATGGAAAGCGCGACGCTCCCACCCCAAGAACTCATGGGTGTCCTGGGGTCTGTTGGGTTTCTTGTGGGAGGTTCCCTGTGGTCGGGCCTCCACTCTACCTCGAATCATGTCGCAGGTTTCCTCAGTCCCCGATGGGACGGTATGGGGGCTGCGCACGCTGGCGCGCAACCACGCATGCGCGAGCACGCGAACGCGCGAGCACGCGAGCGCGCGTGAGTGCACGCGCCCGACACCGCAGGGCACTGCATAGCGCAGCACAGCATCTTTTCTTCCCCAGTGCCGCAGCGGGTTGCAATCGCGGGGTGCAGTGCTAGTGCAGCGATTAGGAGCACGACACGCACATACACACAAACACACACATAACCACACACACCACACACGCACACTCGCACACACCGACCAACACACACAGGCACACCCACACACACACACACCCACGCACGCACGCACGCACACACACACACACACACGCACGCACACACACACACACACACGCACACACACACGCACACGCACACGCACACGCACACGCACACGCACACGCACACACACACACACGCACACACACCACACACCACACACACCACACACACCACACACACCACACACACCACACACACCACACACACCACACACCACACACCACACACCACACACCACACACCACACCACACACCACGCACCACACCACACACACCACCACCACACACCGCACACCACACACCACACACCACACACCACACACCACACACCACACACCACACACCACACACCACACACCACACCACACACCACACACATCACACATCACACATCACACATCACACATCACACATCACACACACCACACACCACACATCACACATCACACATTACACATCACACACACACCACACACCACACACCACACACCACACACCACGCACCGCACACCACACCGCACACCACACACCACACACCACACACCACACACCACACACCACACACCACACACCACACACATCACACATCACACATCACACATCACACATCACACATCACACATCACACATACCACGCACCACACCACACACCACACACCACACACCACACACCACACACCATACACCACACACCACACACCACACACCACACCACACCACACACATTACCACTGACAATTACTCACTGCGTGGAGCTCCCCATATGTGCATCTCATGTTTTATGTCATGCCGTGGTGAGCGTCTGTTCATGAGCGGTCGACTACAATAGCGCGTCCACGTGGGCGACAGGGCCGACGAAGCGCGACTCCAGAGGCGTCCAGTTTGCCTGAGTATGAGTAAGTCTGTGTATGAGTAAGTCTGTGTATGAGTAAGTCTGGGTATGAGTAGGTCTGTGTATGAGAAAGTCTGTGTATGTGTACGTCTGGGTATGAGTAAGTCTGAGTATGAGTAATACTGTGTATGTGTAAGTCTGGGTATGAGTAAGTCTGTGTATGAGTACGTCTGGGTGAGAGTAAGTCTGTGTATGAGTAAGTCTGTGTATGAGTATGTCTGAGTGTGAGTAAGTCTGAGTGTGAGTAGGTCTGAGTATGAGTAAGTCTGAGTATGAGTAGGTCTGAGTATGAGGAAAGAGGAGAAGGGGAGGAGGAAAGAGGAGGAGGGAGAGGGAGTAGGAGGCATCCAAGTTGTAACAAGAACCCCAATACCGCCGGCGATGTTGGGCATGAAAACGAGCAATCCGCCTGAGACATCCCCACAAACGGACCGCGAACGAGCCCGTGCAAACACCCCTGGCGGCTCCCCTTAGGGGTGCTGAAACCAGCGCCCCGCCTGAGACATCCTCACAATCTGCTCTCCAAGCGAAGGATGTTGAGCCCAGAAACAAGCGAACCGCCTGAGACATCCCCACAAAATGGCCGCGAACGAGCCCGTGCAAACACCCCTGGCGGCCCCCCTTAGGGGTGCTGAAACCAGCGCCCCGCCTGAGACATCCTCACAATCTGCTCTCCAAGCGAAGGATGTTGAGCCCAGAAACAAGCAAACCGCCTGAGACATCCCTACAAAATGGCCGCGAACGAGCCCGTGCAAACACCCCTGGCGGCTCCCCTTAGGGGTGCTGAAACCAGCGCCCCGCCTGAGACATCCTCACAATCTGCTCGCCAAGCGAAGGATGTTGAGCCCAGAAACAAGCAAACCGACTGAGACATCCCCGCAAAATGGCCGCGAACGAGCCCGTGCAAACACCCCTGGCGGCTCCCCTTAGGGGTGCTGAAACCAGCGCCCCGCCTGAGACATCCTCACAATCTGCTCTCCAAGCGAAGGATGTTGAGCCCAGAAACAAGCAAACCGCCTGAGACATCCCCACAAAATGGCCGCGAACGAGCCCGTGCAACCACCCCTGGCGGCTCCCCTTAGGGGTGCTGAAACCAGCGCCCCGCCTGAGACATCCTCACAATCTGCTCTCCAAGCGAAGGATGTTGAGCCCAGAAACAAGCAAACCGCCTGAGACATCCCCACAAAATGGCCGCGAACGAGCCCGTGCAACCACCCCTGGCGGCTCCCCTTAGGGGTGCTGAAACCAGCGCCCCGCCTGAGACATCCTCACAATCTGCTCTCCAAGCGAAGGATGTTGAGCCCAGAAACAAGCAAACCGCCTGAGACATCCCCACAACATGGCCGCGAACGAGCCCGTGCAAACACCCCTGGCGGCTCCCCTTAGGGGTGCTGAAACCAGCGCCCCGCTTGAGACATCCTCCAAATCTGATGTGTGTTGAGTAGGTCTGAGTATGAGTAGGTCTGAGTATGAGTATGCCTGAGTATGAGTAAGTCTGTGTATGAGTAAGTCTGTGTATGAGTAAGTCTGGGTATGAGTAGGTCTCTGTATGAGAAAGTATGTGTATGTGTACGTCTGGGTATGAGTAAGTCTGAGTATGAGTAATACTGTGTATGTGTAAGTCTGGGTATGAGTAAGTCTGTGTATGAGTACGTCTGGGTGTGAGTAAGTCTGTGTATGAGTAAGTCTGTGTATGAGTATGTCTGAGTGTGAGTAAGTCTGAGTATGAGTAGGTCTGAGTATGAGTAAGTTTGAGTATGAGTAAGTCTGTGTATGAGTAAGTCTGAGTATGAACAAGTCTGAGTATGAGTAAGTCCGACAGGAGGGGAGGAGGAAAGAGGAGGAGGGAGAAGGAGAGGGAGTAGGAGGCGTCCAAGTAATAACAAGGACCCCATCTTAGGATATGGGGAACCACACAAAATGACATGCACACACGCACACACGCATGCTTGCACTCGGGAGGGGCGCACGTTCTTGCGCGCGGGCACATGCGCGCGCACACGCGCGCACGCACGCACACGCGCTCACGCAACCGACGGGACTCATCCGCTTTGTTAGCGCGGGCCCATTACCATGGGGGGGGGGGTATGCAGGACCATGGATCAGACGTGTCCTCCAGGCTTCGCAGTAGGGCGTACAGCATGTGTCGATCCTGGGCACACGATGGGCCAGGCTGATGCAGACTGGTGTTGAGTATAGTCGGCGTCCCCGTGTAACGTGGCCCATCCAATCCCGACTTCATTTTGAATACCATCGGGTGGTCTGGCCTTACATGGAAACAGCCTCCCTCCTCGCCCCGTCACGCACGGGAGGCAGGGCCGGATGGGGTGGGGGGGAGCGCACGAGAGGTGCGTGGACGCGCTGACGCGGCGGCGAGGCCCCAGCGCCTGCACTCGGGATCTGCACGCCAACCGTGGCCCAGAGTCGGCCAAGATGACCGGCGTTATCGGACAGCCGCGATCGTCCAAGGCGGAAGGACCTGTCCGGTGCCAGAAGCCGACGCCGATGTGCTGACGCGTGCCTGCCTGCCGCAAGAGGGGAGCGGGAGAGAGAGGGAGAGGGGAGGCGGATGCTTGGGCCTCCATCTCGCCCCCCTTTCCCCCGTCGCGGAGCAGGCCGATACCCTGGGCGACTCGATCTTTTGTTCGAGCTGCCATCCCCTGTCAGGGGACGTCCACCGACCTTCTCACCGATCCTGGCTGGGCGGGTCCTTCAAGCAGTGGCGAAGCGTCCTGGTTCAGGCCCGCCAGAGAATGTTCCAGGAACCTTGTTTGTGGTCTGCACGAAACGTTCTTAGAACATTTCTGGCCGAGATCGTCTTGCTTCAGCGCATCGCGAGTATGTCCTGCGAACCTGGCCTGAGTTCTTAGAACACCTTCGGGTTCTAAGCACATGTCGTGGCAGGCCTGCAGGAGCTTAGTGGGCCCTGGAAACGGCGGTTCCGTTTTGCCGTTTTTTTACCGGTTCCGTCGCCGTTCTTCTACGGGCTCCCGCTCCTGGAACCGTTTTTGTTGCCGCTTCCGGTCGCCGTTGTTTTGCCGCTTCCATTTTCAAGGGGCGCTCCTTCGGAAACGGTGAAAAAATGGCCCTGCCGTTTCCGGGGGCCCACTATAGAAGGGCAGGCGCGCCAGGACGGCCGGCCCCTGCTCGGGCCCACGGGCCCCGCGGCGGGCCCCGGCCTCAGGGGGCGGTGCCTGCGCGCCGGCCGGCCGCCGGCCAGGGGGAGGCGCCCGCACCGATCCCCGGGGCCCGGGCACGGGCCCGGGCATGCCGCGGGGGCGGCCAGGAGGGGGGACGAGGGCTATAGGGTTAAGTCGGGCCTGTCCCTCTACAGGAGGAATATTCCAAAGCAGTCAAAGCATCGTCGGGGGACTGTTGTTTCTGTATCCTTTGACCATTTGGGCATTGCAGTTGCAAACGCTGACGGCTATTTGGTGCCAGACGATAGCAGACGATAGCAGTCGATAGCAGACGATAGCAGACGATAGCAGACGATAGTACCTTGCGTTTCCTGTCGGCCCCACAGCTGGTTTCCTGCTATCGTCAGTTATCGTCTGCTCCCAGCTGTTCCAATCGTCTGCTATCGTCTGCTTTCGTCTGCTGCAGACGATAGCCCACGACAGCCACCCCCGGCGGCCCCTTTCAGATCCTATCGTCTGCTATCGTCTGGCAATCGTCTGCACCGGTTTTCTATCGTCTGCAGCGGGTCCTGGCAGCTCCCTGCTGGTTCTATCGTCTGCTATCGTTTGCTATCGTCTGCTGCAGACGATAGCCCACGACAGCCAGCTCCGGCGGCCCCTTTCAGATCCTATCGTCTGCTATCGTCTGGCAATCGTCTACACCGGTTTTCTATCGTCTGCAGCGGGTCCTGGCAGCTCCCTGCTGGTCCTATCGTTTGCTATCGTCTGCTATCGTCTGCTGCAGACGATAGCAGACGACAGCCACCCCTGGCGGCCCCTATCAGATCCTATCGTCTGCTATCGTCTGCAGCGGTTCCTGGCGGCAGCTAGCTGACCCTGTCGTCTGCTATCGTCTGCTATCGTCTGCTGCAGACGATGGCAGACGATAGCCACCAGTGGCCCTAATGCGTCTATCGGCCTCTCCAGTCGATGTCCATCCAGCAACCATGCCCAGGCGATTTATCTTGATCAGGGAGACGATGGTGATTGGAGCGAGGAGGGGCAAAGAGGATGAGGAGAATGAGGGAAACGAGAGGGATGAGGAGAGCAAACGGAATTGGAACGGGAGGAGGATGAGGAGTACGAGAATGAGAGGGCGTAGGACAAGTGGAGTGTGAGTGGTGAGTGCTGATGCAACCCCCGCCTAAATTAACCCGCCCCCGAAACATGGTTGGATCGGTGAGGTGATCAGCCAGCGTCCCCCGGCCATGAAGCTCCCGACCCTTTGCCCCCGGGACGGCCCCCCCGTCCCAAGAGAGGCGTTTTTGTACGGGTGGAGGCCGCCGCCCGAAGAGGCCAAGCATCGGAGGGGGGGAGGAGGGAGGAGGGCGGAGGAGCGCGAAGCGCGGAGCGAGGAGGAGGAGGAGGCGGAGGAGGAAGAGGCGGAGGAGTAGGAGGAGCAGCAGGAGGAGGAGGAGGAGGAGAAGGAGGGAGAGGAGGAGGAGGAGGAGGAGGAGGAGGAGGAGGAGGAGGAGGAGGAGGAGGAGGAGGAGGACCAGTGTAAACCCAAGAGTCATCAACGATGTTGGTATAATGTGTCCTTCAATCTCCCTCTTCATAGGCGGCTTTGGAAAAAAAGAGTGCGCGTCGCTAAGGCGAGAGCCACATGTTGAAAACGACCCGCCCTCAATCCGTGAAACTTGTTGCGCAAAGTTAAACAATTAGCCTGGCGAAGGACCCAACCATATGCAGCTGCGAGTACCGCAAGGATACCAGTGTCAAGCTCCCCCCGACCTTCGGTGGAGATCCCTATGGGGCCACGAAACGTGTGAGGGGTGTGCCGAAATGGGTGTTGGGGAGTGCCGAAATGGGTGGTGGGGAGGCATGCGAACCCTGCCACTGGGGCCTTCGGTGGAGCTCCCTATGGGGCCACGAACGTGTGAGGGGTGTGCCGAAATGGGTGGTGGGGAGGCATGCGAACCCTGCCACTGGGGCCTTCGGTGGAGCTCCCTATGGGGCCACGAAACGTGTGAGGGGTGTGCCGAGATGGGTGGTGGGGAGGCATGCGAACCCTGCCACTGGGGCCTTCGGTGGAGCTCCCTATGGGGCCACGAAACGTGTGAGGGGTGTGCCGAAATGGGTGGTGGGGAGGCATGCGAACCTGCCACTGGGGCCTTCGGTGGAGCTCCCTATGGGGCCACGAAACGTGTGAGGGGTGTGCCGAAATGGGTGGTGGGGAGGCATGCGAACCCTGCCACTGGGGCCTTCGGTGGAGCTCCCTATGGGGCCACGAAACGTGTGAGGGGTGTGCCGAAATGGGTGGTGGGGAGGCATGCGAACGCAGCCACTGGGGCCTTCGGTGGAGCTCCCTATGGGGCCACGAAACGTGTGAGGGGTGTGCCGAAATGGGTGGTGGGGAGGCATGCGAACGCAGCCACTGGGGCCTTCGGTGGAGCTCCCTATGGGGCCACGAAACGTGTGAGGGGTGTGCCGAAATGGGTGGTGGGGAGGCATGCGAACGCAGCCACTGGGGCCTTCGGTGGAGCTCCCTATGGGGCCACGAAACGTGTGAGGGGTGTGCCGAAATGGGTGGTGGGGAGGCATGCGAACGCAGCCACTGGGGCCTTCGGTGGAGCTCCCTATGGGGCCACGAAACGTGTGAGGGGTGTGCCGAAATGGGTGGTGGGGAGGCATGCGAACGCAGCCACTGGGGCCTTCGGTGGAGCTCCCTATGGGGCCACGAAACGTGTGAGGGGTGTGCCGAAATGGGTGGTGGGGAGGCATGCGAACGCAGCCACTGGGGCCTTCGGTGGAGCTCCCTATGGGGCCACGAAACGTGTGAGGGGTGTGCCGAAATGGGTGGTGGGGAGGCATGCGGACGCAGCCACTGGGGCCTTCGGTGGAGCTCCCTATGGGGCCACGAAACGTGTGAGGGGTGTGCCGAAAAGGCATGCAGTGGGGTGGAGCCACGAAACGGTGTGCGAAATGGGTGTGGGGACGCATGCAGCCTGGGGCCTTCGGTGGAGCTCCCTATGGGGCCACGAAACGTGTGAGGGGTGTGCCAAATGGGGGGTGGAGGCATGCGAACGCAGCCACTGGGGCCTTCGGTGGAGCTCCCTATGGGGCCACGAAACGTGTGAGGGGTGTGCCGAAATGGGTGGTGGGGAGGCATGCGAACGCAGCCACTGGGGCCTTCGGTGGAGCTCCCTATGGGGCCACGAAGCGTGTGAGGGGTGTGCCGGAATGGGTGGTGGGGAGGCATGCGAACGCAGCCACTGGGGCCTTCGGTGGAGCTCCCTATGGGGCCACGAAACGTGTGTGGGGTGTGCCGAAATGGTGGTGGGGAGGCATGCGAACGCAGCCACTGGGGCCTTCGGTGGAGCTCCCTATGGGGCCACGAAACGTGTGAGGGGTGTGCCGAAATGGGTGGTGGGGAGGCATGCGAACGCAGGAGGGAGGAGGGCGAGGAGAAGGAGGAAGAAGGAACGCGGGGACCGTTTCGTCAAAACGAGGACCCAACACCACAGGATGGTTGGGAAAAACGAATGTGCGCGGGTCTAAGGGGCTAGCCACATTGTGGAAGCCACCCGCCCTCAATACATGAAACTCTTGAAATGTTTTTAACGAATGTGCACGGCGCTAAGGCGAGAGACACATCAACAAAAAAACGACCCGCCCTCGATCCGTGAAGCCCTGGCAGATGTTTAAATCGAATGTGCGCGGCGCTAACGCGAGAGCCACATTTTGAAAACGACCTGCCCTCCATTCGTGAAGCTGCTGTCAATGTTTCAGCTTCAGGGTCATAACTGGTGAGGAGACTCAGGCGAAACGCCCAGCCCGCCCTAAACACTGGCCTCGGGGTGCGACAGGGAGAAATCATTTATGAGGAAAATAAATGAAGGAGGATGAGGAGAAGGAGGAGGAGGAGAAGGAGGAACAAGGTGCGACGGGGGAGAGGGCGGGGAAGGTGGGGGGAGGAGCGGGCAGCGAGTAGCGAGACGCCAGGGAGGGAGGATGACATTGTGGAGGGGAAATGGGAGGAGGAGGAGGAGGAGGAAGAGGAGAAAGAATAATAGGAGGACGAGGAGGAGGAATAGAGGAAGGAGGAGGAGTAAGAGGAGGAGGGGATTGGCAGGAGGAGGTTGAGAAGGAGGGAGGCGGGTGATGGACGAGGAGGAGGAGGAGGAACAGCAATTTGGACGAGCAATGTGTATGATGAGGACGGTGATGTTGGTGCTGCTGGTGGTGGTGATGGTGATGGTGATGGGGGTACTGTTGATGCCGATGTTGACGACGACGATGCTGATGATGCTGATGCCGATGATGCTGCTTATGCTGATGATGCTGATGATGAGGCTCGTGAGGAGGATGACAACGATGCTGCGGCGGAGGCGGAGGAGAAGGATGAAGAACATGAACAGGAGGAGGAGGAGGAGGCGGAGGAGGAGGAGAAGGAGCGAGGAGTAGCGAGGACGAGGATATTGAATGGGTAAAGCGGTTGTCGATGAGCGATGGCGATAGTGATAGTGGTGATGGTGATGACTGCTATGATGCTACTGGTAATGATTTTGATGACGATGATGACCATGACGATGCGGATGCTGATGATGCTGGAGGAGGAGGAGGAGGAAGAGGGAGGACCGAGGACCAGTCATGAAAGAGGAGGAGCGATGAAGAGCGAGGTGTGATGAGGGGCGATGACGAGCGAGGCGCGATCAGTGATGAAGGTGATGATGCTTATGATGCTCATGACGAGTAGGACGATGATGATGAGGAGGCTCGATGCCCGATGTGCAAGGGTGATGCGGAACATGAGGACGATTGATGGGAAGGACGACGGGAACAACACACACGACGTCGCGGATGAGGGGCGATGGCCGAGGAGGATGGGGATGAGGAGGTGGAGGAGGAGGAGGAGGAGGAGGAAGGTCCGAAGGACGGGACACGATGTGAGGAAAAGGAGGAACACAGGAGGAGGAGGAGGTTAATGGGGGAGACGGGCGATGCTGACTAGGGATGAGTCGCGTGTTGTCCAGCAGCGGGGAACATAATGCAGCGATGGGGAGTTTGAGGGACAGGAGGTATGTGAAGGCGAGTGGGGGAGGATATGGAGGGGAAGATGAGGGGCAGGAGGCGACACATATGAGTCACATGCATGGGCGACGGGGACGATGGCTATGGTGATGATGACGATGTCGATCACGATGCTGCTGGCGATGGTGATGGTGCTGGTAATGCTGAGGATGCCGATGGTAACATGGATACTGGTTGTGATGATGACGCTGATGGCGATGACAATGGCGATGCTGTTGACGATGACGATGCCGATGACGATGCCGATGTTGATGCTGTCGCGGATGATGCTGGCGCTGATGACGACGATGTTGATTCTGACGATGGTTATGCTGCGGATGGTCATGATGGTGACGATGGTGATGACGTTGATGATGTCGATGATGGCGGTGCTGATGCTGATGATTATGTTGATGCCGATGCTGATTCCGATGTTGATCATGATCATGGTGGTGATGCGGAATAGTTTGGTAGATATCTTGTTGCTGCTGATGATGAGGGATGGTGCTGTTGCGGTTGATGGTCATGCTGAGGTTGGTTATGATAGTGATGATGCTGATACGCTGATGATGCTGATGCTGATGGCATTGGTGATGAGTGTGATGATGCTGATGGTGATGCTATTGGTGGTAATGATTGTTGTAATGGTGATGGCGGTGCTGCTTCGGATGATGATGGTGATGATGATTGTCAGGATGATGCCGAGGCAGGTGGTGATGATTCTGATGCTGATGATGCTGATGCTGGCGCTGATGGTGATGCCGATGAGTATTCATGTCATGAATTAATGATGCTGCTGGCGATGATGACGATGGCGTTGCTTGTGATGAGGGTAGTGATGCTGACGACGATGCTGATGCTGATAATAATGGTGATGTAGCTGTTGCTGTTCATGATGACGGTGATTAACACTTTTGCTGATGATGCTGTTGCTGATGATGATGATGATGGTGACTGCTGCTGCTTATGAGGATGATGCTGATATTGTTGATGATGATGATTGCGATGCTGATGATGATGAGGATGATGACGTTACCGATAGTGATGCTGACGACACTGCTGTTGATATTGAGATGGCTATGATGCTGATGACGATGCTGAGAATGATGAGTATGATAATGATGATGATGACGATGATGATGATGATGATGATGATGATGATGATGATGATGATGATGACGACGCTGCTGATACTACTGATGATGGTGCTGATGGTGATGATCTGATGATGCTGATGCTGATGATGATGATGCTGCTGATGATGATGACGATGATGATGATTCTGATGATGATGATGTTGTTGTTGTTATGGTGATGATGAGGAGGAGGTGGTGATGCTAGTGCTTTAAATGATGGTGATGAGGAGGAGGAACAGGAGGATGATGAGGAGGTGGAGGAACAGCAGGAGGAGGATCAGGTGGATTATCGAGGAGAGGGCGGCAGAGCGAGACACGAGGAGCTAGAAGCGAGGCGGTGCCTCCTCACACTTCTGCTTCCGCCAGGATGCCTTCCTCTCCCGCTCTCCTCCCTCCTTCCTCTCCCCTTGGGCCCAAACCCTTGCAGATTCACGCACCGTCCTGGTCCCAGTCTTTCCTCCCTTCTCTCCCTCCCTCTCCCCCTCCATCTTCCCCCTCCCCCTCCTCCTCCCTGCCATCCCTCCCTTCCTCCCCCCTGCCCTCCCTCTTTCCACACCTCCCCCTCCGCCTCCTCCCCCATTCCTCCCTCCCCCCCCCTTCCCCACCCTCCGTTCCCTCCCTCCTCTTCCCCCCCCCCCCCCTTTCCCCACGCCCTCCCGCTCCTGCCCCACTCCCGCCCGTGCCCCCTTCTGCGGGCCAGGGCAGCGCCGGCCTGTGGCGCCCCCCCCCCCGCGCCCCGCCGCAGTCAGGGGCAACGACAAGGGGGGAGAGGCGCGGGGGAGGGCGCATCGACCCGCCATCGCCCGCTGATCGCCGATGGGGTCCCGAGAGAGCCCCGCCCCGCCCCGGGAGGTGCGGTCTCGCGGTCGGGGCGCCGATCCATCGGACGATGTATCGCCGATGCCAGGTCGATGCCTCAAGGGCACGTCGGCGGCGAGCCAGGGAGGAGTAGGAGGAGGAGGAGGAGGAGGAGGAGGAGGAGGAGGAGGGGGAGGAGGAGGGAGGAGGAGGAGGAGGAGGAGGAGGAGGAGGAGGGAGGAGGAGGAGGAGAGGAGGAGGAGGAGGGGGAGGAGGAGGAGGAGGAGGAGGAGGAGGGGGAGGGGGAGGGGGAGGAGGAGGGGGAGGCCCCCCCCCCCCCCTTAGCGTCGCCCCGCACACAGGACGCTGGCGGAGCGGCCGGCGGGGAGTTCGGGGACGAGGCGGGAGGCCGGCCCCCCCCACGCCTCCTCGCGCGGCCCTCCTCCTGCGGCCCTCCTCGCGCGGCCCTCCTCGCGCGGCCCGCGGCGGTGGCGGCAGCGCGAGGCGGGCGCCGTTCGTCGCCGCTCGCCGGCGCCGTCGCCGTCGTCGTGGTCGTGGTCATCGTCGTGGCCTTCGGGTTCGTCGTCGTCGTCGTCGTCCTCCTCCTCCTCCTCCTCTTCCCTCGCCTCCTTAACCCCTTCCTCCTCCTTAGCCTCCTCCTCCTTAACCTCCTCCTCCTCCTCCTTAACCTCCTCCTCCTCCTTTTCCTCCTCCTCCTCCTTCTCCTCCTCCTCCTCATCCTTAACCTTCTCCTCCTCCTTTTCCTCCTCCTTCTCCTACTCCTCCTCTTCCTCGTCCTCCTCTTCCCTCTCCTTCGTATTTCTCGAACGGTATCTCTGCACCCCATGCTCATCATCCGTGCCTGTCTAGTGCAGGGCACATGCTGTGCCGGGTGCTGGAAATGGCTATCATTATTTGCTCTTTGGCTCAAGGGATCCCTTACCGCGCCCGCCTTCGTCTCGCTGTTACGCATCGCCTTATCCATCTGCTTACGTACAAATAATCGCATTTGGCATTGCTCAGTTCGTCGTGGAGCTACGAATCCCTTCCACTTATCCGCACTTGTCTGCGTTGCATTATTTTGTTGCTCAGGGTCGACGGCACCGACTTCCCCTGTTCACCGCACTCGAGCTCAACAGGCTCGCCGCCTTCAGTCCCCCAGCAGGTCATGCCGGATCGCCTTCGCGATGCTCTACCCACCCGTACCTCGTGACGGGGGAGCCCATGCCGGACAACGACCACGATTTAAATCTCCACAGGGCCGCGGCGTCTTGCCGCTCCGCCTGCTTTTCATCCCGGACTTGCCCAGACTATTTCTGAGCAGCTGGTGGATCTTGCGGCCACGCTTCTCCGCAAGTGGATATACCCAATGGTGGGGATTAAGCCGCGAGTAATAAACAGTCGATCGGTACAGCGTTCACACCAGTGGCACCATCCGAGGATCCCGAGCTCCTCGCAACTATGTTGCGAGAGCCTTGGTTGGAGCAGCGTGAGACAAGTGGGACCTCCGTGGAGGGTAGGCTAGCTTTGTCTCCAGCGTTCCAAGGGACAGCGAAT
Organism: Prorocentrum cordatum; assembly: GCA_963575745.1. Taxonomy (NCBI): domain Eukaryota; class Dinophyceae; order Prorocentrales; family Prorocentraceae; genus Prorocentrum; species Prorocentrum cordatum. The sequence goes on along the minus strand of CAUYUJ010017359.1, from coordinate 121,723 downwards.
AGACTTGGGATTATCTGTCTTCGATCTCATGAAGCATGACCTACTGCCACACCCATATATTCTCGTCGGTCTGGCAGGACGATATCCCTATGCCCACTCCTCTTGACGATCGTGTAGTTGGGGGTGTTCAGTACAGTGACGACCCGACGCACGGCCGGCATTCCTACAACTATGTTGCGAGGTGTTCCGAGTGCCGAGAAGGCCGCAACGACAACTGACGAGCACGCCCAATGCGTTGACGTGGAGGAACACGCCTGGGGCAAGTACCCGCGTCGGCTCAGTGGAGCAACGCCGTTAGTGGACCCCCGGGCCCCAGTACGTCCCAGACCTATGGAGTGACTGGTAATCCCGATGGAAGGACATCGGAGTGGGCATGCTTGCTGCGGCTGATGCCTAACTTGCATGGACGCATGCGGCGGCAACGGCGACGTGCGACACCTCCGCACCTGGGGGCCCGACCAACCATCTCGAGTGCCTTTTCCACTGACGGGGGCGGGAGGTGATCACCTTGTCTACCGAACTCAGACCTCAGCGAGTTCCGCAAGGCAGCCTTCTCACCATCGCGGCGCGCCAGCATTGCACGTGAGTTCGTGGCCCTCCTGCTCCAAGGAGGGCGCATCTACGGCGAATGCGCAGTCTGTCCGAGCGATGGGGCCACCTCGGCGAGGAGGAGCGCACCGCGGCAGTCTCAGCACTTCTTATGAACTACGACAGACTGCCGCAGGAGCGAATCGACAACCTCCGCGCGCGCTTTCTCCGCAACCGCGCACAACAATTTGGTCAACTAACTCATGATCGGCTACGAGGGTCTGAGCGACTTTTCTTGCGCGCGATCGGAGTGTCCAGCATCCGCGCGATCATGATCTTGCAGCGCTCCAACATGCCCTATCCGACCAACGACGCAGCGCAGCTCACAAACATGACTGATCAGCTCCGACGCTTTGATCGCATGATCGAGGGGGCGCCTGGCAACTTCACCTCAGCGGCCCACTCGGCCCAACAGCAGACCTTCCTTGCGAGTGCGCCCGCGCAGGATCAGGCCCAGAGTGTCTTTGGCAATGCGGCCAGATCGAGCCGGGGCGGCCTGGGCCCAGCCGCGCTGGGATCGGCGCCGGGCCCGCCCGCGCTGACCCCGCCAGCGCGGGCGGCGCCCCTGGCGGCAGGTGTCGGCTCAGGCGCCGACGCCGCGCCAGAATATCACTCGGCGATGGGAAAAATAGCCGCCAACGGCCCCGAACTACGCGACGTGCCTGTGGAACATCCCCGCGCGCGCTGGCGACGCTTCGACAATCGCTGGCCCGCGCGCCGCGTCTGGGGGGTCGTCGAACGGACGGGCGCGGGCCGCGGCAAAGGGCAAAGGCCGCCGCGCCGTCCCGGCCGATTGGCGCGATAGTGGCCCCCTAGGAATTGCTTCGGGTATCCGGCGGGGCAAGGGCGAGGGGCGGGGGATTCAAGACAAGTGGTTTGGGTTCGGGCCGACGAGGCAAACCGGCGGGCCCTGGCGAGGCGCGTCTCACGCTTCGCGGGTTTGCGTCAGAAGAACGCCTCGTGCGCAACTGCCCCTGGCGCCATGGCCGCGGGCGCGCTCTTTTCCTCGGCGCTTGCGCCCCGCTGCCGCCGCCCGCGCCGCTCGCGCGCTCTGGGCGGCGAGGCCCCCCGATCCTGGCTGAACAGCAGCCCCTGGCGGTAGGAGGAGTCGGCTTGCAGGGGGGGGCGGGCGCGGGGGGGGCGCCAGCGACCGCGCCGATTCCATCGCGGCCCGCTGCCCCTTCCCGGGACTCTCAGGAATCCTCCGGGCCCAGTCGGCCTCGCAGTCGGCGCCGGCGTCGCGTCGCCCGCGAGCGCCAGCCGGCGGGCGGGCCGACCTTGTTGCGCATGGTTGGCGCGAGAGACCCGCGCGGGCCTCGCACTGTGCCCACGCCCCAGGGCGACGGCCCAGGCCCTTGTAGCCCCCCGCGCTGACGCGATGGCCTCGCGCGCGGCGCAGGAGCGGGCGCCGCCGATCGTTCGGTTCGGCCCCGCGCACTTCTCATGCGAGAACGCAAAGCCCCCCATGCTGCTCGCGCGCTTTGCGCGCTGACCGACGGCCGCGCGTTCAATTGGAAACCGCAACGCAAGTTTCCATTCCCGCGCGCGGGGCGGGGTGTGAACTTGCAGATGCGCCGACGGTCGAGAACTCGCGCGCGCGCCCGCGCCTGCCATGTTGGGCGTGCGCGTTGGGCCCGGAAATATGTGGCTCGGCCGCCGATGCGCCCCAAAAATCGTTCCGCCTCCCCTCCCGCCCCCCTCCCCCTCAAAACTCCTTCCGCGCTCCTGGAAATACCTCGCCGCCGAGGCGGCAGTTCGGGCCGCGGCCTGATGGTCCCCGGGGCACAGGGGAATCAAAGGAATCAGTGCGGAATCAGTACAGAATCAAAACAGAATCGGCACAACTGCGACCCCTGATTCGAGCGGAATCAAAAGAATCAGCACGGAATCAATACGGAATCAAAGGAGGAATCGGCGATGGAACCAGAATCGGCCAGAACGGGGAAGTAGGCCAGAATCGGTGCCAGAACCCATGGACAGAGGCCTTTTTCCCGCGTGTTCATTGCGGCGGGTCCGCGCCGCGGGTGCGCCGCGCGACTTCGCTGGTTCAGCGAGGCGCGCAGTCGGCGTTCAGAGCGAACAGGATGTTTCAGGGCGATATCCTGGCGGCGCGCTGGCGCATTGCGAATTTGCGTATTCCTGGCGGGCTGTTTGAGGGCGACCCGGCAGCGTCGGCCGAATGGCTCGCAAATTCCGCGCGGCCGATCGCGCGCCCCGTGCGGTCACGTCGACCGCCGTGTGCCGCGACGGCCGCGCGCCCCGGGCCGCGCCTTTGCCGCGTTGGATTGGACGGCGCAGCGCCCGTCTTCCAAAAGTCGTTACATGCATATCGCGCGTGTCGAGCCAGCAGCAATCGCTCCCAGAAGCAGCCTTGACAGGCGCCCCATGCCCTTTGTCGCCCGGTTCCGATCGAAATCGTAGTTTCTTAGGATGCGCTTGCGCGAGTGTGAGCGCGCGGGCAAGTAACGCGCGCGCGCTTGGCGCAGCCCGGGGAATCCAACATGGAGCCCCCCGGGGGCGCGGGGCGCCGGCGACGCCTCCGCCCGCCTCCCGCGCGCCCGACCCCCCCTGCAGGCCGACTCTTCCTACCTGGCGGGCGCGCGCGCGCGCGGCCTGGGTGGCCGGGGGCGCCGCCGGAACTTCGCGGTCTACGATTGCAAGTCTTGGCGAGAGCGACCCCCCGCAGGGCGCCGACCCCTGGAATGGCGAACGGCGCGAGCCGGGCGCCGGCAGCGCAGCGGACAGCAGCGGCAGCCGCCGTTCCAGGTTCGCCGTCCGATGGCCCGAGGCAGCTGATTGGCCGCAGTGAGTGGCCACGATGGGCTGGGGCAGCGTCGCCATCGTCGTCGTCGCCCCATCGGCGCGACGCCGAAGTGCGACGGCCGCGGCGGGGGATGACCGACCTTATGGGCCGCGCGCAGGGCCCCGCTAATCCATCGGTCAAAGGCCCGCGCGGCAGCGGCGGGGGGGCGAACGCCGACCGCGCCCGCGGCGTCGACGGTTTCCTGATAATGGCCGACACCGCCACAGTGGATGCGGGTTGATGATGCATTCCCTCTGAGACGCGCCCATTAGCGCGACTGGTTCGGTGGCCTCGACGCACGAGCCGCCGCTGCCGCGTCGCCGGCAGCCGATGTGCTGTTGCCGAGTTAGGCACGCGCGTCTGCTGTGACGTGGCCGCCGCCGTCCGCGTCGGCACTCGCGTCGCCGCCGCTGCCGGAGTCTCCTTTCGGATTGTCCCTATTCGACCCAGACGGAGCAGTGGGCGCCGCGGGCCAACCATTTGGGAGAGTGGCCGTGTAGTTCGCTGGCCGCGAGATATGGGTGTCTGGCGGCGGCCGGCGGCCGATCCGAGCACGGCGCGCGCGCTACTTTCGACTGTGCCCAACGACGACGCCTCGACGACCTTCACTGCGCGCAACTAGCACTGGGAGCTACTACGACAGAAAAGGCGAGCAGCAGCGCCGAGCCGCGCGGGGTTATGCCGGCCGCAACGCCCGCTGCACTTCCTTCTGTTGCTGTCTTCGCGGGCAGAGACGAGCTGTCTCGAGGCCGTCGTGCACGGCGAGAGGGTGGTGCGTTTGCAGCGCTGACGCATTCTGCGCCATTCATGCCACCCGCAACTTATGGAGATCACCGACGCCAGCTTGGTCTACTGCCTTGCGTGCTGCGGACCCGTCTTCGCCGACTTCCGCTTCATTGGTGCAGATCATGCGCCCGCGGATCCGACGCCTATGGCGCCGGCCCGCGCGGCGGATCGTGATCCGACGGGTCCGGCACCGATGGCGCCGGCACGCGCAGTACCAGGGGTGGGGCAATGACAGAGGAGACGCCGCCACAACAGGGCACCGTGCAGTCTCCTCGGCCGACCCCAGCCCCCGGGACACCACGGCCAGATTTTATGCGATTCCCAGGCAGCGCAACCAACTTCGCATCAGCAGTATATACGGCAGTATCTTACGACGTTCATTTGGAGTGGCACATGCCTCCGTGGCGGCCGAGTTCGTCAGGTACAGGCTCGAAGTCACATAGCAACTCACCGTAGTACTTCTTGACAAGTACTTCGCCATCAGATAGCCAGTTAGGCGTCGTCATCGACAATTCCCTGATTTCCCGCCCCGTTCCTCCATTCTCATGTCCCTCCCCTTCCCCCTCCCTCCCCTCTCGCTCTCGGCCCTCCCCATCATGAACTCTTCACTTCTCCATCTATCCTTTCCCTCCCTCCCAGCGTCCTCCCTCCTTTCCCGTTCACTCTCTCGCTCTCGTGGCGATCTGCGGAGGTGGCCTGGTGCCGCAGGTGCGGGCGCCACGTAGTGCGCCGCCTGGCAAAGCGGCGGGAAAAGTGCCGACGAAGCCATGGCAGCCCCGAAATACTCCTAGGGCCCGCGCGACCGACCCGCCCATTGGCCGGCCCGCTCCCCTGACGGGGGCCGAGTGGGACGCGTGGGGCTCGCGGGGCCCTGCGCCAGCCGCCGCGGCAGGGCGCGCCAACTGACTGACGGCATTCGCGCGTGGGGCGCGCGGCCTGCCCGTGCGCGCTGGTCGAGGGGCGGCCTGGCGCAGGACCAGTTGTACAGTCTAGCGCGGTCGGACGGCGACGGCTGGGCGTTGAGCCTCGCGTGACCTTTCGTTTTCTTCGTTGCCCTCCTCCCCCAGGGCCGCACGAAAAAATTGACCTCGTCATCCTTGGGGGGCTGCGACGTGTGAAATTGTCGCCACTCTCGCGGGCTGCTCGGGGAACCCGCATATTTGGGCCACACGCAGACCGCAGCAGAACCTCGCCATCCCTGGGGGGGCTGCGAACTGTGAAACCATCACCAGTTTCGATGATTGTTGGGAGAACCCGCGCAGTGGGGCCCCGCGCAGACCTAAAAACGGTACCTCGTCATCCCCGCGGGGTTGCGAGGTCTGAAACAATCGCCGCGCTCGAGGGCTGCTGGGGGAGCCCGCACAGTGGGGCCGCACGCAGGTCCCCGAAAAATCTCGCCATCCGTGGGGGGCACTGCGAAGTGTGAAATTGTCGCCACTTGCGCAGGGTGCTGGGGGGAGTCCGCACAGTTGGGCCGCCCGCAGACTCAAAAACGTCCTCGCCATCCCTGGGGGGCTGCGAAGCGTGAAACCGTCGCCGTCTTCGAGGGCTGCTGGGGGAGCCCGCACAGTAGGGCCCCACGCAGATCCAAACGGGACCTCGCCATCGCTGGGGGGGGGGGGGAGCGAAATGTGAAATTGCCACCACGTTCGAGGGCTGCTGGCGGAGCCAACACACTGGGGCCACACGCAGATCCAACCAGTATCTCGCCATCCCTGGGGGGCTGTGAAGTGTGAAGCTGTCGCTGTCTTTGAGGGTTGACAGTGAAGCCCTCCGCATACCCAGCACAAACCTCGCCATCCGTGGGGGGCTGCGAAGTGTGAAGTTCAGCCTCTTTCGAGGGCCGCTGGGGGAACCCGCACAGCGGGACCACACGCAGACCTCAAACAAGCTAGCCATCGCTGGGGGGTGGGTGGGCTGCGACGTGTGAAACTGCCGCCACGCTCGAGGGCTGCTGGGGGAGCCCGCACAGTGGGGCCACACGCAGATCCAAACGGGACATCGCCATCCCTGGGAGGGGAAGGAGGCGGGGGGCGGAGCGAACTGTGAAATTGTCGCCACGTTCGAGGGCTGCTGGCGGAGCCAACACACTGGGGCCCCACGCAGAGCCACACGGGATCCCGCCATCCCTGGGGAGCTGTGAAGTGTGAGTGTGTCGCTGTTTTGGGGGGCTGCTGGGGGGGAGCACAGCGACAATTGCACACTTCGCAGCCCTCCCCCTCAGTGTTGGCGAGGTCTGTTTGGGATCTGCGTGGGGCCACACTGTGCTGCCCCCCCGCCCTCTGCCCCCCAGCAGCCATACAAAGTGGGCGACAGTTTCACACTTCGCAGCGCCCTCGCCCCCCCCCCCCCCCCCCTGGGGATGGCGAGGTCCCTTTTGGAAATGCGTTGGGCCCCACTGTGGAACCAGCACAGTGGGGCTCCACGCTAATCCAAACGAGACCTCGCCATCCTGAGGGGGGGGGGGCTGCGAAGTGTGAGACGGTCGCCACTTTCGAGGGCTGCTGGAGGGGGAGGGGGCAGGTTGTGAACGTGTCGTCGTTCCCGAGTCGGCCACGCACACTTCGCACAATATATGTATAGTCGGTATATGTTTACATATATATATAAACATATACATGTATATGTATATTTATATATATATCACCGAGACACCGTACGACACATACATAACCATATTTTCACGTACGTATGTACGTATGTAGGTAGGTATGTATGTATGTATGGATGGATGGACGTATCTATGTATATAGATATGCGTATGTCTTCCGGCTACCGTCTCTTGCAGTGTTGCTGTCACATGATTGTCAGCACTTTGTATATCACCCCTTTGTACCAATGGGTTGGGTGCGTCGTAGGGTAACTTGTTTAGGCTATACTCTGTTTTATTTCCCAACCATCCCTTGGTTGTGATCTCGTTTTGAATAGTGGGGTGTCAACTTCCTTCTCCTCCTCCCGCCGTCTGACCCCTTCTCGCCTGCCTGCACCTGTCTGCTTGCATCCGTCTTGGGGGCCGCGAGGTGTGAAAGTGTCGACATTTTCGAGGGCTGCTGGGGGAGCCCGAAGAGTGGGGCCCCACGCAGACCCAAGAAGACCTCGCCATCCCTGGGGGGGCTGCGAAGTGTGAAACTGCCGCCACTTTCGAGTTCTGGGGGGTCCAGCACAGTGGGGCCCCACGCAGATCCAAACGGGACCTCGCCATCCCTGGGGGGCTGCGAAGTGTGAAACGGTCGCCACGTTCGAGGGCTGCTGGGGGAGGGCTGGTGTGAAACTGTCGCCGCTTCCGATTCTGCCATATATATATATATACATACATGTATACCAGCCTCGAGCTTATCCCTATCCCTAAGATTGACACGCCAAAAGGCGATGATAATCTCGGGGATGCGCCCTCAAAAGACAAGGGAACCCCTAAGATCGGCATCGTGATGAGGAGATGCCCAGCACAGGGATAGGGATATGTTCCAGGCTAATATATATGTATGTATGTATATATATATATATATATATGTATGTATATATACATGTATGCATGTATGCATGTATGCATGTATGCATGTATGCATGTATGTATGTATGTATGTATGTATGTATGTATGTATGTATGTATGTATGTATGTGTGTGTATGTATGTATGTATGTATGTATGTATGTATGTATGTATGTATGTATGTATGTATGTATGTATGTATGTATGTATGTGTATATATATATATATATATGTGTGTGTCCGTAAGGGCTTCGCCCCCTGTCGCCGGCCCCCTCTCTCGGAGAATTGCCATGGAAGAGCGAAGTCATGAGGCTTTGGCTTCACCGTGAAGCAGCATCGGAATTTCATGCGAGGACGATGGGTAATTGGCAAGACGAATGGAGACTGCGAGTCTATTGTTGTACTCGCTGTTGTATTTTTCATTTGCTCCCGTATGCGGTGCCCAAATCTTCTCCCCGAATTTGAACATGTTGGAAGTCTTTTGTGTCCTGACCGCCGATCTGCGTGAGGGTGCCATCGGATTTCAGAAATGTAGCAAATCCCGTGTGTTTTTGGACGCTGACCCCGCCGATCTTCGTGAGGGGTGCCACCAGATTTCAGAAATGTGGCAAATCCCTTGTGTTTTTGGACCCTGACTCCGCCGATCTGCGTGAGGGGTGCCAGCGAATTTCAGAAATGTTGCAAATCCGATTCGTTTTTGCACCCTGACCCCGCCGATCTGCGGGAGGGGTGCCACCGATTGTCAGAAATGTTGCAAATCCCGTATGTTTTTGGACCCTGACCCCGCCGATCTGCGTGAGGGGTGCCGCCGAATGTCAGAAATGTGGCACATCCCGTGTGTTTTTGGACGCTGACCCCGCCGATCTTCGTGAGGGGTGCCACCGAATTTCAGACATGTGGCAAATCCCTCGTGCTTTTGGACCCCGACCCCGCCGATTTGCGTGAGGGGTGTAAATGTTGACCCACCCCAGCAATTCAGAGCACACGCTTAGGGCGTGCTAAACCTGCCCGTGTGGGCCTCCCCCCCCTCGCGCGGTCCATCAACAAGGAACAGTAAGCAGCAAGAAGCAGAACTGTAACAGTGGAAGCTGGAAGCTGCAACAGGTACAGGAAACTGCGAAGCTTCGGCCTACAGCCTGGTGGCCCCACAAGGGGGCCGGCGGATATAAACCTATCCGCCGTGCGCCGTCTCTTGCTGCATCGTTGTCACACTTTGGCTGGCACACCTTCCACTTATCATCCCCTGGTGCCGGTGGGTTGGTTACATCGCAGGGTAATTTCCAATCGTGTTTTTTTGGGGGGGGCGGGGCGCCATGGCCGCGCCATCCACGGGTTGTGCCCTGTGTTGCGACATAGATTATGCCATGGGCTCCGCCATCCGTGGGCTGCGACATAGATTGTTCCATGGGACTCGGGGTTGGGCGGGGCCCGGCCAGGGAAATGGGTTTGGAGGAAGGTGGGGTTTGGCGACATGTATCGATCGGCCGAACGGTTTGTTGAGGGGTAGGGAGGGAGCTCACAGGCTACGTATAAGTCTTCCTGGGTTCGGCTAAGTTACTTACTGATAAGCTCGGTTACGTAAGTTATCATCGCTTGTAAGTAACTTGCCCGATTGACTACAACACTTGAAGTACAACTAAGTAGCGCAACTACACTTTCACCGCAAGAGCAATAGTGATGAGACCGGAGAACATCACAAACCATACTATTTCCAGGGCTATAGGGCTATAGGGCTATAGGACCATAGGGCTATATGTCTACAGGGCTATAGGGCTCTAGGGATACAGGCATGTATACCTATATGGCTATAGGTCTATAGGGCTATAAGGCTATAAGGCTATAGGGCTACGTGGCTATAGGGCTATAGGGCGATTGGGCTACAAGGCTATAAGGCTATGATAATATAAGGCTTTGGGGCTATAGGATTATAGGGCTAGTTATAGGACTACAGGGCTGTTGGTCTATGGGGCTATGGGGCTATAGGGCTACAGGGCTATAGGGCTGAAGGTCTATAGGTCTATAGGGCTATAGGGCTATAGGTCTACAGGGCTATAAGGCTATAGGGCTCTACAGGGCTCTACAGGGCTGTATAGGGCTATGGGGCTACAGGGCTACAGGGGTATAGGGCTATAGGGGTATAGGGCTATAGGGCTATAGGGCTATAGGGCTTTAGAGCTACAGAGCTATTGGGCTATAAGGCTGTAAGGCTACAGGGCTATAGGGCTATAGGGCTACTGGGCACCCGGGCACTCAGGCACCTGGGCACCAGGGCACCCGGGCACCCAGGCACCCGGGCACCCGGGCACCCGGGCACCCGGGCACCCGGGCACCCGGGCACCGGGGCACCCGGGCACCCGGGCACCCGGGCACCCGGGCGTGCCGCCGAAATCGGCGCCATATTTCACCTAATCATATGAATTCGATAGGGCCCCTACAGAGGCAAGCTCTGATTTGGGAACAGCAGTTTCCAATTCAAAAAGGAATTGCGGCACGTGCCCCGTGTTGTAAGTAGGGTACACCCAACTATATCTAGATTGCACGTCACAGAAGTGGCACCGACCCCCAAGTGGCGCCCTCCTGGAGGTTCTGGTTCCCTGCGAGCTGGCCGACATCGCCCGCGCCCCCGTTCTCCCCCCGCAACTACCCGCCGGGCTGCAGGCCCCGCAGCTGGGCCCGCCTCGTCGCCGAGCGTGGCAACACGGAGCCTGCACGCGAGCGGCCGACCGACCCTCTGTTGGCCAGGAAAAGGTGGGGGGTACGGCTCGACGGTTCTGATGGCGCGCAGGGCAGCAGCGGGCCGGCCGAAGGGCCCTCGGCTCAGAGGGCAGAGCTGGCAGCCGCCCTGCAGGCGGTGAGCTTTGCCGCAGGCCCTTTGGAGGTGATGGCCGATTCGCTGTTCGTCAGCAGCGGGGTCGCGGCGCTCTTGGCGGGGTCGTCCCCGGCAGAAAGGGCGCTTGCGGAGATTTGGGAGTTGTTGGCCCCGTATTGCCAGACTGGGCAGTTCACTTCGACGCGAGATTGACCAAAGGGCATCTCGATGCGGCCAGCACCAGGGCCCGAGGCATGGTTGAGGAGGACCGCGTCGGCGACGCCGCCGCTGACCGGCTAGCGGGCGCAGCCGCGCGCGCGCGGCCCCCGACGGCCGTCCTGCTCGCTGGGCGGGACAACCGATCGCGAGCCTTGGGCGTCGCGCAGCGGCTGCTGGCAGAGGTGGAGCTGCCGGCGCTACAGGTCAACCGAAGGAGCGCCGTCGTGGTCCCTCGGGCGCGCAGACCGCAGCGCCGGCGCCCGCGGCCGGCTGGGCGTGCCGCCGCATGCAGGGCCCTGCGGCTGGAGCTGCCGCAGCATCGGCGCCGCCTGGCAGCGCGGGCGGCGGCGGCAGCCTGGTCCGCTGCGCCGCGCTGTTCGCGGGGCACGCCTGGCAGCTGCACGCGCACGCCGCCGCGCAGGGCCCCGGGTGGCTGCCGCTTTTTGCCGCCGCGGGCGGGCGCTGTGCTTCTGCTGCCCGCGGTCCAGGCTGGCAGCCACGAGGCCGACTGGCGCGCGGCGCCGCGCGGGGGCCAGGTGCAGCGCCCGGGGCCACTGGATTGAATGTGGAATTCGGGCGGCCTGGGTGCAGGCCACTTGACGCCCCCGCCCACCCCGCCCCCTCACTCCCCCCCCGCCTCGGGCGCTGCTCTCTGCCGCTGCGCTTCTTCGACGGGTAGTCAGACAAACGGTTCCAGCCGTGCCTTCTCTTAGCAGGTTCCCGATGCCCACTGTGTATGTTTTCTTTTCCTGGGGTAGTAGCCTTTATCGTGGAGGTCGATGTTGGCCTTTTTGATGCTGTCCATTTCCTCCTCGACTCCGTGGAGCTTGGCTCTGACTCGTTCTTGTGCAAATTCATGGTGCGCGGCCACCTCGTCGTGAGTGCCCATGGTGGCGGCGAGCTCCTCTTTCAGCTTTTTGGGCAGAGTCGGCTTCGGTGGTGGTGTGCCTCTGCTTCTTCCGCTCGCTCTCGACGTTGGCCTCGGCGACTCGTAGGTGCTGTCATAATTCGTGTAGTTCCGCTGCAGTTTCTTCCCTGGCGACTCCCATTTGTTGGTGCCCTTGTTCAGGTTGCCGAAGTTCTCCTTGGCCTCCTTTTTGTTGCTCCTGACGTCATGGGCGGGGCCTGGGAGCCGGTGTTGCGGCCCTCCACGGTTTGTCTTTCTTGTTGGATGGTTCCGCCTCGTCATCGGCGGCCCCTTGTGTCGTTGTAGGCGTCGTCCCTAGCTGACTTGATGTCTCGCATGATGGTGTGGAGTTCGGCGGTTTTCCGCTCCAGGGTTGCCGTGTAGACTTCCACCTCCCTTTAGTTTGCCATATTGTACTCGAAGTGGTCTTCCATCACATCCTTGGTGCGTTCGATTTCCTCCTTGGTTTGTTGGGCGAGCGGCATATTACTGATGGTTATGGCTTTGATGAAGGCGATGTGGGTTTCTGCGTCGGTCGTCTGGATCCTGGTGACGCTGTTCTTGATGATGGCCGCCGGTGCTTTCCGTTGTTCGTTGGCCTTGATCGTGTTCCGATCCTCTTTGAGCTCTGGCAGCGTAGACCTTGCGCATGGGCATGAAGTTGTTGATGGTCCTGTCGATGTGATTGTTGTAGTCTTGGTTTGCCTCGCGTTGCTTCTTCTTGGCAGGCGCGTCCCCTTTGCCCTTTTTGTCGTTCTTGTCTCTCTGCTTGCCCTTCTATGCGGGATGTTGTAATCGGTGTGTTCGTCGTCCGTCTTGGGGAAGCTGCCCGTACCTTTGCCGTGGGTGCCCTTGTTGTTTCTTCCTGAACCCTTGGTCCGGTAGGGGTCGGATGTTCAGCCGCCCTTTGTGCAGCCCAGTGGACGTTCTTCCACCTGTCCAATCCCGCGCCCGTCGCAGGTAAAGTAGGTCGCGTGGGTGGGCCTCTGCTCGGCGTTTGGCTCGACGTCGTTCGCCACGGTGCAGCCATTGTTGGAGCTCGTGGCGGATGTCGCGGTGGGTGTTGTGCACTGCTGTTGTGTGCTTGCGGTAATTGTCGTGTTTTCCGCAGGCGCAGTAGAACTCGAGCGTCAGCACGCTGCCGACGAAGCCGCGTGTGCCAGGCGGGTGATCTGGATCTGGCTCTTGTCGTGGGTGTCGGCGTGGCCCCACGCCGGGGACAAGAGAAACAGGTCAGGTTGCGAATGTTGATGCCTATCGTGGGCCTGGCCTGGCCGCGCTGGCCGCCGCCTCGGCCCTCCGGTGGGGCAAATGGGGCGGGATCGGGCGATCGCGGCCTCCTCCCCCTTCTGCGTCCTTCTGCGTGACGGCTCGGTGCGCCCCACAGCGGGGGGGCGTAGCCGATAGGAGGGGAGGACCACCATCCCTCCCCCCCTTCAGAAGAGCAAGTACTGGTGCCCGCTCTTCTGCTCGTCGTCGCTTGCCCCCCTCGGTGGCCGCCAGCCGAGGGGGCGATGTCGATGGGGTACTCGAGGCTCAGGTGGGCTGCCTCGGCGTCGGGGTCGGCGTCGGCGCCCTCCGGGTCGGGGACGTCCGGAGGCTTGGTCGCCAGGCTGGCGGCTCGCCTTCCCGCCTCGCGGCGTTTGTAGCTGATGACGTGTGGCCTCCCGGCTTCGCGCCTCTGCCTGCTCCCACTGCCTCTTCCCGCAGACGCGCTTCGGACTGCAGCCGCTGCCTGCCAGCTTCGCCCGTGTCGCTCTCGATGGTGTTCGCGATGGTCCTGTGCTCCCACGCTGGGACATTGTCGTAGGGGCAGCCGTCGGAGTCCTCCCTATGGGGGTGGTCCTGGGGCCAGGGGCTGCCGAGGCCTGCGAGAGTCTCCTTGACGCATGCGGGAACGGGGCCGCTGTTGAGAACCATGTCGACGAGGCAGTAGGCGTTGACGGGGGTTGATCCTGCCGCCTGGAGCGCTGCGATGGCTGCAGCACGCCATTGGTGTGACGCAGCGCATCGCCGAGCTCGCTGCGCTTCGTGCACGCGCATCGCCGAGCTTGCTGCCACTGCCCCTTCTCGCACTGCAGGCTGCCACTGCCCGCTGCCACTGCACGCGCCGCTGTCCGCTGCTCGCTCCGCTGCCGGCTGCCACTGCTGGCTGCCACTGCTAGCTCCACTGCCCGCTGCCCGCTGCCGCTGCTCGCGGCCCTCCTTCTCCTCGATGGGGCCCGGGGGCGGGGTCACGCCGTCGGACAAGGTGTCCTGGGGCGTGGCGTCGTCGTCGGCGTCGCTGTCGGAGTCCTCCTGGACGGAGTCGTCTTCGGCTGGGCCGTCTGAGTCGGGCGTGGGGTCGTCGAGGGGCGTCGAGGTACGTACGAGGGCCGTCGGAGGGCGTCGGGGGGGGTCGAGGGTCGGGGGGGCGTCGTTCGTTGGCGTCCCTGGGGGCGGGGTCACGCCGTCGGACATGGTGTCCTGGGGCGTGGCGTCGTCGTCGGCGTCGCTGTCGGAGTCCTCCTGGACGGAGTCGAGGGTCGTCGAGTACCGTCGAGGGTCTCGTAGTTGTTTGTGTTTTCCGCTTCGCGCGCGCTGAGGTTCTGCACGCTTCGCGCTCGCTTGGTTCTGGCTTGTTGCTTCGCCTCCTCCGAACGCCTCTGGCGGCAATGCGCCGCTGTCAGGGTCGCTCTCGCCGCTGTCGCCCGTGGCCCTAGGGGCTGCCGCGGCGACGGCCAGGCGCGGGTCGCCGCTGCCCGCGGCTGCCGCTGCCGCCGCTTCTCGCGCGCTGCCTCCACTGCTGCCACTGTCGCCTCTTTGCGCACGCTGCCTCTGTCCCTCCTGCTGCCGCTGAAGCCTCATCGTGGGTCGTAGTCGTGGGGACGGCGTCGGAGGGCGTCGTCGAGGGGCGTCGTAGGGGGGCGCCGACGGGGGTACGTCGACGGTCGTCGGGGGGCGTCGGGCGGGGACGTAGGGGGGCGTCGTCGGGGGGCGTCGGGGCTTCGTCTTGGCCATGCTCGCGTGCCCTGGTCGTAGGCTCGCCCTCTGGGGTTGCTTCGTCGAGGGTCGTCGAGAGACGTCGGTCGTTTGGGGCCGTCGAGGGTCGTTGAGGGTCGTCGATGGGCACGGGGTCGTCGATGGGGGTCGAGTGGTGTCTAGGGTCGTCGTCGAGGGGCGTCGAGGGGCGTCGAGGGTCGTCAGGGGGCGTCGATGGGCACGAGGTCGTCGGGGGGCGTCGAGGGGTGTCGTCGGGGGGCGTCGTTGCTGGCAGCTGCCACTGCCCGCTGCCGCTGCCTAGCGCCATTGCCCGCCGCTCGCACCACTGCCTCTCGCCGCTTAGCTCCACTGCCCGCCGCTCGCACCTCTGCCCGCCGCTCGCACACCTGCCCGTCGCTCGCACCGCAAGGGGGCGTCGAGGGTCGTCGAGGGTGGTCGAGGGTCGTCGAGGGTCGTCGAGGGCCGTCGTGAGTCGTCGAGGGGCGTCGAAGGGTCGTCGAGGGGCGTCGAGGGGCGTCGTGGGGGGTCGGAGGACGTCAAGGGGCGTTGGGGGTCGTCGAGGGCTGGCTGCCACTGCCAGCCTCCGCGTCTCGCACCACTGCCCGCTAGCGCCACTGCCGCCGCTCCTGGCTCCTCGCACCGCTGCCTCGTCGCACCACTGCCCGCTCGCACCACTGCCCGCCCGTCCTTCTTCTTACGGGTGGAGGCGGCTGCCACGGCCGCCTGGGCCACCTCAGCTAGGCGAGCCCCAGTGGGGTATGCGACTCCCGCGCTGTAGCTGTTAACGTCGGGTGCCGCCTCGTCGCGGACGCCTGTGCCTCCTGCTACCACTGCCGCCCCTTCTCGCATGCTGCCACTGCCTGCCGCTTCTTGACCGATACTGCCACTGCCGTCTCCCCTGCAAGCTGCCACTGCCATCGCTTCTTGACCGATGCTGCCACTGACGTCTGGCATCCAGCGCTGTCCCCAGAACTCCTCCAGCATCCTTTCGGTCTGCTGGCCGACGTCTGAGGCGGTGTGGACGGGGATCTCTACAACGATGTACTTGGTGTTGGGCTCCCTCTCCGGATGCGACCGCAGCCACGCCTCTGTGGCGTCGCGGCGTCTGCGTCGCGCGAGGCGGCGAGCTGCGGAGGGGCCGAAGGTGCGGATGTCTTCTTCACGTCTCTTGCTAAAGGGCCTCCGCTCGTTCGGGCAGCCCCCCTCAACCATCGCGGCGCCTGCTGGGAAGCGCGCGCCTGGGGCCGGCCCGCACGGCCGCCCGACCCTGTGGCCGCCGAGGGCCGAAGGGGGGGCGGCACGGATTCGGGCCCCCAATGGCCCTCGCCTCCTCCCCCTCCACCTTCTCCTCACTCCCTCCTTCGCTGGTCCACTGTGGGATGGCGCCCCCCAGAGTGGTGCAGAAAGCCCCTCTCCTGTAGCCGCGCCCCATTGTTTCTCCTCCTGATCTCCTCTGACCCTCCAGTGGCAGTCTTGCTCCTCCCTCCCTCCCACCCGTTCTCTCCCTCCCCCTCCCCCCCTCCCGTCCCCCTCCCCCTCCTTCCCCCTCCCCCTTCTCCTCCCCCTCGTCCCTCCTCCCGCCTCCCCATTGTGTGTGCTCAGTGTGCAGACGAGTGCTCAGACGAGTGCGGAGCTCTCCGATATACCGACGCTGAGCGAGCGGAGCCTCCCCGTGTGTGTGTGTGTGTGTGTGTGTGTGTGTGCGTGTGCTTAGTGTGCGTACGAGTGCTCAGACGAGTGCGGAACTCCCCGATACCGACGCTGAGCGAGCGGAGCCTCCCGCGCCCCCCCACCCCTTCCCGCTCCCCCTCCCTCGCCGGCCTCCGCCCCCCTCTCGGCTCTCTTTGCTCCGCGCGCGGCCCCCGGAGAGGTAGGGCGGCGGCCCCGCCCCCCTCCGCGCGGAGGAGGAGGAGGAGGAGGAGGAGGAGGAGGAGGAGGAGGAGGAGGAGGAGGAGGAGGAGGAGGAGAAGGAGGAGGCGAGGAGGAGGAGGAGGAGGATAGAGGAGGAGGATAGGAGGAGGAGGAGGAGGAGGGAGGAGGAGGAGGAGGAGAGAGGAGGAGGAGGGAGGAGGAGGAGGAGGAGGAGGAGAGGAGGAGGAGGAGGAGGAGGAGGAGGAGGAGGAGGAGGAGGAGGAGGAGGAGGAGGAGGAGGATAGAGGAGGACAGCGGCGCGCGCACCATGGCCAAGAACGTCGTACTGGACGAGCACGTCGACCCCGAGTACGAGCCGACTGAGCAGGAGATGCCGAGTGTTGCTGCCGCCCCGGGCCCAGACCCGCGGAGGCCTCCCGAGGTCCAAGGGCACCTCCAGAGGCCCAGAGGAGCCCAGTCCTGCAGCGCACTGGGAGCACCAGCGCGTGCTTTGGTTCTTGGCGTTCGGCCTCCGGGGGTCCTCGCCGGGCCCTGGGGCGCGCGTCAAGAGCGAAGCAAGATGTGCACAGGCGGCAGAGCAAGGGGGAGAGTGTCGGGACTTCCGGGGAACACGCATGGGCAATCACAATTTCGCGCGATTCCGACCGAAGCCTTCGGCGCTTGCTCCCAACGGTGCGCACGTCCCTTTTGAAATGTTGTGGAGCTCTGCGTGCTTTGACACTGTTCTACGGCGTGATCTTCTGTGCCATGGAATGTTATATTATGCTGTGTGCTATAAGGGTATGTTATGTCATGCTCTGCTATGTTCAGATATGAGGTGTGGTGTCATGCGCTGTTCTGTGTGATTTGTTCCTTCGTATCTTATGTTAGCATGATGTGTTATATTATGTTGCGGTGCCACATCTTAAGCCGCGCTCTGCCTATTATGGTATGCCATCTGTGCTGTGATGAGTTATGTCATGCTGTCAATGCTGTGATGCTGTGCTGTATTGTGGTGTGTTATGTCATGGCATATGCTGTTATGCTCTGCTCTGTCACGTTATGGTATGCTGTGCTCTGTTATGCTATGACATGGATGCTCCGATCTGTCAGAGCCTGCGTTGGTATGCTGTTTTGTGCTATGCTATGTTATGTCATGGTATATGAGGCCGTATCATGTGATGTTCTTGTATGGTCAGGTATGCGATGCTTTCGTATAGTATGCTAGCATTGTCATGTTATGGAGTGATCCGTGCTGTGATGCCGTGCTAGGGTATGCACTGCGCTGTCATGACGCATTCTGATACGAATGAGTCTGCCATGCTATTGTCGGGGATGTTCGTATACGCTTTGTTAGGTTGTATGGTGTTATGGTCACTTCTGCCATACTTTATAGTATTATGCTGTACAATGTGGTGCTAGATTATACTACCGCTCTGTCATGTTATGATTTGACAGCGCGAGGCGGGACACTCGGGGACAACTGGGGGACCTAGGGATCTGGCGGCCGCGGTGTGCAGAGTGGCGCGAGGCGGGACACTCAGGGACATTCTGGGGACCTGGGGATCTGGCGGCCGGGGTATGCAGAGTGGGCGAGTCGGCGCGAGGCGGGACACTCGTGGACATTCGATGGACCTGGGGATCTGGCGGCCGCGGTATGCAGAGTGGCGCGAGGCGGGACTCTCGGGGACACTCGGGAGACGTAGGGACCCGGCGGCCGCGCTATGCAGAGTGGCGCGGGGCGGGACTCTCGGGGACACTCGGGGGACGTAGGGACTTGGCGGCCGCGGTATGCAGAGTGGCGCGAGGCGGGACTCTCGGGGACACTCGGGAGACATAGGGACCTGGCGGCCGCGCTATGCAGAGTGGCGCGAGGCGGGACTCTCGGGGACACTCGGGGGACCTGGGGATCTGGCCGCCGCGGTATGCAGAGTGGCGCGAGGCGGGAGGTCTGCTCGTAAGATCTAGCGACCACAACCTGTCTGGTGGGGAAAATGCTGCCGTGGCCGTCCAGAAACCTCCACTCCTCGCCCCATCGTGGGTAAAAACAAGCAACATCCTCGCCCCTCGAGGGTCGGGGTGAAGTCCCAGCGAGCAGGAGATTGAGGAGTATGCCGAGTGGCTGGGCATGGACCTGCAGAGGGACAGGCACTTGTTCTGGATCGCGCGCGCGGGCCTGAAGGCGCCGCTGCCGCACCCGTGGAAGCCCTGTCAGTCCGAGGAGGGAGAGATCTTCTACTTCAACTTCGAGAGTCAGGACACCACGACGACGATGCATGGACGTGCGACGGCCGACTACCCACCAGTCACGGACGACGCCGACGCCGACGCTGACGCCCGCGCCCACGTCCGCGCCCACGCCCATGCCGACGCCGACGCCGACCGATTCACCGACCGACGACGACGACGACCACGGACGCCAGACAACGGACGAGAGACGATAGACGAAGGACTACGACGACGGACGACGACGATGACAGATGACAGACGATGGACGACGACGCCGACCGATCGACCGACCGATAGTCATCGACCAGCGACGACGCCGACCGACCGACGACCACGTGCTCAGCTGCGGCAGCTGCGCCCCTTGCGGAGGGGCAGGGGTGTCGATGGGGAAAGCGGTGGGGGAGAGCTGGAGGAGGGAAGACGGGGAACAAGAGGAAGGAGGGAGGAGAAATGAGGAGGGGGAGGAGAAAGAATGAGGATGACGAGGAGGACGAGGAGGAGGAGGAGGAGGAGGAGGAGGAGGAGGAGGAGGTGGAGGTGAAGGTGCATGAGGAACAAGACTGGCAAGAGGGGGAGGGGGAGGACGAGGAGGAGGGGAGGTGGAGGAGGTGGAGGAGGAGGAGTGGAGGAGGAGGAGGGAGGCGGGGGAGGAGGAGGAGGGGAGGAGGAGGAGGAGGAGGAGGAGGAGGAGGATGAGGAGGAGGAGGAGGAGGAGGAGGATCGCGCCCGTCTCCCTGGGGCGAAGGCGCCCCCCCCCCCCCCAAATCAGGGCTTTTGCTCTCGGTTCTCCATGGTGCCGCCTGTCCTCTGCACGCGTTCTTCCGGCCTCGTTTCGGCTGGGCGCCCCCTTGCGCCGGGGGGGGGCGCAGTGTTCCAGCTGGCTATAACTCCTCGACGCTCCACGCGCCTTGAGGAGTCGCAAGCACAGGTGAAGGCTTAACTTGGGCGTGTCCCTCTGCAGGGGGCATCTTCAAAAATAGTCAAAACATTGTCTGGGGACGTTTTTTTGTTGTTGTCTGGATCTTCCCCATGTTTGAATGTGTGAGAGCATTCTTGCTTTTTGTCCAGCACCTGCCCTGCCTGTGGGGGGACATGCCCGACCGAAACGGAGGCGCGTGGTCTGGCCACGGGCAGCCGGCGCGGCCCGTCGCCCGGGGAGGCGGCGCCTGCCTCACCTCCCGGGGCTGCCGCCCCCGAGCCGTGGAGAGCCGCGCGCCCGCGCGCCCGCGCGCCGGGCCCGTGGATCTCCAGTGCTGAGGCGGGCCTGTCCCCCGACAGGAGGAATCTTCAAACCTTTTTTTTTGTAATTTTTTTTTTATAGCAAAACAGACAGGGGACTATTTGTGGGGTATTTTTGGGGCTATTTTGGGTATTTTATTTAAAGACAAGTCAGGGGATTATTTGAGGGGTATTTTTGGGGGGCCGTTCTCAAGCATTTTGTTGCCTATTTCTTAGTTGTCGTCGAAGATCCCCCCGGCAGGGGGACACGCCCGACTTCACCTAAGTGCGTGCTGGCGTGCGCCCGAGCCCCTGCGGCCGCTGGAGGCTGCTGCCTGCGGAGGGGCGGCCCGCCCCGAGGAGAGCGTGTGGGACCACCCCTGCGACGAGTACTACAGGAGCATGTACAAGCAGAAGTCCGGTCAGGAGGGGCCCCTCTCCAGTCGCCCTCCTTTACTGCTTCCCTTCGTTGTCTTCTTCTTCTTCTTCTGTTCTGCTGATTGTTGTTATTGCCATTATCATTGTACATCGTATTGCTTTCTTCTTCTTGCTATGATTATGCATATTGTTATGTTTGCTAGCCGTTTTTGCACGTATTCATATCATCCCTCTTATGTTTATTCGAAACGGTATTACTATTCTTATTACGTGCGGGCGCAGTCCGTAATTTGATTCTCGCGAGGTAGACTGACCGAACTGAAGTAGACTGAGCCACTATAGCCGTTAGATGACAGTTTTATTTTTGGGGTGAGGATATTTGGGCGGCAGTTTTCAGTTTGACGCCAGTTGGTGAGGATATTTCGGGAGGCCGTTTTGAGCAACAGAGTGAGGATCTTTGGGGGGTAGCTTTCCGCGACGGGCGGTGAGGATATTGCGGGGGCAGTTTTAGGCCAGGGAGGGTGAGGATATTGGGGCGGCAGTATGAAGTTTGACGCCAGCGGGTGAGGATATTTCGGGAGGCAGTTTTAAGCCAGCGGGGGGGGGATATTTGGGAGGGCTAGTTTTCCGCTAGGTGCGGTGAGGATATTGCGGGTGCAATTTTAGACCAGGGAGGGTGAGGAAATTTTACGGGCGCAGCCCGTAATTTGATTCTCGCGAGGACTGACAGACTGCACTGAACCATCAGGCAGTTTTAAGTCAGCGGGTGAGGATATTTCTGTGGCAGTTTGACGCCAGCGGGTGATGATATTTCGGTGGCAGTTTTAAGGCAGCGGGTGAGGATACTTCGGTGGCAGTTTTAAGGCAGGTGGTGAGGATATGTCAGTGGCAGTTTTATTTCCGAGGGTGAGGATATTTCGCTGGCAGTTTTAAGTCAGGTGGTGAGGATACTTCGGTGGCAGTTCTAAACCAGCGGTTGAGGATATTTCGGTGGCAGTTTTAAATCAGGTGGTGAGGATATTTCGGTGGCAGTTTTAAGCCAACGGGTGAGGATATTTCGGTGGCAGTTTTAAGCCAGCGAGTGAGGATATTTCGGTGGCAGTCTTGAGCCAGCGGGTGAGGATATTTCGGTGGCAGTTTTAAGCCAGCGGGTGGGGATATTTCGGTGGCAGTCTTGAGCTAGCGGGTGAGGAGATGTCATTGGCAGTTGTACGTCAGCGGGTGAGGATATTTCGGTGGCAGTTTTAAGCCAGCGGGTGGGGATATTTCGGTGGCAGTCTTAAGCCAGCGGGTGAGGATGTTTCGGTGGCAGTCTTAAGCCAGCGGGTGAGGATGTTTTGGTGGCAGTTTTAAGCCAGCGGGTGAGGATATTTCGGTGGCAGTTTTAAGCGAGCGGGTGGGGATATGTTGAAGGCAATTTTAAGCTCGTGGATGAGGATTTTTCGGTGGCAGTTTTATAAACGCGGGTAAGGATATTTCGGTGGCAGCTCTATTTCCGTGGGTGAGGATATTTCGGTGGCAGTTTTAAGCCAGCGGGTGAGGAGATGTCGGTGGCAGTTGTACGTCAGCGGGTGAGTGTATTTCGGTGGCAGTTTTAAGTCAGCGGGTGAGGATACTTCGGTGGCAGTTTTAAGCCAGCGGGTGAGGTTATTTCGGTGGCAGTCTTATTTCCGAGGGTAAGGATGTTTCGGTGCCAGTTTTAAGCCAGAGAGTGAGGATATTTCGGTGGCAGTTTTAAGCCAGCGGGTGAGGATATTTCGGTGGCCGTTTTAAGTCAGGTGGTGAGGATATTTGGGTGGCAGTTTTAAGCCAGCGGGTCAGGAGATGTCGGTGGCAGTTTTAAGCCAGCGAGTGAGGATATTTCGGTGGCAGTCTTGAGCCAGCGGGTGAGGATATTTCGGTGGCAGTTTTAAGCCAGCGGGTGAGGATATTTCGGTGGCAGTTTTAAGCTAGCGGGGGAGGAGAAGGAGGAGGGAGGAACCGAGAAGAGCTGTGGCTGTGCCCGGCGCGACGGCTACGCATCCAGCGCGGTGCTGCGCCCGTATATATGCTCGCCCTTTGGCGTGGGGCTGGCGGGGGGCCAAGGGCCGAGCTGTCCGGTGATTAGTGTTGTTTTTCCCTCTCCCCTCTTCCTATGTTGCATTCGTGCTCCTTTCTTGGTGTATCTGCAGGAGGGGCGGCAGCAGCCGGACGAGGACGACTCGGGGACGAAGCGGAAGGACAAGAAGGACAAGAAGGACAAGAAAGAGAAAAAGGGCCGCAACAGCCGAGGCGTCTTCTGGAACGAGCAGACGGAGGATCTGGGGCCCGGAATATAGCAGACGTGCCGTGCAGAGCCATTGCTGCCCCCCCCCGTCCCCAGCGCCCCCCCCCCCCCTTCCGAAAAAGGAGGGGAGGAGGAGAGGAGGGCGGGAGGGTGGGAAAGAGAGAAGAGGGGGAGGGGAGGAAACGGAAGGGGGACGAGGAGGGAAGGGGAGGGGGAAGGGGCAGGAGGGGAAGAGGGGGAATGGGAAGGGGAGGGGGGCAGGGGAGGGGGGGAAGGGAAACGAGAAGGGAAGGGGGGAAGGGGGGGAGGAGGGGAGGCCAAGTTATGTGCGCTCGCGTCAACATCTGACATCCTACCCCTCCCTCCCATCCCTTACCATGGCGCTGATTTTCTCTATCCGCGGACGCGTGTCGTAGCGGACCTGTGGCTCCGCGCGCGTGTGCGTAGTGGGTGGTGGTGCGCGTGCGTGCGTGCGTGTGTGCGTGGTTGTGGTTGTTGTGGTGGTGGTGTGTATGTGTGTGTGTGTGTGCGTGTGTGCGCGTGTGCTGTGGTGTGACGTGGTGTGGCGTCTTGGTGGTTTGGTGGTGGGCCAGGTGCGTACGTGCGTGATGGCTGTGTGGTGGTGGTGGCTGTGGTGTGTGTGTGTGTGTGTGTGTGCGTGCGTGCGTGTGTGTGTGTGTGTGTGTGTGTGTGTGTGTGTGTGTGTGTGTGTGTGTGTGTGCGTGCGTGCGTGCGTGCGTGCGTGCGTGCGTGCGTGCGTGCGTGCGTGCGTGCGTGCGTGCGTGTGTGTCTGTGTGTGCGCGCGTGTGATGTGGTGTGACGCGGTGTAGCGTGGTGGTGGTGGGTGGGGTAGTGCGGTGGTGGTGGCGGTGCGCGGCGGTGGTGCGCGTGCGTGCGTGCGTGCGCTGGTGGGTGGAAGTGGCGGTGGGTGTGCGTGCGGCGGGGCGGGGTGCGGCGCGGTGGCGGCGGGCGGATGGGCGCGCGAGAAAGAGGCCCGCGCTGGGGCGAGAACGCCATCCTGAACGACGGAGGCAAACCACCGATCCGAAAATGAGGCCCACGCTGCAGCGGGAGCACGCTTCGGAACGATTCGGGAGCAGAAATGAGGCGAGCGCCTCAGCGAGAAAAAAAAAAACGAAAACCCAACTCCGTGGAATCGTGTGTGTGTGTGTGTGTGTGTGTGTGTGTGTGTGTGTGTGTGTGTGTGTAAAAAAACAGTACGCGGGGGGGACGAATACGCAAAAGACGTCATCAGGGGAAGAGGGAGAGTAGTACTCATATTAAGTAATCGTAGAAACGGGCACGGGACGGGGAGGCGGGTGCGGTGGGGAGGGGTAAAAAAGGGGGGGGGGCACAAGGCGGGAGAGCGGGGAGGGAGGGCGGAGGCGGCGGAATGGAGGGGGGTGCAGTCCGTCCTCGCGCGGCTCGTCTGGGAGCCAGCGCGGCCCCCCACGTGCGAAGGGGGAGGGGACAGGGAGATGCGGGGATGTCCACGCTGGAGAGCTGAGGCGGCCATGGCCTGTCCTCTCGTCTGGGGCGGCGCGCGACGCCACGCAACGCATGTGGGCGATGACGGGGAGCGGGGAGGCGAGGGGAGAGGACAAGTTAGGGGCGCTCGCGTCATATCTGACGTCCTACCCCTGCCTCCCATCCTTTACCATGGCGTAGATCTCCTCTCTATTCGCACTGTCGGATGTCGAGCAGGGCAATGGTCCCGAGATGGTGCGCGATGCATCGTAGAGCACGGCACAACATGGCGTAGAAGAGCACGGCAGAGCGTAATGTGTGTCATAGCATGGCGTGGCGTTGCGTAGTGAAGAATTGCATCGCAAAGCGTTGCAACGTAACTAATGGCATCGCACAGCGGCACATAACATAACATGACATAGCCTGGCGTTGAAGATCAATGCGTGGCATAGCATGGCGTGGCACTGCGTAGATAAGCATTGCACATCCTCGCATTGCAGCTGAAGGCATGACATCGCACAACGGAACACCTCATTGCATTACATTGCATGCTGTGGCATGGCATTGGAAATAACGACGTCAGCGCTGCAGCGGGAGCACGAGTCGGAACGAACGGAAGCGCGGAAATGCGACCAGCGCTGCAGCGGGAACGCGATTCGGAACGAGCGGAAGCGCAGAAATGAGGCCAGCGCTCCAGCGGGAGCAACATTTTGAAACAAAACCGAGCGAAAACCCAACTCCTGGGAATCTGGCTTGTAAGAAACAGTACGCGGAGGGGGGCCGAACATCTTCTGGACGTCATCCGGGGAGAGAGGAGAGTCGTATTCAGATGGTGTACGTGTGGAGAGGGACAGGAGTTGGAGAAGAGGAGTAGACGGGGTGGGAGGATGGGGAGAAACGATGTGGGAGGCGGAGGAGAGGGATGAGGAGGAATTGCAGGAGGAGGATTGGGGTGACCAGAGTAAATTCATAACAAATTCCAGTTCCGCTTTTCAAACAACGAGAAGTTTTTTTTCTCTCTGGAAACCGCCCCGTGTGGCTGCTGATGGGCTTGCCGCTAAGGCGAGACCCCGTTCTGTAAAGGATCCACCCTCCATCCAACGAGAGAAACTAGTCGTTACGTAAGAGGTGCGAAAACAAAGTTCACGGAAGTGGAGGAGGAGGGGGGGAGGAGGAGGAGAAGGAGGAGGAGGAGGAGGAGGAGGAGGAAAAAGATGATGAGGAGGAGGGGGAGGAGGAGGAGGAGGAGGAGGAGGAGGAGGAAAAGGGGGGAGGCCAAGGAGGAGGAGGAGGAGGATTTTGCAGGAGTTGGGGGGATGAGGGAGGAAGGGAGGGTGATATGACGAGTGATGGGGACAAGGGGGAGGATGACGTGGGATGATGAGGGTGAGGGGAGTGGAGGAGGGGGACGAGCAGGGAGGACGAGGGCGAAGGAGAAGGAAGAGGAGGGGGAGAACACCGGGTGCAGAAAAGATGCTTGGCATGGGGGTGCGGTTGCGATTATTCGGCCAGAGCGTCCCGAAGGGAGGAACGAATACCAGAGGAGGGATGAGGGAAGACGAGGAGGGAGGATAAGAGGGAAGAGGAGGGAAGAGGGAGGAAGAGGAGGGGAGGCGCACCGCTTTCGGACAGGCTGCATGCGCCGAGCGGACCCGCCTCGCAAAGCGGGGGGCGCCGCTTGCGAACCAAGGGGTGGTTGAATGCTTTCTCCCTTGGCACGGACGAGAGGGTCTGCGGCTGGAAAAAGCGTCGATCGGCGGTGATCAGACCCCACGGGGGCCCGTCTGCGCCACCGTGCGAAGAGGGGCGCTGGCTTTAGGAACGCGTTGGAGTGCGCGCCCCAGCGCCCAGCGAAGAGAGGCGCCGCCTTGGGGCGTCCCCCGCATTTGCCCGAAAAAAATGAAAGCGACGGAAAAGTTGCCAACGTTTTGCGCAGGCCTCAGAAGTGAAAGTCGCACTGGGGTGCCAGTGGTGGGCACCTAGTCGCGCTTGGTCACTCGCCTGGGGCTGCGCCCAAGCGCAAACGAGATATAGGGCCTGATGAAGGGCGATCCAGTCGTTCTGTGATTTTGCCACAGCCGGGTGGGGCTGGTGCTTCCCGACGTGCTGGTCGGAGCCTGCATCCCGCCCCCAGCGGTCCGCTGCGGCTCATGGAAGTAGGGCGAAACTCGTATCCGACCTCCAATGGGCCAGTGCAGATAGTGACAGTACTGGACCATGGACCTGGCAGGGCTCGTGTCCGAACTCATGGCGGTGGCGTCCCACACATGGTCGCCAGGGTCGAGTTGTAGCTCGTGGCCGCGCTGCTCACCTGTCCGCGGCTGGTGCCGAACACGGTTTTCAACAACATGGTACTCGATCGGATGTTGCCCGATATGTGTATCGTCGGTGTGCCTGTGCCCATCGTGTAGCTCAGCGGCGCGGTGTTCGCGGCAGTGCCCGTCGTGCTGGTGCACCTCGAGGCGATGGTGCGCCCGATCGTGTTTTTCAGCGATGTGCTGCTGGTACCCGCCGTGGTGATCGGGGACGTGCTGCTCAGCGTCGAGGTGCGAGCAGGCGGGAGAATATTCGCCTCTGTCGTGGCCGTCAACGTCGGTATGTTGCTCATGGGCGTGCTGCTCACCGATACGCGGCTGGTGTTGGTCATGGTGGCAAACGACGTGATGTTAACGGTCGTACGCATCCCACGCGTGGGCATCCCGCCGAGCTGATGCTCTCGGGCATGCTGCCCGATGATGGGATCATGTTGCCCGTGGGAGTGCGCAGCCGCGCGGTACTTGAGGCGAAACTCGTCCCACTCGTGGCAGGCGCGCTGCCAAGTGCACAGGTGCTGGTCCCCGACGTGCTGCTCACCGTCGTGGTGCCCGTTTAACTGCCCGTCTCGCTTGTAGATGTGACGCTGCCGGTGCTGGTTTCCGTCGTGCTGCTTAGCGTTGCGGTGCTCGACTCCGTCGCGTTGTTCAAAGTCGTGACGTTCGATTCGCTTGTTTTGGGCCCCCCGTCGTGCTGCTCAACATCGTGGTGCTCGGCTCCGTCGCGATGCATCGTGTCGAGGTGCTGGTCTGAGATGTTCTGCTGAACGAAGTGGTGGTCGTTGCACTCATCGTCTCGCTCGCAGATGAGGCTGGTGGCGGTGGATCCCGTCGCGCTGCTCGTCGTCGTTGCGCTTGACCCCGTCGTGGTGCTCGGCTCTGTCGCGTTGGACCCCGCGATTTCAATGTCGTTGTGCTCGATTGCGCCGCGCTGCTCAGTGTCGAGATGCGGGCCCCAGACGTGGCGCTGCTCAAAGACGTGGTGCCCGTTGCAGTGCCCGTCTCCCCGTAGCTGTGAGGCTGCTTTTGCTGGATCCCGTCGCGTTGCTCGATGTCGCGGCGCCCGACTTCGTCGCGCTGCTCAAAGACGTAGCGCTCGGCCCCGTCGCGCCGGATGTCGTCGCTTCGCTCAGCGTCTTGGTGCTCGATCCCGTCGCGCTGGAAGGCGTGGCTGCTGGTGCTTGCGCTGCTCAGCGTCGTGGCGTTCGAGTCGGTCGTGCTGCGTCCGGTCGATTTGCTCAGCGTCGTGGTGTCTGGCTCCATCGCGCTGCTCCTGGTTCGAGGTGCTGGTGCCGGACGTGCTGCTCCAAGATGCTCGTTCGTTGCGTTGCTCGTCTCTCTCGTAGATGGAAGGTTGCTGGTGGTGGCCCGTCGCGCTGATCAGCGATGCAGTGCTCGACTCCGTCTCGCGCTGCCCAACGTCGCGCTGCTCGACTGCGTCGTGCTGGAACCCGCCGCGCTGCTCGTCGTCGCGGCGCTCGACTCCGTCGCGCTGCTCAATGTCGAGGCTCTGTCCTGGACGCGCGGCTCGGGAGTTGGCGTTTGTTGCGCTGCTCGTTCCCCTCGTAGATGCGAGACGTTTGGCGCTGGATCCCGTCGCGCAGGTCACGTCGCGGTACTCGACCCCGCAGTGCTGCTCAACGGCATTGCGCTCGACTCGGTCGTGCTCGATCCCGTCGGGCGGCTCGACGTCGCGGTGCTCGTTGCACTGCTCGTCTCATTCGCAGATGCGAGGCTGCTGGCTTCGGGCCACATCGTGCAGCTCGACGTCGCGGTGCTCGACTCCGTCGCGCTGGGCCCCGTCGCGCTGCTCAGCTCCGCGGCGCTCGACTCCGTCGTGCTGCTGAGCGTCGAGGTGCTTGCCCCGTCGTTCTGCTCTAGGAAGCGTCGCTCGTTGCGCAGCTCGTCTCACATGTGGGAGCAGCTGCTGGTGCTCGACCCCGTCGCGTCTTTGAACAGTTGACGCCGTCGTGGTCGACTCCGAAGAGCTGCCGTGCGTCGCGATGCTCGACTCGGTCGCGTTGGACACCGTCGCGCCGCTGATTGTCGCCACCCTCGACTCTGTCTTGTTTCTCAGCGTCGAGGCGCCGGCCCCAGGCGCGCTGCGCAATGGTGCGGTTTCCGTCGCGCTGCTCGTGTCGCTCGCGCGTGCGAGGCTGCTCGCGCTGCTCGGCGGCGCGGCGCTCGGGTCCGCGGCCGCGCCGCTCCGGGCGGGCCTGGGCGGAGCGCGGGGGCCGCGCGGGTAGGCGTGCGCCCGGGCCAAGCGGGCCAGCCGGAACGCCCGACTGCCCGCGCGACGCGCGCCGCGTCGAGCGCATCGCCCCCAGGGATCGAAAGCGCAGCCCTCGAGGCGGCAGTCGCCTCCCGCGCGTCGCAGCGCGGGTCGGGTTGCCACGCGGCGCGCGCCTGGCGCGCGGCGCGTCGCGCGCCGTCGAGGCGCCGGCGCGCGTCGCGCGGCTCAGCGGCGAGGCGTTTGAAACGGCGTCGTTCGGCGGTGCGCCGCTGGTGCCCGCCGCGATTTTCAGCGGCGCGCTCTTCGACGTTGAGGCGCTAGCGCGCGTCGCGCAGTTCCGCGACGCGGTTCTCAAGGCAGCGCTCGCGCCGCTGGCGCGCGCCGGGGGCCTGTTGGCGCCCCTCGACGCACAACTCCTTGGCGCGCTTCTGGCGCTTGTCCTGGCCGTCAGCGACGCGTCGGTCGAGGCGGCGCTCGCCTCTCTCGTAGACTCTAGCGTCGAGCTGCCGAGATGGCGCCGCGCGTCGAGATGTCGGCGCCCGCCGCGCCTCTCGCCGACGTGGCGCCCAAGGCAATCCTCGCCCCGCCCGTGCGAGTTAGGGTCGAGCTGTTTCTGTGCGGCGCGCTCGCCAGCGGTGCGCTGCAGGTGCTAGTTGTGGTGCTCTGCGCCGCGGTGCATGGGTAATAGTGCTCGTCTACCGCGTGGTAAGTGGGGTCGGCCTATACCTCTCTCCGACACGCTGGCGCTCGTCGGCTCGCTGTTTGCCATCGCGCTGCTGGGCGCCGCGGCACTCGACGGAGCGATCGCCCCCCTCCCGCGCGGCAGGGTCGGGCCGGCGCGCGCCGCCGCGCTGGTTTGAGTCCGCGCCCCACCCCCCGTGGGCCACTGCGGCTCGTGAGAATAGAACGAAGTTCGCATCTCACCTCCAGTGGGTCAATGCGGCTCGCGGCAACAGGCCGGCGCGCGCGCCCCGCGCCCCGCGAGCCAGTCCGGATAGTGGAAGCACTGTGCCATGGACCGCGCAGGGCGCGGGGGCAGAGCTCCTGTCGGCGAACGCCCCGCTTTGCTGGCGCTGGGCCCCGTCGCGCTGCTCGACGTCGCGGCGCTCGACTCCATTGTGCTGCTCACTGTCGCGGTGCTCGGCTCCGTCGCGCGGGATCTCGTCGCGCTGCTCGACGTCGCGGTGCTCGATTCTGGTTCGATCGTATTTTTTTCTGGGGTTGGTGCTGTGTCCGGTTGCGCTGGTCAGAGACGTCGCGCTCGACTTCGTCGCGTTGCGCTGTCCGGAGTATATGCGCGCACGGGGCTGCGGTTCCGGGGCCCCGTCGCGCTGCTCAACGTCGCGGTGCTCGACCCCGTCGCGCTGCTCGACGTCGCGCTGATTGACTTCGTCGCGGCGCGCCAGAACGCGGTGCTCGACCCCGTTGCCCAGGGCCCCGTTGCGCTGCTCTGCTGCGCGGCGCGCGACTCCGGCGCGCCTGGCGTGGAGCTGCTGGCGCTGGATCCTGTCGCGCTGCTCAGCGTCGCGGCGCCCGACCCCGTCGCGCTGCTCACCGACGCGGCGCTCGACGCATTCACTCTCGCTGGGCCCCGTCGCGCTGGCCAGCGTCGCTGCGATCAGCGTCGCCGCGCTGCTCGGCGTCGAGGCGCCGGTCCCAGGCGCGCCGTCAAAGACGCGCTGCTCGTTGCATTGTTGCGCTGCTCAGCGTCTTGGCGCTCGACCCCGCCGCGCTGCTCGGCGTCGCGGTGCTCGACTCCGTCGTGCTGCCCAGCGTCGGGGCGCTGGCGCCGCCTGCACTCGAGCGCGCGGCGCCCGTTGCACTATGCGCTTCATCCGTGGATGCGACATTGCTGCTGTTGAATCTTTTCGCGCTGGTCATTTTTGAGGTGCTCTCCTCCGTCGCGCTGCTCAATGTCGCGGCGCCTGGCTCGTCTGCGCCGCGTCCCGTCGCGCTGCTCAGCGTCGCGCCGCGCGACTCCGTCGCGCTGATCGGCGTCGAGGCACTGGTCCCAGACGCGCTGCTCAAAGACGCGGTGATGTTTGCTGCGCGTCTTACTCGCAGCTGCGTTTGTGCCGGCGATGGGCGCCGCCGCGCTGCTCCGCGTCGCGCCGCTCGACTCCGTCGCCCTGGGCCCCGCCTCGCTGTTCAACGTCGCGGTGCTCGACTCCGTCGCGCCGCTCGGCGTCGCGGCCCTGGCCCCAGGCGCGCTGCCCAAAGACGCGGCGCTCGTTGCGCTGCTCGCATCGCTCGTCGACGCGGGGTCGCCGGCGGTGGATCTCGTCGCGCTGCTCAACGTCGCGGCGCGTGGCCCCCTTGCGCCGCCCCACGTCGCGGCGATCGGTTCCGTCGCGCTGGATCCCGTCGCGCTGCTCGCAGTCGCGGTGCTCGGCTGCGTCGCACTGTTCAGCGTCGTGGCGTTAGTCCTGGGTACGCTGCTCAAAGACTTGATGCTCGTTGCGCTGCAGGTCCTCGCTCGCAGATGCGAGGCAGCTTGCGATGGGCCCCGTCGCGCTGCGCAGCGTCGCGGTGCACGACCCTTTCGCGCTGCTCAGCGCGCGGTGCGCGACTCCGCCGCGCTGGGCCCCGTTCTGCTGCTTGCGGTTGCGGCGACTTGCCCGACCGTCTCCGCGTGCGGAGGCTCGCGACGGGGCGCGCCGACGCGCTGGCGCGTGTCGCCCCCGGCATCGCCTTCTGCGACGGCGGGCAGGAGTGCCCCGTTGAGGGCTCGCCGCCCGCGCCGGCGTTTGCGGAGCTTGTTCGGGCGCCTCCGCTGACGCGCGCTGAGCTTCAATGAGTCCGTGAGCCCTGTCTGGGCCGCAGTCTCTGGTGCTCCTGTTGGCATCGGAGGTTCGCGCTGAGGCCCTGGCGCGGGTCTCTGCGCGCGCGCGGGCGGGACTGGCGTTTCGGCCTCGTCGCCCGCCGCTGTTCAGTCGGACGTCGCTGCCGGCCTGGGCCCTGCTGTTGGAGCAGCGCAGCCTTTGTCCGAGTGATGATGGGGGCGAGGGGCCAGGCGCGACGCAACGCGAACGGGGGCAGGGACTGTGCGCTCGGACAGCGCGTGGGTCCAGGTGGAGCTGGCGAGCTGCCGCGCCGCGGGTGTCTCTGCGGTCGCGCCTGAGTTCTCGCCGAGATCCACCCTGGCGGTTGTGCCCGTAGGTTTTGGCGGCGGCTGCAGCGGTCTAGTCCAGGGCCCGCTGGTCGCGGCTACCCTTCTCCGACATGATGGGGATGGGAGGGTAGATGGCCGCAGAGTTCCAGGGCCTCGTTCGTCGCCGCAGTCGCCGGCGCTTCTGCTGGCGTCGGAGTTTCACGCTCAGGCCCTGCCACGAGTGAGACAGAATTGGTTTTTGGACAGGAAGGTCCTCAGGTGCTCATTCAGGCTGGTTTGCTCGAGTTCGACAGAGGCCGCGCTTTTTTCCCAGCGGATGATATTGATTATCGTACCTACTGGTGCGATCTCGCACTGCATTGATTCGACCGACCGACCGACCGTGCTTTGGATGTGCGCTGGATTGGGATGTGTGCTGGGATGTGCGCTGGGATGTGTGCTGGGACGTGTGCTGCTTTCCTGTGCCGGGATGCGTGCAGGGCTGTGTGCTGCCTCCGTGCGCTGGAATACGTGCTGGGATGTGTGCTGGCTTCGTGTGCTGGGATGCGTGCTAGGGTGTGGCCTCGGTGCGCGCCGCACCCGCGTGCTCTGCTTGCCCCCCCCCCACCCCTCCGCCCCGTGGCCCCCATCCG
>CAUYUJ010017359.1:76976-84341 GCA_963575745.1 Prorocentrum cordatum | reverse complement strand
GGGGGCCTCCGCCAGAGGCAAACCCTGATGCCGCTCCGCCCAAGGCGCAGTCCTTGGTAGGGGGCGATGAGATGGCGAAAGCTGTCGACAGTCCTGCAGTGAAGGGGCCATGGAAGCCCAGCAGTCCGAGACCCGACCCTACACCTGCCAACCAAGAGAAAGGCCCTACGAAGGTCCAGCAGTCAGACCACTCCCTGTTTTTCTCCAACATCACACAATGGGGACCACAGTCTGAGAAATGGTTGGCAGGCCCAGGCAAGCAATATCAGATGGTGGCCCTAGTCGAAACACACATCTCGCCTGAAAAAGCGCCGCTCATCTACGACAAACTAGCAGCGGATGGTTGGAGAATATCATCGACTACGGCCACCCCTACCAGAAGATCAGACGGCGGCAACACGGGTGGCGAGATCATCCTATCCAGGTACCATGTCCAGGCCACCACGTTCAACCATCTACGAGATCTCGCCATCTCTCAGCGCAGGCCTGACCCTTTCCTCGGCTTCACGCCCATGGTATGGCACAGACGCTCTGGCAATCTGGTTGTTATTGCTGCGTATCTGGAACCCCGCAGGCAGATCGAGGGTGCAGTGCACGACAAGCTGCTCTCGCTGGGAGCCTTCGTTACTATGCTGACAGACCCTTGGATCATCTTGGCCGATTGGAATATGACACCCGAGCAGCTTGCAGCCACAGAGTGGCTGGCCAAATGGAATGCTACCATCGTGCGAGCACCTGGATCTGCCACCTGCGACAAGGGCCAGGGGCTCACGCTTGATTTCGCACTGGTCAAGACTGGCATCGAGCACACTAGTTCCATCCGCCAGTGCCCCACCGTACCGTGGGCCACCCACGTTGGCCTCGAAGTTCGAACAGGCAGCGCAGACCCCTGGTGGTATCAGTCGACCAACGCCCCCAAGGCCTTCCCCACAGTGGACAGGCCCAGGTTACCGCCAGACCCCAACAGCAAGACCGCCATCAAGAAACGGACAACAGCTGAAGCTCGAGCAGCTCGTCTACGTGATCTACCCCCTGAACTTCAACAAAGCAGCAGCACAGCTTCAGCCGCAAGGCGAGCCCGCAGAGCTGGACCCTATCTCCTACGCCATCCCGCTGGATTTGTGGGAAAAACAATGGCAGGAGGCGTTGCCCACACGTTGCAAGCAGCCGCGCGCGCACTTCGTGTATCGACACTGGGAGCACGACGCCGACCTCCTCAACCTCAAGTACGCCAAATGGGTCACGGCGCTCGAGAACACTATGATCAGCCACCACCAGATCGACCCGAAGGAAGCCGCAGCATACACTGGCCGAGCTCAGGGTTACCAGCTATCTTGGAAGAAGACAGCGGCTGCTCCAGGCCGTGTGCACGTACATGACCCACATTCGGAATGGTGGGCCATTACGCTCACCCTCACCAAGCGCTACGCCGCGCTCTACGACAAGCCTAAGCATACAGCGCTTATGCAGCAGCAGGCCACCATCATCCAGCAGCGCGCGGACCACTTCAACAGCCACATGCACGACCTACAGTTCGAGAAGGACGAGGACACCATCTTCCGCTGGTTCGCGCTCGTCTGGGCCCCGCACCTGGACAAGGATGACACCGACGACTTGGTCACTATTACCGCTACCTGGGCCTCCAGAGCCCTCTCGGCCGCCCTCGCCGAGTCCAAGAGGGCCTACGGGGCTTGGCTCGCCCAGCAATGGAAGCACCGCCCTGGAGTACTACACGCCCGTGCTAAGCCAGCACCTGTACGTCACATCGAGGCCTACACGGCCAACCTGACCATCGCCGACCCCACCGTCATCATGGACAACAAGAAGCAACAATGGCAGCAAGTATGGCATGCCTCCGAGACCTCCGACGACATCCTCCAGGCCCTGACAAAGGCCAAGACAGCAGCTGCTCATCATCCTCTCGAGCCCATTACAACCGAGAACGTACACCGCATTCACGGCCGCATGCCACCCAGTAAAGCGCATGGAGTTGATGCCCTAGGACCTCGCGACCTCCATCGATTACCAGAACCTGCCGTCGAAGCCTATGCAGATATTCTCAATTCAGTGGAGCAAGCTGGCATTTGGCCACTACAAATTTCAGGCACCATTGCAGCTCTCGCCGCCAAGAAGACAGGAGGCGACAGAGTCCTTGGCATGCTCCCTCATATGGCCCGACTCTGGTCTCGTATTAGATCCACCGCGTCGGAAGCCTGGACGCAAGGACTTGACGATTTTTGGACTACAGCCATCAAAGGCTCTTCAGCTCTCCAAGCCGCCCTGCATAGGGCCTTGTTAGACGAGACGGCCTCAGCACCCGGCATTCAGTCGGCGACCTTGCTGTTAGACATCCAGAAATTCTACGACAATATCAAGCTCGCCAACCTCATCATGGTCGGCCTCAACTGCGGCTTCCCTGCCATCATTCTTTTATTGGAGGTACAGCTCTACCTGGCGCCCAGATTCTTGCGCAGTCGTCAATGGGTGTGCATGCCTATCTTCGCCTCCAAGGGCATCATTGCAGGCTCCCCCCACGGCACCACCCTGGCACGACTTATTTTGTTACCAATTCTTCGACATGCTCAAGCTCAGGCAGAGCTTGCCCAGATGTGGACCTTCGTGGACGACACTGTACTACGAGTCGAAGGAGTCCTACGAGCTTTGCAGAAGCACCTCCCCCGTGCCGCCAGGACGCTATGCAACGGATTAAAGGAGTTCGAGTTGCCTATCTCAGACAAGACCGTCCTCATCGGCTCCACTCCCAAGGTCCGCCACTTGCTTGCCAAGAAGATGCGACAGTACGACATCCCAGTTACCGCGACCTCCACGGCCGTCGACCTTGGCGTGGACGCTGCCGCGGCTACTCGACGAGTACAAGCCAAAGCCAGGAAGCGTCAGATCTCCGCCACCGCCAGGTTTCGCAAAATACATCGACTACGGAGCACTGCACAGCAGGCCCGAATCTCTGCTGGCCTGCGGCGCACTGGCGCTCTTCCTGAAGGAGTATTTGGCCATCAGGTTCACGGCCTCGCTCGGCACGCTCTTCTACGCTGGCGGCGACAGGCCGCCATAGCAGCGACGGGCGCTGCAGCGGGTCGTTGCCTCACTTCTCTCCTCGGCGCCACCTTTGACGGCATGGACCCTGGAGTCTCCCTAAGGATTGAGTTCATCGAGGCCTGGCTTCAGCACTGGATACGCCACCCGAACACGCACGCCAGGATCATCAGTTCCTGGCCAAAGATCAAGACTACCCTGCTCGCCGCTGGCCCCAAGCTGTGGTGCAAGGTCAAGGGCCCCACAGGCGCGGCCATCGCGACCCTGCTAGAAGCCAGTTGGGGGCCGACCTCAGCTACGACGTGGAGGCGTACGAAGGACGGCTACATCGAGGAGTGGAACCTTCCCCCGGCCGACGACCCTGACCTCCTCGACGCCGACATCCACACAGCATTGCAAGACCTCAGCGAAGATCTACACCGTCTCCTCTGGACGCAGGCCGCTACACATACCCATGGAGACACGCTTGCAGGAGGCGCAGACATGGTCACTATCCGCATTGAACAAAGGAGGTTCCTCGCAAACGGCGACTTCAGCGATTGGGCCCTCAACAACACCATCATCAGCGGAGGACAGTGGACCAGAGACCGCCTCCACAACGCAGGCTACCAGATCGACAGGAACTGCGACCGCTGCAGTGCTGGAGTCCCTGAAACCCTGTTTCACCGAATGTGGCAGTGCGAGGCGAACGTTGGGCCCGAGTTTGAGGCCAGCGACAAGCTACTGCCGCGAGCCCTAGCGGGGGCCGATGCCGACCCCGCCTTGTGGCTCCGCGGCCTTCCCTCTTCTGCTCTCACTACGCCCTCGTTCGAGCCATTGACTGGGAGGGACGGGTGGGAGTTTGTTGGTGAGGTGCGGGGGGGTTTGCCGACCTGGGAAGGTGCTCGCAACGCAGAGGGTGAGTTGTTTCTTTTTGGCGACGGGTCTGGCGGAGCCTTCTCCGACGACGTCAGGAGACGTCGCGTCGGCTCTGGCCTCGCGGCCCTTCGTTGGAACCCTCCCTCGGCCTCCTGGGCCCTCCACTCGGGCCTCCAAGCCCCCCTTCCAGGCCCCCGCCAGACCGTCCCAAGAGGAGAATTATATGCGTTCTGCCTGGCACTAGAGACGTGCCATCAGGATTTCACTTATGTTACCGACCACCTAGCCTTGCAGCGTGGTTGGCAGAATGGTAGATGTCTCAGGCCAGGCAGCCTCAGAGGTAAGAATAAGAATGGTGATCTCTGGCTGAGAATACGGCATCTCGTGCAGGATCGACCGCGTGGCGCTTCCTCGGTCACGGTGCTCTGGACCCCATCTCACGCCGATCCCCAGACCCTGCACGGTTTTCAGAAATTTCTAGCTCTCGGTAACCAGCAAGCCGACGAGCTTGCGGGAAGAGCGGCCCACAAGTCGGCCACCCTTGCCCTCCCGCCCGTGCCCAGGACTGACGAATATGATGCTATTGCGGCGATTGTCCGTCAGCGGGCACGACTAATCCTACGTTCTTTCGGTAAGAATGCGGATCGAGGCCAGAGAGGCAACCCACTCAAGAGGCTGCCCCTCGCTCTCTGTTGCAGACCGCGATCGCGGATGCTCAGCACAAATTCGTTCGGTGTGTAGATAAATGGCGATGCTCTGCTTGTCACATCATCGTCGATGCTTGCCAGATTATTCCTGCTGCCGCCACGGAGTGTGTACCGCCTTGCCCCCTTCCTGAGTTTGCTGCGTGTGGCGAGGTGCTGTGGTCGAGGGGTCCCCGTGTGATCAGTGGCAAGGCGATACACCCCTCCCACATGTTGGCCACCATCCCCAAGTGGCAAATATTCTTCTGTGTGAAGTGCGGCCATACGGCCACACACCAGGTCAAATGCTTACATTTCCCCTGCCCTCTCACCCACCAAGTGGGAGAGCGCAGGGCCCTGGGACCCACTGGCAAAGGCCTCGAGAACCTCAGCAGGATCAGACGAGGCCTCCATCCGTCCAGATCGGGTCCCAGCAAGTCTGTTGTAGAGGCCATGCATGAATCGGCAGCCGAAGCCGCGATTGCTTCACTCGCGGCTCCTAGCGGCGCCTCTGAATAAATTGTGAGGCCAGGGGGGCCTGTCCCGGTGTGCCGTGGGTTGTCGCCCCCCACGGCCCTCCGAGAAATTCTGGATGGCCCCCCTGGCGTCTCTTGGTTCCCCGAACGGACTACGTCCGATTGCTCCACTCCACTCCTCCTCCCCCTCCTCCTCCTCCTCCTCCTCCCTCCTCCTCCTCCTCTCCTCCTTCTCTTCCTCCTCCTCCTCCCCTTCTCCTCTCTCCTCGCCTCCTCCCTCCATCCTCCTCCTCCTCCTCCTCCTCCTCCTCCTCCCTCCCTCCCCTCCCCCTCCCCTCCTCCTCCCCCTCCTGCCTCCTCCTCCTCCTCCTCCTCTCCTCCTCCTCCTCGCCTCCTCCTCCTCCTCCTCCTCCCCCTCCCCTCCTCTGGTGTTTCATTCCTCCACTCGGGCTCTTCCTCCCCCCCCCTCCCCTCCTCACCCCTCCTCCTCCCCCTCCCATCCCCTCCTCCTCCTCCTCCTCCTCCTCCTCCTCCTCTCCTCGCCTCCTCCTCCTCCTCCTCCCCCTCCTCCTCCTCCTCCTCCTCCTTCTCTTCCTCCTCCTCCTCTTCACGAGGGGCGAAGGCGGGGGGGGCTCCCCGGCTCCTCCCTCCTTGTCTTTCCATCGGGACAATGGGGAAAGAGGAGGGAGAAGAGGAGGAGGAGGAGGAGGATGAGTAAAAGGAGGAGTAGTATGAGGAGGAGGAGGAGGAGGCGGAGGAGAAGGAGGAGGAGGAGGAGGAGGAGGAGGAGGAGGAGGAGAGGAAGGGAGGAGGAGTGAGGAGGAGGAGGGAGGAGGAGAGAGGGGAGGAAGGAGGAGGAGGAGGAGAAGGAGGAGGAGGAGGGGAGGAGGGGGAGGAGGAGGAGGAGGAAAAGGAAGAGGAGGATGAGGAGGAGAGTGAAAACGAGGAGGACGTGGAGGAGGAGGAGGAGGAGGAAGTGGGAGGAGGAGGAGAAGGAGGAGCCCCACAGGCAAGAAGGGCAGCAAGCTGGTGCTCGACTGCCCGAAACGGGCCAGCGTCGACTCCACGTCGGTGGCCAGCGTCAGCAGCAGGCTTGACTCCAAGGTTTCGGCCGGCTTGGAGCCCGTTTCCCGCCTCAAGCAGGTGGGGCAGGAGAACTCGTCCAGGTCGGCAGAGCCGGGGGTGGTGGGCCCTCCCCTCCTCTCTGATTCACGTTGCGTTTTTGCCACACTGGGCTGTTTCGCTTTTCCCAACCATCCTGTGGTGTTGGGTCCTCATTTTGAAGAGACAACGCCCCGCGTTTCCTTCCCACCCGCTGCCCCCGCCTCTCCATCCTCTCAACCGCGAGAGTTCGAGCGCAGAAGAACGTAAGGTTCCACGACGGCTGGGCCACGTGCTGGGGGTGCCTCTCTTGTTTCTTCCGTCCCTCTCTCTCTCTCTCTTCCTCTGTCCGCCACCGATTGGGGGCTCAAGTTCTTCTGCTGGGTTTAGGAGGCCCCGGTGCTAGCCCCGGGGGCGGCTGGTGCTACACAGCGCGCGCCGACCATCGGCGCGGAGGCGGCAGCCGCAGCTGCGGGGCGGCCCCGCTGTGCTGCGAGCCGGCGGAGGAGGCTGGCTGGCAGGCGGAGGCTGAGACCCAAATGCCCCGGTCCGCCCCTTGGGTCGTTGGTCGCCGCATTGCGCGCAAAAGGCGGGCGCGGAGGCGCCAACGCCTCGCCGCGGGGCAGCGCGGAGCTGTGACAGCGCCGAGCAGGGCTGCCTGGCCGAGGGAATTTGGATCAGAGGTGACATTGCCCATGGCCCCAGGAGCCCTGGCAGC
Source organism: Prorocentrum cordatum (assembly GCA_963575745.1). Classification (NCBI taxonomy): domain Eukaryota; class Dinophyceae; order Prorocentrales; family Prorocentraceae; genus Prorocentrum; species Prorocentrum cordatum. The sequence continues at coordinate 77,451 of CAUYUJ010017359.1, read as the reverse complement.
CGCAAGGGTTGGGCGGTGGCTCTCACGGATTGAGGCCGCCACGGCCGCAGTACCGCAGGCCTGGGATGGGGACGAGCCCTTCAACCGGTACGAGGTGGCGCGCTGCTTGGCCAGAGGTGCCGAAGAGGACGGAGGCGCCGCGGAGCTGCTGGCCCTCCCTCGGAGACTGGGCGGGGAGCCTGTGGCCGTGGAGACCCAGCGGGGGCCGCGTCCGGCCCTGGACCGCCTGCAGCAGGGAATGGTGCGGCGCCGCCTGAGCCTCCCCTGGAGAAGCCATCGGGAGGCAAGGGCAGGGCGAGCCCACCCCCGCGGTCGCGTGAGGACGACGTGGCGGCGCCGGAGGAGCAGGCGCCGTAGTGGCACGCAGGGTTCCAAACTCCACTGCGGTCGCTCTTCGGCCCCGACAGGCCCCTGGCGGCGCCGCTGCTTGCCCCGCCGGGCCTCCTGGCCTTGGAGGAGGCCCGCGCCTCAAGGA
>CAUYUJ010017359.1:64476-71976 GCA_963575745.1 Prorocentrum cordatum | reverse complement strand
TACCGTCCCGACGGGGGTCAGCCTCGCCTCGTCGTCGCGCCGCGACGGGGGTCGGAGCGCCTTCGTCGCGCGGTGGCTGCCCGCGACGGGGGTCGATGTGGGGCTGTCGGCGGGGGTGGCGCCCCCCCGACGCCGATTAAGAAACTCGGGGTGGGCCAATCTTCCACCACCACGGCCATATGTAGGACGGGGGGGAAGTGAGGATGGGGAGGTCCTCCCGCTCCCCCTCCTCCTCCTCCTCCTTCTCATCCTCCAGCCTCCCTCCTCCTCCTCCTCCTCCTCCTCCTCCTTCTCATCCTCCATCCTCCATCCTCCTCCTCCTCCTCCTCCTCCTTCTCCTCCTCCTCCTCCTCCTTCCCATCCTCCATCCTCCATCCTCCTCCTCCATCCTCCTCCTCCTCCTCCTCCTTCTCCTCCCTCCTCCCTCCTCCCTCCTCCCTCCTCCCTCCTCCCTCCTCCCTCCTCCCTCGCCTACCTCTGGTTGTGGTGGTGGAAAAAATCGGCCCCTGCCTCGGCCTTCCAGGAGATGCGCAGGGACGAGGAGAGGCGGCGCCTCCGCGCCCAGGAGGAGGTGGGTGACCGGCTCGACGCGTGGAGGCGGGACCTGGAGCGCGAGCGTCGGGCGGCGGCCGAGCGGGAGGTGGACGAGGCTGTCCTCCGCTGGAGGCGTGACGCGGAGCGGGACAGGCCGAAGGGTCGCAGGCCTAGAGTTAAGTCGGGCGTGTCCCCCTACAGGGAGGTTTTCGCCGAAAAACAAACATACTCCCAAAATACCCCAAGAAGGTCAAAAAATAGTAGAAAAATAGTCCCCGGACCATTTTTGGATTATTTTAGGGTTATTTTTGGGGCATTTTTTAGTTGTCGTCGAAAATCCCCCTGTAGGGGGACAGGCCCGATTTAAGCCTAGAGGTTGACGCCAACACCAGTGTCGGCGATGTGCCTCCACCGAGAGAGAAGATCCCGCTCTCGGCGATGGTGGTAATGTGTTCTGGCTTCCAAGGTGACCGAGATATTACCACCAGCACCGAAATCTGGGATGAGCTTCCCCTTGTGGAGGGAGCCCCCTGTGTTGGTGTTGGTGCCCATTTCCAGGCCTCCGAAAGGAGCACAAGATGCACAAGCATCACCCCAGGAGGTCATTAACCCCCCCAAAACAATTCGGAGCAAGGATAACATGTTTCCGCACCGGGAAGCGTTAATCCCGGCACTCGCCGTTAGGAGCACGACTGTCAAGGTCCTCGCGTTCTCGCCGCCAGTCCTCATTGACATCGGTTGCGGGGGGGAGGTGGATAATTGTTTTGCTTTGCTGTTTGGCGCAGTGCTAAATTTATCGTTTGGCTAAATTCCCCCCGGAATCCCACCAGCCCTCTGGGCGACAGGTGGTCTAACGAGGGTCTCTTCTCTCTTCCACAACCCCTCTTCCCTTCGGGGAGGGGAACCCTCCCTCCCCTCCCTGAGGTTTTTGTTGGAGGGGTCGCGAGGTGTCGGAGGCTCCTTTTTCGGCCTCTGGGAGGGCCAATTTTTCACACCCCTCACGATGATCGTGGCCTCCGAATGGGGAAGGGAAATCGAGTACTCCCCCTCTTTTGACCGACCGCCTCCAAGATGGCCCCAAGAGGCCCTCCAGGGCTCCAAAGAGGCCCCCTAAGATGGCTTCAAGAGCGCCCCAAGAGGCCCCAAGGGGGCTCCAAGAGGCACCCGAGAGGCCCCCGAGCAGCCTCAGAGAGCCCAAGATGACCTCCAAGATGGCTCAGATAGCCCAAGCTGGCTCAAGATGCTCTCAAGATGCTCCAAGCGGCCCCAAGACCGCTCCAAGACGGCTCGAGATGGCCACGGAGCCTCCCACACCTCCCTCTTTGTTTGACTACGCGTGTCTCTTCCTCTCTCCCTGCGTCAACTCTCATGGGCATCGTTTCTGGATGGGCTGGTGGGGATACGGTTGGTACGCGGGCTCGCGAAGCAAGTCGAAAGCCGTGCAGGACGGGCGGGCTACGCGCCGACGGAAACAATGGAAGAATGTATCAATATCGGTGCGGTGCTACTGGTAACCTTGGGGGGGTTTAATGACTCCCTGAGCGCGGGCTTCTTGGATCTGGGTTGGCTCGAATCCAGAATTCGCCAGACACGTCCTGGAGCCAAGCGGGCAACATCTGCGCAGTCACAGCTTGGGAGCTCGTTGGTTTCAACGTGCCCCTGGCTGCGCCTGCGGCGCCGACCCTGGCGTGTCCCGCTCGCCACGGAGGGGGGCCCAACGCCGATCCAAGAGACCCGCACGGACCTTCTGCAAGCCTGTGCTCATGCTGCCGCCCTTCCTCCCTCCGACAGGCAGAGGGACCTCGAGCGGGAGCTGGACGAGTGGAGGGCAGAGCTGCTCCAGAGGGGGCGCGAGAAGGCCGAGCGGGATGTGGCGGAGGAGGTGGCCGGGTTGTCGGCGGACCGGCGCGCGGCGCTGCAGCGGGAGGCGGACGAGGGGCTGAGCGCCCTCGAGGCGGAGCTGGAGCAGAGGGCCGGGCGGCTGCGGAGGGAGGCGGAGGCGCGCCAGGAGGAGGAGCGCTCGGCGCTGGAGGCGGCCCACGCGAGGGGGCTCCTCGAGCAGCGGCAGCGCCACCAGCGGCAGCTCGCCGAGGCGGAGGCGGAGGCGCCTCCGCCGCCGCGGGCGCGGTCGCGGTCGCCGCCGCCCGAGGCGGCGGCTGCCGCGGCGGCAGAGTCGGAGTCGCTGAGGGGGGAGCTGGAGGAGGCGCTGCGGTCCAGGGCCGCCGTCGAGCAGAGGCTGCGCGAGTTGCAGGCGGAGCTCGCGGCCGCGGAGCTCGCGCGCGCGGCGGAGGCGCGGAGCGGCGCGGAGCGCGCGGCGGAGCTGCGGGGGGCGGCCGCGGAGCTGGAGCGGCTGCGGGCGGAGCTCGCGGAGGCCCTGCGCCGCAGGGAGGCGGCCGAGTCGGCGGCGGCGGCCTCGGCGCCGATGTCGGCCGCGGCGGCCGCGGGCGCGTCACCCGTGCGCGGCGAGGCGGCGCACGTCGACGAGCTGCGCACGGAGCTGTCGGAGGCGAAGGCGGAGCTCGAGAGGCTGCGCGAGCCGGAGCGTCTCGGCGCGGCGGCGCAGCAGGCGGGCGCGCCGCCTGCAGGGGCCGCGGAGGCCGGGCTGGCTCTGGGGGGGGGGTCTGCTTTGTGAGCTCTTAGCTGGCGAAGAACTATCGAAGACGCCTGCGGCGAATCACCGCCGCCCCCTGCCTTTTTGGAAGCGCATGTGTGGCCGAAAGTTGGGCCAGAGCTATCGGGCCATGTGTTCCCCCAGCTGTCGTTGAAACCTTTCGGGGATCACGTGAGGAAGAGAACGAGGAGAAAAGGTAAAAGGGAGTAGGAGGAGGATGAGGAGGAGGAGGAGGAGGAGGAAGAGGAGGAGGAGGACGCCTCTTGGAAGCCTCTTGGGGCACTCTTGGGGTCTCCTGGGAGCTTCCTGGGGGCCTCTTGGAGGCCTCTTGGGAGTCTCCTTGGGCCTCTTGGATCCTTTGGGGGCTTGTTCGGGGCCGCTGTGGCCGTCTTCGGGCGTTCCTGGCCCGTCTGACGCCGCCGTCTAAAGCCGTCTTGGATGCCTCTCTGAACCGACTTGGGGCCCTCTTGGGGCGCTTCAGGGCCGTCCTGGAGGTCATCTTGGGCGTCTTCGAGGCATCTTGGGCCGTCTTGGGGCCGTCTTGGGGCCGCCTTGGGAGCCTCTTGGGCCGTCCTGGGGCTATCGTGGAGGCTTTTTGGGCGATCTTGTGGCGACCCCTGAGAGGTCGAAGTCCGAGTAGCGGAATGACCAGCTGAGATGAGATCATCGCTTGGAGCCAAAACTATGTGCAACGTCTGGGGTGCAAGGCACATGATGCATGTTTGCCTGGTAAGGAGCGCAATCCACGGGGAGCAGCCTGCGGTGTTTTTTTTTTTTTTTTTTTTTTTTTTTTGTTTTTTCCTCTGGGGTGCCACTTGTGGGGTGCACTGTACGAGGTGCAAGCTACGGCGTGTCTATAGGGGGGGGGGGCCTATCTGGGGACCTCATGGGCGCGACCCCAAGTACACAGTCGGACAGAGGTGCAAGGTCTAGGTCGGTTCTGGGAAGGTACCCTAGTGCTCTTCGTGCTTGTTGGATGTTATTGTTCTTGGGCCGTCTGAGGGCGTAGGAAGGCCGAAAAGAAGTAAGTGTCAAACTGCTTGGAAAAACCAAACGGAAAACCTCCTTACCTCTTGGAGGCCTATTGGCCCGAATTGGAGGCCTCTTGGGGGCGTCTGGGGCCGACTGGGGCCGTCTTGGAGGCTCCTTGGGCGGACTTGGAGGCATCTTGGACTCTCTTGGGCCGTCTTGGAGGCCATCTTGGACCATCTTGCACGACACAACGGCTCAGCGAGAGGAGAAATATGCACGCCGCGCAGGAGAAGCGGCACTAAGAGATTGCACCTAAGAGTCCATCGTGCCAATGGAAAGACAATGTTGTTTAACAACTGCTTTCCAAATTGGTAGTCCATGCACTGCAACAGGCGCGCCTTGGGAGCCTGGTGCTCCTCTCCACTACTGCCGTCGCCACTGGAGCCTTAAGCGCGCTAACGTGTGGAAACGCCGCAGAAGACACACATATACCGGTACATGCGCACAGCGAGGGCTCCTGCGTTCAACGCCTCAGGAGGAGGGAGGGGGCGCGGGAGGGAAGGAGGCGGGAGGGGCGGGAGGGGGCGCGGACAGGAGGACATCGCCAGCTCCGCCTGTTCCCAGGTCGCCGCTGCCCACTTCAGGCGGGGCCCTCCCCGTGCTCGAGCGCCAGCCGGTCGCGAAGAAGGTGCCGGCGAGAGCCCGGCGCAAGAGCAGCAGCCCGTAGTGGAGACGGGTCTGGCTGGGAAGCATCAGGAGGGAAAAAACACAGACATAATTAATCGTCCGTTCCCCAGAAAATATGGGAAAATATGGGAAGTGGGGGGAAGACAGAAAACGCAGAAAATATAGGAAAATATGGGGAATCTTTTTATTTGTGTGTATTTATTTGTGTGTCCCAGGGTCCCTTCAAAGCAATCCGCCCAGAAGCCACCCATTGCCGCGTCAACTCTGCAACGCTCAGCCTGTGCTAGCGGGCTCGCCGCCTGACTTCTTCATCCGGCACGTGCGAGATCATCGAGCGTGGCACGTTTTAGATCTTTCGTAGACGACGGGCCGGGAAGGCATCGACCTTGTTTTTGTCAGCCTGGCGCAAGCAAAGTGTCTCTGGCCTGTACAACAATTTCGGCACCACGCAAGCATTGTAAATCTCCGTCTTCCTGTCACGCGAACTGTTCGCGTGTTTCCAAACGAAGTGTCGAACGCAGCCGATGCTTCGCTAAGCCTGCGCGCGATGGACGCCCCTGGAGACCCCTGCCTTCAGTAGGCTGCCAAGACAAATGGCGCTATTTACCTGCTTGATCAGCACGCTCTGCGGCGTGGCCACATGCGCGTTGTGGCGGGCCTGCACGTGAACCGTTTTGACCAGTTCGGTTCTAGCCCATACATGCTGGCTTGGAGCCATTCGAAACAGGACAACCTTTGCAACCAGGTTTTCTGGGTGACTGGCGCGCTGTGCCCAGGCCCAGGGGCAGTTCTCAAAAAGAACCACTGACCTTTCTGAACATCCAGCACGCCGGGCACTCCTGTGGCAAGCCAACAGGGGCCGTCGGATCGAAGACGCCTACGGCGAATACGCGCGCATACTGTTGCGCCGACGAGCCCCACACGCCCAAGGGTTATCTTTACCCGGTCCCGCCCTGGGTAACGACGACCGTTTTCGGAAATGATAAAAGATTGGTATTAGGTTCGTATGTCTTAAAATTGCACATGACCCATGACCAGCCCGAAATGGTAGAATGGTCGCGAAATGGTCGAATTTCAAACGGCCGTTGTTAGATGTCGGCGGCGAGCGAGGGGGGGGAGTGAGAAGGAGAAGGTGGCGGGACTCTGTGGAAGGCCTCCCGCCTTCTGGGAGGTGTCCTGTGTCTTCGGGGAAGCTAAGAAGACTTCCCAAACGGCCAGGGGACTCGCGAACCTTCTGAGAAGGCCTTTTCTTGCTCGCTGCCCTCCCTCGCTCGCCGCCGAAACTGATAACATCTCACCCTCCGCGTATGATGTTCCAGCCTACTTTAGCTGTGCTCGCCAGAACGAAGTTCCAGCGCCAAGCCAGCACCGAAACTGGAGGGTGTCCACGCGTCGAGCCCCGGGAGCGTGTCACTCGTTCGACGCCTCGCCAGCGTGTCGGGCAGACACTGCTTCGATGCCTTTCTGGGTGCTCGAGACGGTTTTTTGGGGCTGCGGCCCCTTAAGTAATCGAGGGGGAACCAGATGACCCTCCGCCTCGACCTGCTCAGTGCTCTGGAGGGTCTTGGGGCTCCTCCGTCCTTACGGGCTCTCTGCGCGCCGCCGCGCCACGCCTCGGGCCTCTGCCGCGCCCCCCCCCGGGGAGCCCACGCGTGCCGCGGGCGGCGGCGGAGGGCGGCCCGCGGCTCCAGAGACGGGCGTCCGTGCAAGCGGGGGCCCGCCAGTCAGAGGAGGAGGAGGTACCCCAGATCTCGTGATAACGGGAGGGGGGTCTCATTTCGGGGGGGGGTCTCTTCCAGGCTATCTTGGAGGGCCTGGGGGGTCTGGGGACGATGTTTTGGAGGGTTCTCCCACGGGGGAGGTCTGAAATGGCTTGTCTTGGAGGGTCCAGACCCCCTCCCTTTTATTACGAAATCTGGAGTATCCATACCTCTACCCTTTCATCGCTTTCCCCTTTCTGGGCCTCCTCGGAGGCCCTCGGCGCCACCGCTGGATTCGCCTCGAGATTCCCCGGTCAGAGCGCACCCCAGGAGAGGTCTGGGGAGCAGCGGTATCGGCACCTTCTGGTCTCCCCAGTTCGAGCTTCATCTCGGGACCCTGTATGGCCGTCTTGGACGCTACAACGAGGACAAGCTCGAGAACTGCCAAAACGTACGTTTCCCCGACGGAATGGAACGATTGTCCGGTGTTCGGGCTCTCTTGGGGATCGTCGTGGAGCCCACTTGGAGCGTCTTGGAAACCATCTTGGGCCGTCTGGAAGCCGTGTGGACTGTGCAGGATGCTCGTCCAGTACGACGTTCTTGGCCATGGTGCGCGCGCCGCTGTCCTCCTCTATCCTCCTCCTCCTCCTCCTCCTCCTCCTCCTCCTCCTCCTCCTCCTCCTCCTCCTCCTCCTCCTCCTCCTCTGCAGAGCCAGGGGTGCCCTGGCCCGGGCCGGGCTGGGACGCAGGATCCTGCAGGGCCGTGCGGGGTCCTGCGTACGGCTTGCCTGGCCCGGGTGTGCACTGCCCCGAGGGTCCGCAGATCCCGGGAGAGGAGAGAATCGGGCCGAACGAAAGGGGGGCATTGGGAAGGGGGGGGGTGACGAAATTTGCCGCATGCAGCTGGTTTCTTTCGGCCCCACCGAGGGGCCCATTCCTCGATACCTAGCCGCCTCCCGCGCCGGGAGGCGCCGGGAGAATCAGCTGGGTGAGCTG
>CAUYUJ010017359.1:49476-59476 GCA_963575745.1 Prorocentrum cordatum | reverse complement strand
ATAATTTCGAGCACCAATAAAGTACCGAAACTTGAGAGTTTTCACGTGTCAGGCCCTGGGAGGCGATACTCGTTCGACACTGTTTCCATACTTTTCTGGGTGCTCGAAATTATTTCTGGGGTGTGGTCCTGTACGATGGGAGCAACACAAGCTGATGTGTTTTTCTCCACGTCGTTGGATCTCGCAAGCAGTGGCGAAGTGTCCTGGCTTGCCTATCGGCCCACCAAATAATGTTCTAAGAACCCGTTGTGGTCTGCACGAGTTGTTGTTAGAACGTTTCTGGCTGAGACTGCCTTGCTCCCAACCATCCTGTGGTGTTGGGTCCTCGTTTTGAAGAGACGGTGCCCCGCGTTCTCCTTCCTTCCTTCCTCCCGCTGCCTCCTCCCCTCCTCCCTCCTCCCCCTCCGCGTCAGCCACACCCACTTCGGCACACCCCTCACACGTTTCGTGGCCCCATAGGGAGCTCCGCCGAAGGCCCCAGTGCTGCCGCCCGCATGCGTCACGCACACCCAATTCGGCACACCCCTCACACGTTTCGTGACCCCATAGGGAGCTCCGCCGAAGGCCACAGTGCTGCCGCCCGCATGCGTCACGCACACCCAATTCGGCACACCCCTCACACGTTTCGTGGCCCCATAGGGAGCTCCGCCGAAGGCCCCAGTGCTGCCGCCCGCATGCGTCACGCACACCCAATTTCGGCACACCCCTCACACGTTCGTGGCCCCATCGGGAGCTCCGCCGAAGGCCCCAGTGCTGCCGCCCGCATGCGTCCGCACACCCAATTCGGCACACTCCTCACACGTTTCGTGGCCCCAGGGAGCTCCGCCGAAGGCCCCAGTGCTGCCGCCCGCATGCGTCACGCACACCCAATTCGGCACACCCCTCACACGTTTCGTGGCCCCATAGGAGCTCCGCCGAAGGCCCCAGTGCTGCCGCCCGCATGCGTCACGCACACCCAATTCGGCACACCCCTCACACGTTTCGTGGCCCCATAGGGAGCTCCGCCGAAGGCCCCAGTGCTGCCGCCCGCATGCGTCACGCACACCCAATTCGGCACACCCCTCACACGTTTCGTGGCCCCATAGGGAGCTCCGCCGAAGGCCCCAGTGCTGCCGCCCGCATGCGTCACGCACACCCAATTCGGCACACCCCTCACACGTTTCGTGGCCCCACAGCTCCGCCGAAGGCCCCAGTGCTGCCGCCCGCATGCGTCCCGCACACCCATTTCGGCACACCCCTCACACGTTTCGTGGCCCCATAGGGAGCTCCACCGAAGGTCCCGGTGGGTGTGCCCGCATGCGTCCCGCACACCCATTTCGGCACACCCCTCACACGTTTCGTGCCCCATAGGGAGCTCCACCGAAGGCCCCAGTGCTGCCGCCCGCATGGGTCCCGCACACCCATTTCGGCACACCCCTCACACGTTTCGTGGCCCCATAGGCCCCAGTGCTGCCGCCCGCATGCGTCCCGCACGCCCTTTTCGGCACACCCCTCACGCGTTTCGTGGCCCCATAGGGAGCTCCGCCGAAGGTCCCAGTGGGTGTGCCCGCATGCGTCCCGCACACCCATTTCCGCATACTCTTCACACGTTTCGTGGTCCCATAGGGAGCTCCACCGAAGGCCCCAGTGGGTGTGCCCGCATGCGTCCCGCACACCCATTTGGGCACACCCCTCACGCGTTTCGTGGTCCCATAGGGAGCTCCACCGAAGGCCCCAGTGCTGCCGCCCGCATGCGTCCCGCACACCCAATTCGGCACACCCCTCGCACGTCGTGGCCCCGTAGGGGGCTCCACCGAAGGTCCCAGTGGGTGTGCCCGCATGCGTCCCGCTCACCCATTTCGGCACACCCCTCACACGTTTCGTGGCCCCATAGGGAGCTCCACCGAAGGTCCCAGTGGGTGTGCCCGCATGCGTCCCGCACATCCATTTCGGCACACCCCTCACACGTTTCGTGGCCCCATAGGGAGCGCCACCGAAGAAGATATTCACAATTGCGGTATTCACAATTGCATATGGTTGGGTCCTTCGCCAGGATAATTTTAACACGTTGGGCTTCTGTTCTTAGAACATTGTTTTGGTCATTGGACCTTGGGAAGGACATGCCGTGGCAGGCTTACAGGGATGCCTGCACGGTAGGTCCCCGCTCAAGAACGACGGGGTCCAGGGGATCGGGTCGTGATGCTTGATGATGCCTTCCTTTCCCCACGACGTCGAATCTCAGGGTCGCAATCTGCACACCCAGGCGCGACCCCACGGATGTGCGATCCCCGAGACGTCCCGCCCAGGGCACCCGTGCAGGTGCTCGCCCCCGATCTGCGAGGTCGCGGCCGAGGGGTCATGGGCCGCGAGGCTAACCAGGGTTCGGTCGGGCATGTCCTCCTACAGGCGGATTTGTGACGAAAAAGTCAGAAGAGTGAAAAGAATGCCCCCGAACATGGGCAGCAATAGTCGAAACATCGTCCACAGATTCTTCTTCTTTATCCTCTTCGTTTTCTTCTATTTATGGTTATTACTAATACTATTTTATTATTATTGTTATTATTATCGTTATTATTATAATTTGATACGATGTTTGAACATTCCTCCTGTAGAGGGACGTGCCCGACTCAAGACGAGGGCCGTGCGCGTGCCTCCCCGCCGGCCAGGAGCAGCGGGCGGGGCAGCTGGAGAGGGCGAGGCACTGGGGAAGGGACGGAAAGCCGCCCCGACCCCGAAAAGATTCGGGGATCCTCAGGACGTGTGTTAGCCCAACCCAGAGATCGAACGTATTGACAAAATCACGACGGTGGTTTTCTTGCTATTTTCGGCCCCTAGGGGCCCTTACCGGGCCTCGGGACCGTCAAAAAACGACTCAGGATGCAAAACCGGTTCTGGGGAATGGGTCGAGACTTCCGGGGACCCCGCATTGAAACAATCACGACATCGGATCTCTGGGAATGTGTGTCTACCCCTTCAGCCCAACCAGCAGATCATTACAGTCAGGACGCTGAAGTAAGGACTGCCTCGGGGTCGGAAAGGGGCTCGCTGTTCCTTCGGTCGTTCCGCCGGGGCTGCTCTTGTAGCCCTCCTCGTGCACCCAGGCGCTTTGGCGTCAAAAAGAGGCTTCGTTCCTTAATTTGCGTTCCTCACTTCAGCAGCCCTTCTGTACATCGCCTGCGTCGTTTCGAAGGGCCTCGATGGACAAACACACGTTGGGGCCAGCATGCGTTCTGAGGATCATCGAACATTCGAGGCCTCCCAGATTGGGCCCGAGTGGACGGTGTCGGAGGATCGTGCCGCACTGCCGATGCATCGGCGACGCGGCTCGATGTGGAGCCCGATTAGCTCCACGCCAACGTCGCCGATGCAATGCCCACGTCGACGATGCATCGCCCGTGCATCGCCGACGCATCCCCGATGCATCGCCGATGTATCGGCGATTCGGCGCGATCCTCCGACGCCATCTACTCGGACCCCAGAGGCCTCTATAAGTGGCGTTTACAAGACGGCCCCAGGCGTTTACCAAACAGCCCTGCCCTGTTCGATTCCTCCTTTGGGGGCGGTTGCAAGACTGCTTCGCGTATTGGAGTGCTTCTTCTGAGGGCGGATCTGATGTTCCCTGGCTGGGAGGAGAGAAAGCGCACGAGCAGCCGCCGGTGCCCTTCGCTGATTCCACCTCGCGGGGCCTCCCGGGCAGCGGCCCCCGTCGCCACGGCGAGATTTTCGCGCCTGCATCCCCCAGGAGAGCAGAAAAAACGCACGCAGACGCAAGTAGCCGTCGATTCCCTGGAAAATCTGGGAGACCATGGGAAACGTGGGGGGGAGACGATCTTTCGCCGGGGTGACCTTTGGTGCGGGCCCCAATGGGGCCCCCCTGATCACCGAAGGCGAGGCGGCAGGGACGTCTTGCGCGCTCGTGTTTGCCCCCTCCGCGGCCCCCAACAAGCCGCGCACCAGAGGTCACTCTCACCAAGGGCCTCTCTTGCGTGTAGCCGTTCAGAAGGCTCGCACGTCCCCCGGCCTTCTGAGAAGTGTTCTCAGCTTTCCCCGAATGCACAGAAAGCTCCTGAGAAGTCCCCGCCGCCTTCTGAGAAGGCCCTCTCACTTCCCCCCCTCGCGTGTCGCCGATTCATGTGTAACGACCTGCGCGGTGCCAGAAACCCATGGATCCAATGTGCTTTTTCTTTTTGACTACGGTGCCCCCGGATCTCGGCAAACTTCGCCCCCTTGCATAGGGAGGGCTGTACGCCCTTTGCCTTTTCCTGACGCTCCCAGGGCCCCGCGAGAGCCCCTGGAGGCCGAAGACGACGAAAAGCACCCGCATCGAATGCCTGAGTCTGTTGGAGGTCTGGGAACCTCGACGTCACCGCGACGTGAACTTGCCGTACCCAGGGCTCGGCTTGCACCTCTCGGGGCCTCCCGTGGGAGTGCCCCGTCGCCGCGGCCAGGGAATCTCAGAGCGCGCCCCCTGGAGAGGCCCCGGCAGCAGCGGCACCTTAGTCCTCCCGGCAGCAGCGGTGCCTTAGTCTTCCCAGAGGTCCGCTTCCTTGGGCTTCGGCACGATCGGCATGGGTGCGGCACGAACGGGTACGAAGGCCGACGTCAGTTCCTGCCCACTCTAAGGAGGTCGTGGTCGGTGTCGCCGCGGACGTTGCCAACGGGAGGCGCCAAATGTCGTTTGCAGCGGCCTCTGTCCGTGCTGGACAGCACCTGCTGTTGGGCGTCGTGCCCTGTTTCCCAAAGCAGCGCTTGCACTCAAAGGGTTCGCGTCTTCCTCCCAAGGAACTGATCAGGGGGGAACAAACACACACAGACACAATGAATCGACGATTCCCCAGAAAATATGGGAAAATATGGGAAGTGGGGGGGAAGGCAAAAACCTAGAGAATACGGGAACATGTGGGGAATCCTGTCATTTGTGTCTACCTATGTGTGTCTCCCAGGGCCACTTCAACTGAGCCCGCGCGCGGCCCCGCCCCGCACGCGCAGGAGGGCGTTCGAATGGTTTCGGCTTGCGGCGCGAGGGGCCCGCGTGGCCGAACCTCACGCACAGGTGAAGAGAGAATCCGATGGTTGCATGGAGGCTTCGCAGGAGCGCGGGCGCAGGCATTCGAAAAACGGATGCTGCAAAACCATGTGTGTCTGCGGTCACGGGTCACTCGATGTTGAGACTTGAAAAATCTTACGGTTTTGAAGGATGTCGGCATGCGCGCGCGAGGACACGCGCGCGTGCATTGCGTCCTGCTTGTTGCAAGTGTTGTTTGACATCTGCTGATTTGTGACACACGGGTGTGCGCATATTACGTTTTGCAGAGGATGGGGGGATACATGCTTAGCTGGGATGCTGCGCCTTCGTATTTAGGACGGACGATTGGGCATAATCGTATGCACATTGCAATTCGAAGAGGAGGTCCGTTCAGTCCGGGAGGGAAATCCTACTACGCATTGAGAAAGGGAAATATAGGTGGTGCACTTTTTTCTGGTGCGTTCAATGTGGCGCAGTCCTTGCCGCGACAACGAGGCGGCGAAGCAGCGGCGACGGCGAGCACAGAGCCGCTGGACGGACCAACATCCAGGCCTTGACGACGGGCGGCGACGAGGCGATGACGGGGCGGCGACGGCGAGCAAGGACCCGACAGACAACCGCCCCAGATGACGGGCGGCGACGAGGCGGTGACGGGGCGGCGACGGCGAGCAAGGAGCCACCAGACCGACAACCCCCCCCCCCAGACGACGGGCGGCGACGAGGCGGTGACGGGGCGGAGACGGCGAGCAAGGAACCGCCAGACCGACAACCCCCCCAGACGACGGGCGGCGACGAGGCGGTGACGGGGCGGCGACGGCGGACAAGGAGCCGCCAGACCGACAATCCGCCCAGACGAGGTGCGGCGACGAGGCGGTGACGGGGCGGAGACGGCGAGCAAGGAGCCGCCAGACCGACAACCCCCCCCAGACGACGGGCGGCGACGAGGCGGTGACGGGGCGGCGGTCGGCGAGCGAGGGAAGGAGCGACAGACGACAACGACCCCCCCCAGACGACGGGCGGAAAACGAGGGCGGTGTGAGTGGGCGGCGTCGCGAGCAAGGTGGCCAGAACGACAATCCCCCAGACGACGGGCGGCGACGGGGCGGGGTTGACGGTGGAGGGCGACGGCGAGCAAGGAACCGCCAGACCGACAACCCCCCCAGACGACGGGCGGCGACGAGGCGGTGACGGGGCGGCGACGGCGAGCAAGGAACCGCCAGACCGACAACCCCCCCAGACGTTGGGCGGCGACGAGGCCTTGACGGGGCGGCGACGGCGACGCAGGGAGCCGCCAAACGACAACCCCCCCAGACGACGGGGCGGCGACGTGGCGGTGACGGGGCGCGTCGGCGAGCGAGGAGCGCCAGGACCGACCCAATCCCCTCCAGACGACGGGCGGTAAAAGAGGCCTAGGTGACGGGGCGCGAGCGGCGAGCAATGGAACCGCCAGAACGACAACCCCCCCAGACGACGGGCGGCGACGAGCGGGGGACTGGGCGGCGACGGCGGAGCAAGGAACCGCCAGAACGACAACCCCCCAGTGTTGGGGCGGCGACGAGGCCTGACGGGGCGGCGGACGGTCGAGCAAGGAACGCCAGACCGACAAACCCCCCCAGACGACGGCGGTGGACTAGGCGGTATCGGGGCGGCGACGGGCGAACGAGGCTTTGGCCAGACCGGCTGCCCCCCCAGACGACGGGCGGCGACGATGGCGTGACGGGGCGGCGACGGCGAGCGAGGAACCACCAGACCGACAGCCCCCCCAAGACGACGGGCGGCGACGAGGCGGTGACGGGGCGGCGGGCGGCGGCGAGCGAGGAACCGCCAGACCGACAACCCCCTCCCAGACGACGGGCGGCGACGAGGCGGAATCGGGGCGGCGACGGCGAGCGAGGAGCCGCCAGACCGACAACCCCCCCAGACGACGGGCGGCGACGAGGCGGTGACGGGGGGGCGACGGCGAGCAAGGTGCCGCCAGGACCGACAACTCTCAGACGACGGGCGGCGACGAGGCGGTGACGGGGCGGGGCGACGGCGAGCAATGAGCCGCCCGACAGACAACCCCCCATGACGACGGGCGGCGGCGACGAGGCGGTGACGGGGCGGCGACGGCGAGCGAGGAGCCGCCAGACCGACAACCCCCCAAGACGACGGGCGGCGACGAGGCGGTGACGGGGCGGCGACGGCGAGCGAGGAGCCGCCAGACCGACATCCCCCCCAGACGACGGGCGGCGACGAGGCGGTGACGGGGCGGCGACGGCGAGCGAGGAGCCGCCAGACTGACAACCCCCCCAGACAACGAGCGGCGACGAGGCGGTGACGGGGCGGCGACGGCGAGCGAGGAACCGCCAGACCGACAACCCCCCCAATACGACGAGCGGCGGCGAGGCGGTGACGGGGCGGCGACGGCGAGCGAGGAACCGCCAGACCGACAACCCCCCCAGACGACGGGCGGCGACGAGGCGGTGAACGGGGCGGCGACGGCGAGCGAGGAGCGCCAGACCGGACAACCCCCCCCAGCGACGGGCGGCGACGATGGGGAAGCGGGTGGCGACGGCCAGCGAGGAGCCGCCGTCAGACAACCCCTCCAGACGACGGCGGCGACGAGGGCGGTGTCGGGGCGGCGACGGCGAGCGGAGGAGCCGACGACTGACAACCCCCCTGCCCACGAAAACGAGCGGCGACGAGGCGGTGACCGGGACGGGCGTCGGCGAGCGAGGAACGCCAGACGACAACCCACCCAATACGACGAGCGCGGCGAGGCGGTGACGGGGCGGCGACGGCGTGCGAGGAACAGCTAGGACGACAACCCCAAGGACGTCGGGCCCCAAGGCGGCGACGAGGCGGTGATGGGGCGGCGACGGCGAGCGAGGAGCCGCCAGACCGACAACCCCCCAAGACGACGGGCGGCGACGAGGCGGTGACGGGGAGGCGACGGCGAGCATGGAGCCGCCAGACCGACAACCCCCACCAGACGACGGGCGGCGACGAGGCGGAAGCGGGGCGGCGACGGCGAGCAAGGAGCCGCCAGACCGACAACCCCCCGCCCGTGCCTTCAAGCACAGGCAAGAACCCCTAAGTGCAAGCACTGTTTGGGGATTCAGAAGCCCGCGTGTGGGGCTGGCGGTGCCGTTCCCGTCCTTCGCCGCCGCCCCGTTGCGTTCCCCCCCATTCCACCACAATTACATGCCAATACCTCCTGCTCCGCTCTGGACACTCCAAACAACGATAAAGCAACGCTACGCGTTTTTTTTTCTATCTGGATTTTAAGGTAGTTTAGGCCCATCGCTGTGGATCCTCATGTTTGTTTCGCGTTGTTTGCTTTCTTGTTGAACGCTGCTCCTTGTCTTCCCTGCAATATTGGCTCCTGCTCTCCCGTTCCTTCCGCCTCCCTGGCCGTTCCTCCCGCCTCAAGAGCCGGTCGCATGTCTAATACCATCGCAGAACAGGCCCTGAGGGCCTGCGACCAGCCAGCAGCGACGGCTGGATAAGAGCAGCATGAAAAAGAGCAATTCGGATCAGTCATAGTTGTAAAAGCTGGAAGACTACACGCAACTATATTAATTTGAGGACAACGCCGACGCATCGACGCCACTTTTACATAACGCAAGCAGCTGATCTAAACAAGTTTCAAACCATGTAGCTAGAACCTCAGCAACAACCGATGCTGTGGTTAGTGTGTTTGATGTTCTGGCTGGGGCATCAACGCGCTAAACACACATGATGTCCAAGACGCCGAGCTTATTAAGTACTGTCAAAGGACGCCCAGGGCATACTCAGGACGAGCGAAATGTATTACAATCGCATTGCACCGCATTGCACTGCTATGCATTCCGTTGCATTGTGTTGCTTTGGCTCTTCAGTGCGTTGAATTGTTCCGCATCGCATAGCATCGCATTGCATCGCATTGCATCGCATTACATTGCTTTGCATTGCTTTACATTGCTTTGCATTGCGTGGCATTGCGTTGCGTAGACTTGCATCCTAGATTCCACCACATTGATTGAACCAGCACCGCATAGACGGCAAGACATCACTGCTTGGGGACCAAGCTGGGTAACATGTTCTGTATTCTTTTTGGGCGTGTCAAGGCTTTTGAATGCGGGGGCCCCCGGAAGTGCCGACCCCTCCCACAGTCCCACAGGGCCTGTTTTTTCACCCCGAGTCGTTCTTGGACGGTCCCAGTGAGGGCCCATCGATGTCGAAAATTGTGCAGAACCTGCGCGCTGATTTCTCCTCACGGATTTCTTCGATACGCTCAGGAAGTCTTGGTTGCTGGACGTCCGTCGACATGATTGTGAAGACCTTACGGCCGGTGCCGCCGATCCCGTCGATGGCGACGGGATGTGTGATCACAGGAAGGAGATAAAGGACACGTGACAGGGTAGGCGGAGGAAGTGTGTGAGGAGGAGGAGGAGGAGATGGAGGAGGAGGAGGAGGAGGAGGAGGAGGAGGAGGAGGAGGTTGAGGAGGAGGTGTGGGAGGAGGAGGAGGAGTAGGAAGAGGAAGATGAGGAGGAAGGAGTAGGAGGAGGAGGAGGAGGAGGAGGAGGGGGGAGGAGGAGGAGAGGAGGAGGAGGAGGGAGGATGGCGGAGGAGGAGGAGGAGGACGACGACGACGAGGAGGACGACGAGGAGGAGGTCCGCCGACATGATTTGTCCCATGCGCGGCCCCAGAGGTCCCGACCCCTTTCCCTGGGTCAGTTGTTTTCGCCCCTGGCCACGGGTCCCGGCAACGGGCCCCTGAGGCCTGGATCGAGGAACAACGCCTGGACGGACAAACATCATAGCGTCGGAGCTTTGGGCTTCCGCTTCCGCGAGGCTGGCCAGCCAGCTGGAGGAGCACGCCGAGGCCCGTGGGCGAAAAACACACACACACACACCCGCACACCCGCACACCCGCACACCCGCACACCCGCACACCCGCACACCCGCACACCCGCACACCCGCACACCCGCGCACACGCACACGCACACGCACACGCACACGCACACGC
>CAUYUJ010017359.1:47500-49376 GCA_963575745.1 Prorocentrum cordatum | reverse complement strand
CACACGCACACACACACACACACACACACACACACACACACACACACACACACACACACACACACACACACACACACACACACACACACATAGACACACACACAGGCACACACACATAGACACACACACACGCGGGTCGTTGAAAGCAGGTATCTTTGGAGTTCCAGATCCCCATTTACTTCAGGTGCCTTCCTACTTCAAGGATCGACATGCTTTTGCTGTGTTTTGTTGTTCTCTGGGAGGGCCTGGACCCAATCCACTTTGTCCGCCTTCCTACTTCCTGTTTCTACCTACCTTTTTCCGACCGACGTGTGTGTGTATATATATATATATATATATATATATATATATATATATATCTCCGATTCCACGCAACTCGTGGGCCAGGCCCTTGCGCCGCGACCCAACGGGCACGGGGCGCTTATTCGCGGAGAGCCCCCGCGCGGAACCTACCCGTACGACCGCGCATCCGCGGGATCGCGCCCCGGAATCCAGACCGCGAGGGCTCAGGAGAGGCTTCAGTCCAGACGGGGTAAGTCCATACGGAGTGTTCGGTCTCCGTCTGGGCTCACTCCGTCCGGACTTTCAGTCCCGACGGAGTAAGCCCTCACGGAGACTGAAAGTCCGGAGGGAGGGACTGAGTTAGTCCCCCCTGAGACGTCAAGTCCGGACGGAGTAAGCCCAGACCGAGACGTAAGCCTCGGATCAGGAGGGACTGAGTTAGTCCCTCCTGATCCGAGGCTGAGCCCATACGGAGTATAGGTCCATACGGAATGCTCGGTCTCCGTCTGGGCTCGCTCCGTCCGCCTCTCCTGCGAGGGCACGGGTGCGGATCTGCTCTGGGGAAACCGGCACCGCTGCTTTTTGGACCTCTCTCGGGGTGCGCTCTGACCAGCATTTCGAGGCGAACCCGGCGGGGGCGACGAGGGCCTCCCAGGAGGCCCGCAAAGGGGAAAAACGGGCGAAGGGTAGAGGTACGGCAGCGGGACACGATTAGTGGACACTGCCCCGCCCCCCAAACTCCCAGTTGGCGCGCGCGGGGAGGACTGCGGTCGAAGTGCACCTCACTCAACTCACTGCCAACATTGATCATCGGGGGGGGGCGTTGACAGATGAATGCAGCATGAGTGTTCGCTAATTTCTTCCGAGGCCTGTATACGTTTAAGTCGGGCGTGTCCCCCTACAGGGGGATCTTCGACGAAAAGTAACAAATACCCCAAACATATCCCCACAATGGTCCAAAAATAGCCTGGCGACTATGTTTCGAATCTGTTCTGACCTTTGGGGGATATTTTGGGGGTCTGTTTTATTTTTCGTCGAACATCACCCTCTAGGGGGGACAGGCCCGACCTAAGTGTGCGTACCTCTTCCTCCCCCGATGCTCGCGCTGCTCGCGAGAGGCCCGCGGCGCGGCCGAGGCGGGCGCCTCGGAGCTGCGGGGGCAGCTCGCCGCGGCCCGCGGCGAGCTGGCTCGGCTCCGCGAGGCGCAGGACCTCGAGGCTGCCGCGGCGGCGGAGGCGGCGGGCCTCCGCGAGCGGCTGGCGGCGGTGGCGGAGGAGCCCACGCATCGAAGAATTCGTCTCGAGAAGCCAGCGTATCCCAAACTCCGGGGCCAGGGGCGCCCTCGAGGGCGCGAAGTCATTCGCGCTTCGCGCTTCGCGGTTCGGCTCCGATTTCTCCTCATCCTCCTCTTCTCCCCTGGGAGGCGGCGCGAGAGCGCGAGAGCGCGGAGGAGCCCACGCATCGAAGAATTCGTCTCGAGAAACCAGCGTTAGGTCGGGCCTGTCCCTCTACAGGGGGGATATTCAAAATTTGTCAAAAAATTATCCCGGCAAAGCAACCTAACAGCGATATGTAGAAGCATATCTGAAAGCAT
>CAUYUJ010017359.1:10000-42500 GCA_963575745.1 Prorocentrum cordatum | reverse complement strand
CTCCGAAGGCGCGACGACGAGGCCGCCACGCTGCAGGACGAGCTGCGGGCCTCGCAGCGCGAGCTGGCCGCCCTGAAGGCCGAGCTGGTGGAGGTCTCCTCCCAGCGCGGCGCGGCCACCCGCGAGCGCCGCGAGAAGGCGATCCGCAGAAGGGGTCTGCACACCACCGCCGCGCCTGGCCAGGGCCATCCTGGGCACCAGCATGGCGCGTAGACCCTCCTGGCCTCGGCCAGGGGGGCATGTGTGACCTCCTGGGTCGAGGGCCCACGGCCCCCCCCCGATGGGATGGGTCCCAGAACTCCACGCCCCTCCCCCAGATGGGATGGGGGGGGTCGACGACGACGACGACGACGACGACGACGGCGACGACGACGATGACGACGATGATGACGACGACGACGACGGCGACGGCGACGACGGCGACGCTTTCGGCGACGGCTGCGGCGGCGGCGGCGACGATGACGTCGGCGACGGCGAGGCGACGGCTGCGGCGGCTGCGGCGGCGGCGGCGGCGGCGGCGGCGACCTCCGGAACCCTCCGACGACGACGACGGCGTCGGCGGCGGCGACGACGACGACCTCCAGAGCTCTCCAGGAGCACCACAGTACCACGCCACACACGCCACACCCACAGCACCACACCGCACCCACAGGGGGGGACCCATCGTGGAGTGGGGGGGGGGGGGGGCGATGCCGTCAGCATGGTGGTGGGTGGGGGGGGCCCGGACCTGGATTATATGCACCACCTTAGTGCCCAGGATGGCCCTGGCCAGGCACGATGGCCGTGTACAGATGTCTCCGGCACAGGCGAGCATAGATCTGCGGAGCCGGGACCTGGCCGACTACGAGGCTGCCCTCGCGGACCGCGAGCGGCAATTGCGCGCCGCCGAGCGCCTGCTGCGCCAGCGCCAGGCGCGGCTGGGGAGCTGCGGCGGCAACGTGCCGGGCGGCGACGCCGACCCAGACGCAGAGTGGTGGTCGCAGGCGGCGCTGGCCGCCGCACCGGCGGCGGCGACGTGGCCCGTCGTCGGGTGGGGCAGCCGCGCGGGAGAGCCAGAGCACCGGTGGGCCTCTTCGCAGCCGCCAGCCGCCGCCTCGGCGCGCAGGGCGCCGGCGTCCCCCGAGCGCTCGCCGAGTGGCCGCCCCGACTCCAGAGGGCCTTCCGCGCCGCGGGCGCCCGCGGCCGCAGCCCGCGAGGTGGAGGAGTTGGAGACGACCCTGCTGCAGCCGCCCTCGGGTGGCGAGGGAGGCGCCCCGGGCGCGGCCCAGGCCGCCGCTGGCGCGCTCAGGGGGTCCGCCGCCGCGGCCGCCGACTGCCGCGCGGCTTCCCGCGGGGCCTCTTGCGGAGACCTCGGCGCCACCACCGCCCCAGCCGCGGGCGCCGAGGCGCGCAGCGGCACGCCGCCCCCGCGCGGCTCAGCGGCGCCCCCCGCCGTAGGCGCCTTGGCGGCTGCGGCCCTCGGCGCCGCCGGCGCCGCGCCGGGCCACTCGGCGGCCGCGGCGGACCACTCGCCGCCGTCCCCAGGCGGCGACTTCCGCACCGCGGCCCGGGCGGTGCGCCGCCAGCTGCGGCAGGAACGCGCGGAGCTCGAGGCGGAGTTGGCAGACTGGCGCGCTCGGCCACGCTCCGCCCAGCACGCCGACCTGGGCGCCGCAGATTCCCTGACCGCCCTGGCGTGCGCGCGGTCCGCTGCGGAGGCCAGGACCGCGCTGGACGCGCGGGCGCGGAGGGTGAGCGAGGAGATCGCCGAGGCGAAGGCCGTGGAGAGGATTCTGGCCCGCTGGCGCCAGCGAGGCCCCAGGGGCCGCGCGCCCGCCGACGACAGCCCCGCGCGCCGCGAGGCGGCGTGGCCGGCTAAAGAGGACCTCCCGGCCCGCTCGGCGTCGCCGCGCGCGCACCGCGGCGGGGCCGGGCGCGCCCGCTGCGGCGGGGCGCCTGCGCACGCCGTGCAGCCGCGCACGGCGCGGCGCCCGCTCACCGCGCGCGCGGTGCTGAGCGGGCACGCGGCCTGGCGCGAGCAGTTCCGCAGCCAGCTCGGGAGGCCGTGACAGGCCTGCCTGGCGCCTGCGCCGCCCCACGAGGCGGGGTGCCTCGGGCGTGCTCCGCGCCGCGTGGCTTCGGCCGAGCACTTCGGCCGCCACCCGTGGCTCCGTCTCGGTCCCCGCACCTCTGGGCGTTTTGGACAGGGCCTTGCCCTGGAGGATCGAAGGAGTTGCCATCTCTTTCCCGGCGGGAGGCGGCGGCAGCAAAACGGGTGTGGGCCTTCCGCCAGCGGGAGCTGGCGGAAGGCCGGCGGGGGCCGGCGGAAAAACAGATCGGGCTCCCAAGAGACGGCCAGGTTTGTTGGTTCAGAGTTTCGGGAGCCCGCCACTCGTGACACAAGCTCGCCCGCCCCACAGCGGCCGCTGTCGGTTCTGGACCTCCTTTGCTGCTGGGCATCGTACCCTGCTTTCTGCACCCATGTTGTGGGCGTGCCACCCTTCCTTCGTCGTCGTTGTTCTTGTTCGTGTCAGACCTCGTGGGAGGCCCTCGTCGCCACGGCCGGGCGCGCCTCGAGAGGTCGGTCCGAACGCCCCCCTGAAGAGGTTCGGGGAGCAGCGGTATCGGTGCCGCTCGGTTCCCTCGGGCGGGTGGTAACGAGGGGTGGCCTTACAATAAGTCGGGCCTGTCCCCCTACAGGGGGATTTTCGACGAAACATAAAAAAATACCCCAGAAATAGTCCCAAAATAGTCCAAACATAGTCTGGGGACTATTTTTTGAATATGTTTTGACATTTTTTGGGTAGTGTTGGGCAATTTTTAGTTTTTCGTCGAAAATCCCCCTGTAGGGGGACACGCCCGACATAACCTTACAATATGGTGCGAAGAAAAGGGCCCTAGGGCCACTGCTGGCTCCAAAAGGAACGCTGAAGGCCTCTTTGGAGTGCCTTTCTCTCCTCCTCCTCCTCCTCCTCCTCCTCCTCATCCTCCTCCTCCCCCACTACCACCCGCCCGAACCGCTTGGGTCACCCAGGTTCAAGCAGTGGCGAAGAGTCCCAGTTCTCATATAGGTCCACGGTGACGACGACTGCGCGGACGACACCAGCGACAGCAACGGCGGCGGCGACGATGACGGGGACGGCGATCGGCGGCGGCGGCGGCGGCGACGACGACGACGACAACGGCGACAGCGACAAGCGACAGCGGTGGTGACGGCGTCGCCGACAGCGACGGCGGCGACGGCAACGACGGCGACCACGACGGCGACGGCGACGACGACGACGACGACCCCGATGACAGTGGCAACGACGCCGACGGCGACGAAGACGTCGGCGACGATGACGACGCTGGTCTGGTAGTTTTTGTTTTTTCACGAATTTACGTGTAACTCTGTTTGAAGTGTCGTGTGGCTTCATATTGTTTTATGCTTGGGGGGCGCCTGGGACTGCATGCGCATGGTACCCGAGCCACATTCAGAATGTTCTACGAACCGTTGGTGGTTTGCACAAAATGTTCTTAGAACATGTCTTGCTGAGACTGTCTTGTGTCCGCGCATCCGCTTTATGTTCAAAGAGATCTGATTCTGTGTTACCTGAATGAGAACTCTTGTTGGTGCGAAGAACACGTCGTGATAGGCCTATAGGAACGCCGGGACCGCCTGCCCCTGCCCAAAGGTCCGAGGAGGGGGATCGTCACGCCCGTGGCCTGGCGGTGCCCATTGGGCCGCGCCCGCGGCGCGCGGTGCCGTGCTGCCCCCGCCGCCTCGGAGTCCTGGGGCTGCTGGCCGCCGGCTCGGCTCTCGCGGAGCGCCCGGCGCCTGGAGAAAATCGGTGGTTCAAAGATGGGGTCCTGAGGGATAGGGTCCAAAGGACGAGGTTCCTCAAGCAACGTCAATTTGCCCTTGGACCCCTTCCTATCCTTAGGACCCCATCCCTCAGGACCCCGTCCTTGACCCGCCGAGAAAAGACCGGTGCCAGAGGGCCCGCCGAGGCAGCGGCGGACCGCGGTCCGCAGCGGCGTCGCTCGAGCCCGGAGGGGAGCGGCGCCCAGCTGGGCCCGCAGGTTGGCGGCCTCTCTTAGTAGGCCCGCATGTAGGGAAACAAGCAATGGCGTAAACATGAGAACTCGGAGGTCCGCGCGGATTTCTCGGATCCGCGCTGGACCCCCCTGGCGGCCCCGCGCGCCGCGCGCCATGGAGGGGGGTCCAGCGCGGATCGAAGAAACCCGCGCGGACTTCTGAGTTTTGATGTTTATGCCATTCTGCGTTCCCCCCCAGCATGCGCCGGCAAGCTGCATCCCACCGCGTTCTGCGCGGCCCGTGTCACCGAGCGCGTTTCACTACTCGTAGAAAGTGCCACTACTTGCAAGCGTCCGAAATAAAATAAACGGATCTGCGTCGACGTGATGGATCGCGGCTCTCCCATCGGCGGACCCGTTCCACTTGTGAGCAGTTGCTTCTTGCGAGTAGTGGAACGCGCTTGTCTAGCGTGCCAGGATGGGGAAAAACACACAGACACAATAAATCGCCGACCCCCAGGAGGATATGGGACAACATGGGAGATGGGGGGGGAGGACGAAGATCAATCATATATACATATATATACACATATATATATATATACATATTTATATACACCTATATGTGCACATTTACATTTTTTTCAAGAAAAAGGGAATCCTGGGATTCGTGTGTGTATTTGCTCGTGTGCCCCCGGGCACCTGCCGCGTGGGGCGCCGCTCCGTGGCGGCCTGGCGGGCCCTGCGCGAGCCGCGGCCCGCAGCTGCTGGAGCCGTGCGGCGGCCGCGGCGCGCGTCGGCGTCGTCGTCGTCGTCGTCGTCGTCGTCGTCGTCGTCGGCGTCGGCGTCGGCGTCAGCGTCAGCGTCAGCGTCAGCGTCGTCGTCGTCGACGTCGTCGTCGCCAGCGGCCGCGCGGCCTCCGAGAGGCGCCCCGCGGCCCCGCGCCCCGATGCGGGCGCCGGCGGCGGGGCCGGCGGCGGCCCCCGAGGGGCCGCCGCCGGGAGCCGCGCCGCCTGCGGATCGGGCGGGTGGTGAGGTTGGGTGGGGCATGTCCTCCTGCAGGGGGATTTCCGACGAAAAATAAATAGCATCGGGTGGGGCATGTCCTCCTGCAGGCGGTGGTGGTGCAAGAGATTTTGGGGCAGGTGTAATGCACATCTGCTGTGCCAGAGAGCTGTATGGCATTGCTCTGCGTTGCCACTCGTGCGTTGCACGCGAAGGTCCAGCAATACACCTGCGCCCCGGAATGGTTTGCACGCCCCAAATCTGTTGCAGCCCCACGAATCTATTGCACCAAATCTATTGCACCACCCCCTTGTCGCTGGACCCTCTTTTGGGTCAACCCGAATTTTGCACGAAAAATCAAACATTGTTTTTTGATGCCCAAAAGAGCAAACATAAATAGACAAATCGTCCCCATCTGGTTTGTAAATATTTTCGAAGATTCCTCCTGTCGAGGGACATGCCCGACTTAATGGTACTGGGGGGTGACCTGAAACCAGAGAGCCAACGTATTTAAAAAGCATCTCATGACGGAGGTTTTTCGCAGCTTTCGGCCTCCAGGAGCCGTCAGAAAACGACTCAGGATGCAGAACCGGTCCGGGGGAATGGGTCGATACTTCCGGGGACCCCGTATTGAAGAAATCACCACATTGGATCTCTGGGAATTGGTGTTGACCTAAACGGGGGGGTCGGTTAAGTGCCTTCCAGGGGCCCGTTCGGGCCCCTTTTGGGCCCCCAAGAGGGGCCCTGAAGGGCCCCTTTTCGGGATCTTCTCTTCACCCCACTTGAGGTCCCCCCCCTCTTAGCACCCGCCCGAGCAGAGCTGCAGCCGTGGAGGAGAATGCGCGCCTCGGGCCCCCCAAAAAAGGTGCCCTCGGCCGCCGCTCTGGAGAGCCGAGGGTCGGGGGCAGGAGGAGTCGAAGAACAAACAACGGCTCCTCCTCCGCCTCCTCGTCCTCCTCCTCCCTTCAGCAGGCTGGTTAACCCGGACGGCACGACCGTGGCAGGCTGCTCGTGTGCCACCACGCTCGCCCATCTTTTGCTTTTGGCCACCCTCAGGCAAGCCTCAGTGGAATTCAAGGCGGTGCGCCTGAAACGTCATCGACCATGTCTGCTTCCATGCCATAGGAGGCACTCAGGTGGTCACGCGCGAGTTGGCGGCCTCTTTCAGTCAAGTGGCTAAGGCGGTGCAGCATATCGGCCTCCCCAGTTCGTGGCAGAAAGTTGGCGTCCTTGGCCTCGTCGCCCAAGATTGCCGAAACGCTGGCGTCGGAGTGCTCCCTTCCGCTGGGACTTAGAAGGCGACGCCACGGACGGGTCCAGACGATGGGCCAGCACCCACCAGGCCAGGTATTTTCGGCGATGGTCAGAGCAGCTAGGCTTGTGCGGCTCAGACGGGCTGGAGCTAGAACTGCTGCTGTTTTTAGGGCGGGCCCCACGGCGCAGGCACTGTGGGGAGCGAACATCCAAGAATTGGCCGACGCAAAGCTAAAGTCCTTGCGTGCCGCCGGGGTCAAGGCCGAAGGCCGCCTCCCCAGGGGGTCCTCGTTGGGATTTGCGTCGATGTGTTTGCGCGGTGGCTGGCACCGAGATCCCCTGGTGCAGTTGTCGGCCGATGCCCTCGTGACCTGCACCTCTGTAGTTCAGTCAGGCATGCTGCCGGACGTTGTGCTCACCCATCTATTTCAAGCAGGGTCAGCCTTGGCGTTGCGGCCGAAGCCGTGGGCGCAGGTCAAAGACCCCATTGCGGCTCTCACCCTTACGGCAGCCAGGATCGACATGCGGTGCGAAGGACTTTGGAAGGTCGTCGAGCCCTGTGGGCTCTCCTGGGACGTCCGCGATGCCTCCCCTGGCTTCGGGGGCCCAGCGGGCGACATTCGCCGCCAGGTCTGCCTCCGATAGGCTTGCGCTCAGGTGCATCGGGCCAGCCGCTGCCTGGGAAGGCGACGTCTTCTGGAGGCCGCTCCATGAGCTGCTTCACTGGCAGCCGCCATCGAGGGAGGAGGTGGTTGCTGGTGACGTGGGCGGGGGGTGGGGCTCGAGGGAAGCGCGATCCCTCAGGGGCCTGGTGATCGGCTCCCACTGGTGCCTGCACCGCCTGTCTCAGCACGACAGCCAGCTTAGCCATCTGTGCCTTCTCTGCGGAGACGTAATGGAGGATGACGGTTAATAAATGACCGGGGGTCGTGTTCACGCGGCGGCGCCCGGGATGACGATTAGAAAAAACCGGCCGCGGGCTGGAAAACTATTCTTTTTAATCGTTCTCCTCCAGTCAGAAAATTATGCAGAAATAGCAGAAACTATTTTTTTAACGTTCTCTCCCATTTGTTTATTAATCGTCATCCCGCATTAGGTACGCTGTTTCACCACCATGTTCGTTGCCCAGCGCGCGCCCTGTGGCGCCGAGACCACATCCCGCCTGAGGTGGACCAGGCCGCCTCGTTTGTGGGAACAGCGCCAATTCGAATTCAGGAGCGTTTTGCTCGCGGCCTCCTACCTGACCCCTGCCAACTCCTGGCCAGGAGACCGTGGGACCCCTCCATCGAGTTTCGTGTGGAGGGCCTTGCGGGGCCTTTGGCCCTCTTAAGGGGCCATGTCTTCTGTGATGGCTCGGGGCTCGATTTTGAGTTCCCCACTGTCAGAGTGGCAGGGTGGGGGGTCGCCATTTTTCGATGTCGGCATGCAGTTTTTAGCAGGGTGGTACGGCGCCGTGCCCCCGACAGCGCTGCCCCATCAGGTAGCTCGAGACGGTAAGGATTACGCAGTGCTCTTGGCCGTCAGATTTGCGACGGGTACTTTCACGTTGTACACCGACTGTGCAGGACCGTTGGCCTGTTGCGCTGATCATCGGCACGCCACGTGTCCGTCGAACCCTCGCGCTCACCTGTGGAAGCAGATGGTGAGCCATGTAGCGTAGTACATGGCCACGCCCAAGCAAGGGGCAACCTTGATTGGGCTTGACGCTAGTCTGCGCCTGATGCTTCGGGGTTTTTGCACTTGGCCTTCTCAAGTTTCTAGGGCAGGCGGAGGCGCAATACGGCGAGTCTTATGATGATAATTGGGGCCAAGGCGCTTCCCCTGATCTCTCTTGAGGCCCCGTCGCCGGAGTCGTTCCCCGAGGATCGCTCTCGGCCTTTCGGCGAGCAGGCTCCCAGTGCAGCCGCGCCGCCTCAGCCGCCTGCGCAGGCGGGGCCAGTTGCCGTGCCGAGCCTGCCGAGCCGACCGGGGCGCCGTGGTTTCAAGGAGGCCGTGTGCTTTGGGAGTTCCCCGTGCTCGAGTCTCTCTGGAGGCTTTTTGTTGCACTACGTGCGGGGGGACTGCGCGACGGTCTCCAAGAGAGCCCATGGACTCGAAGGAGTCTGTGCTGGACCCGAGGCCTCGACGCGAG
Organism: Prorocentrum cordatum; assembly: GCA_963575745.1. Classification (NCBI taxonomy): domain Eukaryota; class Dinophyceae; order Prorocentrales; family Prorocentraceae; genus Prorocentrum; species Prorocentrum cordatum. The sequence continues at coordinate 34,114 of CAUYUJ010017359.1, read as the reverse complement.
GCGCTGGCAAGAAGAGTTCGGATGCGTTCGCCAGGCTCGTGCATGCGAGTCGCCCGTTCAAGCTTGGGGCTCACCGTTCTCCGAGTGTAGAGGCTCGGTTGTTGTTCGGTCCTCGGTGTTGTACGGAGTCTGGTGAGCCCCAGGCGAGGTCGGTGCAAAGGGGCGCCCAGGCCCCGCGTTGTTTGAGAATCGCACCAGCCTCTGCTTCTCGGACGTCCGCTAATGTTTCGGCCTCAACGAAGAGAGAAAGAGAGAGAGAGAGAGAGCGCCCAGGCGCTCGGACGCCTGGCCAAGAAGAGAGCCGAACCCGACGCGTTGAGCGCAGACGAAGACGGCCTCGTTTAAGCCCAGGGTGCCCCACCGTCGCTGGCCCCAGGGGCGGATGTCGCCACCACCCCTGGGTGACAAAAGGTTCCCCTCCGAAGGGAGGCACCTGGGCGCTTTTCAGAGGCTTGGACCCTCTAGGACTCTCACTCTCTCTCTCTCTATCTCGCCTCTCTCCGTATGGTCGTCCAATCCTCCTCCTCCTCCTCCTCCTCGACCTCCTCCTCCTCCTCCTCCTCGACCTCCTCCTCCTCTTCCTTCTCCTCCTCCTCCTCCTCCTTCTTCTCCTCCTCCTCCGTCCACCTCCTCCTTCTCCTCATCCTGCTTCCCCCAACCCCTCCACCTCTCGACTCCTCGTTCCTCGCTCCTCGCTCCTCGCTCCTCCTTCTTCTCCTCCGCCTCCTCCTCCGATCAGGAGGATGATGAGGAGGAGGACGACGAGGAGGAGGGAGGAGGAGCTGGAGGAGGAGGAGGAGGAGGAGGAGGAGGATAAGGAGGAGGAGGAGGAGGTCGAGGAGGAGGAGGAGGAGGAGGAGGAGGAGGGGGAGGAGGAGTTGATCAGGAGGAAGGAGCAGGAGGAGGGGGAGGAGGAGCAGGAGGAGGAGGAGGAGGGCGCAGATCCAAGAAATTCGCGCGGAGCGCCAAAAGTTTTTGTTCGTGGTTTCTTCCGAGGGCAGGAGGAGGTACCACCGATGCGATTGCCGCTATACCTTTCCTGCGTTGCCGCAGCCGTATTCGCCCCGAGATCCGGGGCAGAGCGCACCCCGGGGAGAGGTCCAGAGCGCAGCGGCGGCGGTATCCTCGTGCTCCCCCAGGAGAAGAAGAGGGCCTGGCTCTAGGTATCCTAGATGTCGGGGGCGGCAAAGAGGGAGGTGATGACTAGGGGGGGATTTCATGGCGTGGTCCATGATATTTCCCCAGATTTCATGGCGCCTCTTCTTATTTCATTACGTCCCCAGCCCCCCCCCCCCCCACCTGAGCCGCGCACGGGCCGCCGGCCATGATTTGCGCCCTCCCCTCTTGGACGCCCCCTGTTGGCCGCCCCCGATAGATGGGGTCCATGGGGTCGAGGATCGCGCCGCATCGCCAATGCATCGCTGATGCGGCTCGATGCGGAGCCCGATTTTCTCCCCGCCGACGTCGCCGATGCATCGCCGACGTCGGCCATGCATCGCCGATGCATCGGCGATGCATTGGCGATGCGGCGCGATCCTCCGATCCCATTTGCTCAGACCCCATCTAGGAGGTCTCGAAGTACCTTTGTGCTTCGCCAGAAGAAGAGGGCCTGGCGGCGAGTGTAAAGTCGCCGTGGAATGAAACGGGTCTTGAGGGAAGCGGGTCCTGAGGTTTTTGGGGCTCGTGTTCGGATTCTGCCCCTTGTCCCCCCCGCCCCCTCTCCCCTTGGGCCATGAGACTTTCGGAGACTGAATCAGGATGGGGTGACTGCTCCTGGGGGGAGGCTTTTAATTAGGGGCCAGGGTTAGCGCTTCCCTCAGGACCCGTTTCCTTCCCGCTAAGGAAAGGGGCGCGGGTGAGGGGGGTGGGGGCGGCCTCCATGTCACAGATTTGTCTCCTCGGATGCCGAGACAAGCGCGTGCCCGAATTGCTCGTCGGCCGAATTTGGCCCGGAATGATTTGCAAATTGAGTTAGCCAGGGGTTGGGCGATCCTTGCGCCCGGGCGGCGATGATGGATATGATGTTGAGGACGGTGAGGATGATTTTGGAGACTCCATCTCCTATCAGCCGTGCCTTGCTGGCAGCACTGCTGCCCCAACCAGAGTTCGTGGAGAGTTGGAGGGCTGGGGGGGCATACCCCTCCTAGCGCCCTTCGGCGCTTCTGGCGCCCGCATCAGGTTGGTTTCTTCTGCGTTCCCTGTAGAGCAGGACTGCCCTCGATCCACCCACCAGCTGGACGTCCTCGCTTTTTGAACCCTGAAGAATCTCCTTCGACTCGCCGTCGTCATTTTTGTGCAACCCTCCGTCGGGGGGCTCCAATGAATAATCGTCAGTTTTGTTGACCCCCCCTTCGCATTTCCGTCGCGGGTCCACGTCGTCGGTTTCAAAGGTGCTGAGGTGTAATAGCTTTGATTGGTCCGTGATGGGGGGGGGCTTCTCAGCAAGTTGCCTGCCCTTCCCATGGGACGCAGAAGGACGAACCCGTACCGATACCCCTGCTCCACGGACCTCTCCAGGGGTGCGTTCTCACCAGGATTTCGAGGCGAATCCAGCGATTGCGACGAGGGCCTCCCAGGAGGCCCGAAAAGGGGGCAAACGAGGCAAGGGTGGAGGTATGGGCACCGTTTCCTCTTCTGAGTAGTTACAGCGAGAGAGAGAGAGAGAGAGAGAGAGAGAGAGCCGAGAGGCACAGGAGAGCGACGTCGCGATGCCCCTCGGGCGCCGTCCGGCGCCCCCAGGCGCCGCACCGCGCGAGAAGGGCAGCGCCGGGAAGGCGAAGAAGGGCAAGGCCTGCGGGGCCAACGGCTGGCCGGGCGCGCCTTTGAAGGGCTCAGTGGCAACGACAGGGGGGGGGGCAGGCATAGGGGGGGGGGATGCATCGATCCCCAGTCGCCCATTGATCGCCGATAGGGGCCCGATAGCCCCGACCTGCCCAGGAAGGTGCGGATTCACTAACGGAGGCCTATCGCCGATCTATCGGCGATGTATCGCCGATTCCAGGTCGATGTGTCCCCCCCTATGCCAGTCCCCCCTATCGTTGCCCCTCAACGGCGCATTCGGTAGCACATCATGGGAGCCTGGTAGACCCTCTGAATTCCGTCTTTAGCGTCGGTCGGAGTCGGTGAGCGTCTGGGGGTCGACGAGGTAGTGCCGATCTGGCGTCGGTTTGCGTCGATTAGCGTCGATTTAGCGTCGATCAGCGTCGACTCGCAGGAGCCGGCAAGATGGTTTGGGAGGCTCCCATGAGTTGCCACCGAAGTCGCAGCCCCTCCGTCGAATCAGAGAAATATTGGACACACGAAATGGGGACGAAAGAATGCATACGATGCCCAACAATTGTTGTCTCATACCGACAGCGGCCGCTGTTGGGCAGGGGGCCTTCCTGTCTCAAGGTCAAGTGGGCAACGTCCGAGTCGACACCGACGGCGAGTCCAGTTCAAAAATGACCAGAACCTGATGACGGTCTTCGTACCCCTTCTTTCAGTATCCCTTTCGCTCGTACCGGCAACGGCATGCCCCCCGCCAAGAAGATCTCGAAGGCGACCCTAGAGCGAATGAGAGATATGGAAATGTGTAGGCGAGCGAAGCTCGCAATATGAAGAAGACAGAGCCTCTCGCAAGGCCCGATGCAGAACGGCGAGCCCTCGAGCGATGCCCGCCCAAGAATGCGAGGCGGGATGCCCAGGGAGCGCCAGCAGACTTGGGCCTGGCGCCCGCGGTATGCAGTCGTCATTCGTCGAAGGCGCGCCGTATCCATGTCGCTGGTGCCGAAAACGGCATGACAGTATCTTGTTTCGAGCGACCCCCGCCCAGGAACGCGAGGCGGGATGCCCAGGGAGCGTCAGCAGACTTGGGCCTGGGATACCCAGGGGGTGCTGGCACACTTGGCGGTCGTGGTATGCAGGGTTTGCGAGGCGGGTCGGGCGTTTTGTTTTTGTTTGTGTGTATGTGTGGTTTGTTGAAACAATATGTATATATAATGAAAAATAAATCAAGCAGTTGCGAAGCGTCCTGGCGTGCCACTAAGCCCACCAAGCGATGTCATAAGAACCTATTGTGGTCGAAATGTTAGTCGAACATTTCTGGCTGAAGCTGATCTTGTTCTAACACATCGGGCTTACGTCCTAAGTACATTGTTATTGTTCTTAGAACATGTTGGTAAGATCATTTCGTGGTAGGCCTAGAGGAATGCCGGGACGGTTGGTCCCTGCTCAACTAGCAACCCCAACCTGTCGGCGGGGAAACAAACTTTCAAAGGTCCGCGCGGATTCCGTCGATCTGCGCTGGGCCCTCTGGCAGCGCCTCTGGCGCCGCTCCTGGCGCGCTCCGCGCGCCAGGGAAGAGGAGGAGGAGGAGGAGGAGGAGGAGGAGGAGGAGGAAGTGGGGGCTCCAGCGCCGATCCAGGAAGTCCGCGCGACCGTCGAGCGTCTGTGTGTGTGTGTGTCTTGGGCTGCACCGGTCGCAGCACCTGGCGCTGGCCAGATGCAGCTCGTCTTCGTCCACCTCCTCAGCCTGTCCCGCCCCGCCTCCCGTCCTCCCCCCGTCCTCCCTCCCGCTCTCCCTCCCTCCCGTTCTCCCTTCGCAGCCTGCACCACTTCCTCTTCGCCTCGCCTCCCTCCGTTCCTTCCTTTCTTCGTGCCCAGTGCCGCTGGGCTCCGGCCCGGGCTTTCCCTGCCGTCCCGAAACGGTGCGGTGACAGACCGTGCGGTGACCTCGGAATCCCCCAAGACCTCACTGCACGGTCCGTCACCGCACGGTCTTGGGACCTCGGATGCTCCAGTCGCCCGAGACGTCATCGGAGAACAACCCGAGTCCCAAACCCGTGCGGTGGCCCCGAGCCCCCACCGACTCACCACACGGTGTAGTCACCACCCCGTCTCGGGGCCCCTGCCGCCCCCTCGTCCCTGCGATCCTCGAGGGGATGGCTTGCACGACGCGACATGGAGCGGCGTGGCTGCGGCGGTGTTGCTCCCCCGCTCCCCATCCCCCATCGATGCCCTGCTGTCTGCAGCCAGGGCGGGGGGGAGAGCCAAGCATGCTCGAAGGAGGGGTCGGGGCGGGCCCCTCCCGGGGGCCAGCTAAGCATCGGGATTGGCTCAGTCGACCCGCCATGCCGCAGCCCGAACATGGAGGGCAGGGGTACGTCGCCTGGCACGCAGCCCCCGCGCAGGCCAGCTGCAGTCCATGAGAAGCCCCTCCCTCCCCTCCCCCCATGCCCCCCTCCCTCCCTCCCTCCCTCCCTCCCTCTCGCTCCCCCTCCCTCCCTCCCTCCCCCTCCCTCCCTCCCTCCCTCTGCCCCCCTCCCTCTGCTCCCCTCCCTCCCCCCTCCCTCCCTCCCTGTGCTCCACAATTACTCAATATGAATACTATATACTCTCCCTCTTCCCCTGATGACGGTTTGAAAGTGGCCGACCCCCCCCCCGCGTATTGTTTTTGTTACAGATTTCCCCGGAGTTGGGTTTTCGCCTGCATTTGTTTTCAAAATGCTGCTCTCGCTAGCCTCATTTCCGTGCTTCCGCTCGTTTCGACTCGTGCTCCCGCTGCAGCGCTTGCCTCATTTCCGCGCTTCCGCTCGTTTCGACTCGCGCTCCCGATGCAGCGCTGGCGTCATTTCCCGTCCCGTGCCACGGCATACAATGCAATGCTACGTTGATACTACGCTTTGCGGTGCTCTTCTACGCCATGCCATGCCGTGCTCTACAATGCATCGCGTACCTTTTCGGGATCATTGCCCTGCTCGACATCCGACTGAGCGAGTAGAGAGGGGATCTGCGCCATAGTAAGGAATGGGAGGCAGGGGTTGGATGTCAGATATGACGCGAGCGCACCTAGCTTGCCTCCCTCCCCCTCCCTCCCTCCCCCCCTCCCCCCGTTCCCTCCCTCCCTCCTTCCCTCTGCTCCTCCCCTCCTCCCTCCCTCCCCTTTCCCCCCTCCCTGTGCTCCCTTCCCTCCCCCCCTCCCTCTGCTCCCATCCCTTGCCCCTCTCGCCCCCCCCCCCCCCCTCTACCTCAGCGCGAGGGCGCCAGGGCCAGCCGGCCCGCCGACGGCGAGGACGACCCGGAGGGCGAGCCCGACGCTGCGGAGCCCCCAGGGGGGGGGGGAGACGCCCGCGCGCTGGCCCCGCCGAGGGCCGCCGCCGCCCGCTGGCAGCCGCCGCCGCCGAGGGGCCGCCGCCCGTGGGCCGCCGGGTGCTGGTCGTGGGCCGCTTGCGGCGAGAGGCTCCGGCCGGGGTCCTATGGAGACTGCCAAGGCCCATCCGCCTCCTCCTTCCTCTTCCTCCTTCCTCCTCCTCCTCCTCGCTTGTCCTCCTCCTCCTCCTCCTCCCTCCTCCTTCCTCCTCCTCCTCTTCCTCCTCGCTCTTCCTCCTCCCCCTCCTCCTCGTTCCACCTCCCCCTCCTCCCCCTCCTCCTCCTCCTCCACCTCCTCCTCTTCCTCCTCCTCCTAGCTGCGCGGCCCAGGTCGCCTCCGTGCTGCGGCGGCACGGCATTCGGGTTGGGACCCACGTTCCCGACTTCGAGGCTTGCCAACAGCCCACCTTACCCGCACTCACCTTGTACTGAACCTCCATACTATTCATCAGACATCATTTTTTTGTTTGTCGCTCTTGCTGCCATCGGAGTGCCTTGTGGCAGAGGGCGAGCGGCAGCTATTCGTGCGAAGTCGTAGTATGGGGATGTGACGTGTGTTGGGCTGTATTTTCCGCCAAGGAGTAGGGGCCCTAGAGAACAGGCGCGTCTTCGCACCACGATCGAGAAAGTTCACGGTTTTGGTCATAATATTCTTGCAGAAGTCCCAGCTCGATCAGTGCCTATTGTTGCTGCTGGTCTGAATGACGGACTGGATCATGCGTTGAACCCACACGGCAGTGCAGTATTAGAGTCTACTGCGATTGGAACACACGGACGCGGCGTGGAGCACTGCGCGGGCCAGGTGTTCAGGGAGATGGCAGAGAATTTCGGGCTGGTTGCTGCCAATATTTTCCTTGTGGGCCATCGTACTACAGTTTGCAGGTTTGCAGGTTTGCCTGTTGCTCGTGTCCGCCAAGATGTTGCATGGATCGATCATGTACTCATACCCGACGCTCTCTTGAGGTCGGTAAGACGCCTTGAGCAAGCCGCCATGCGTTCGTCTCGGAAGCAGCAGGTCATCCCCGACAGTCGGCCTAGAGATCATGTTGCGTTCGTGTTGGAGATTGGCCTCAAGTCGCATGTCGCAGATGGGACGTCGTAGGACTCGGGCAGGCGCTATGATCTGAACGACGCCCAGATGAACTTCGCAACAGAGTAGAATGGGCCATCCAGCAGCTACTTGAGCACCGGGGGGCCACCAGCGTCTGGGACTTGGTTGAAGGCTCGGGGTCTCCGGAGGTAGCGTGGTCGCAGCTGGTTGAACTTATCAGGAGAAAGGTCGAGACATGTTCGAGGCCACCCCCAAGGCGCTCCCCAAGGCCTACCAGGAGCTCGTCCAGGACAGGATTCAGGCCCTGAAGGCCCGCGGCAGGGCCCGCGAGCAGATGCAGGACAACATGGAGGCCATCCTGAAGCTCACCAGAGCCACCAAGGGACGCAGGGCGTTACGTCGTCGATTTCGCGAGCAAAGGGAGGCCCAGGTGGCGGAGGAGTTGGGGGAAGCTCAGGCCGAGGGACAGACTTCGGGGAGTGGAGGATACGCAGACTGATGGCGGGTGCAGTTGCGGGGCCGGGGAGGGGGAGGCACGGAGCGATCGCGGAGTACACGCCGAGCATGGAGGAGTGGGAGGAGGATCTAGCGATGGCTTCGAGCAAGGGTGGAATGGCTGCGTGGCCGATTGACGAGGAGTCGTTCGTTGTGCAGGCGTCGCCGCATGACTCGGTGGAGCCTGCGTCTGTTGCCGCTGCTGATCTAGCAGCTGGCGATCTGGATCGGACCGCAGAAGGTTTTCGCACGGCGCGGAGGCGACGTGCCGCTGCGCCGCGGAGTGCGCCAAATGGTGTTTGGGCCATTCTTCTGTCTCAGCGCCCAGACCTCCGAGAGCGCGTCGCTGGACTTGGTGCTGGGCCTCCAGAGGGGCTGGGTGCGCTATTGTCAAGATTGGGTTCGCTGCATACTTGCGAATGTTAGACACCAGGGCCGCCTCGTGGCCCAATGGAGCATGTCCTTTCTACCTGCCGGCTCTCCGAGGAAAACTGCAAGTCGAGGACTGGGGGCCAGGTTACTGCATGGGCTGTGCGGTCTGAGGAAAGTGTGGGTTAAAATCGCACGTCGAAGCCTCGCGCTATCCCGTCGTGCGACTACGACTATCTGCCTCGGAGGTCTAGGACTCGCGCTGCTCGTGCTACTGCTGTGCTTACGTGGAGGGCCCCCGAAAAACAGGCTGTCCACCTTGGATACGAAACGCGAAATGAGAAATGCGGTTGGGTATGAAAAACACACGTCACTGGACCAGGCAGTGAATCGACTGCATGTTGAAGCCGGAGCGCGTATCCTTCGGCATAGGCATAGGCGAACTTGCTTTCGTGCCCAGGCGGAGGGAGGGACATCGGGTATTCCAAAATACTGAGGGGAACCACATGGGGAACCCCAGTGCTGCCACTGTTTTCCAAGAAGCGCATGCCCCGCCGATGCGCGAATGGCCTGGCGATCTTCGCGCGCGCCACGCTATTCGTCTACGCGGCTTCAGCCCGATCACAAGCGCGGGCTGTGACCTCTCGCTGCGGGCCTTAGCGGATGACGCGAACAAAACGCACGTTGCCCGAGACTTCGACGAGGCGGTGGCCATCATCCGCGCTTCGGGTTCACGTCTGGATCGTCGCGTCCAGCAACGCGGGATCTATCAGAGCCAGGGTAAGAAGTCTGTGGCGCCGCAGTTTGTGGGGGGAGGGGCTACCAGATTCACGCGCATGGCCTTCCAGGCTGCCCAGAGCGAACGTCTCCCTAGGGTTGTTCTTCCTGCGGTGCCGTTCCTTGGGGCGTTACTCACTCCGAGTGGGTCCTGGTCTCCTGAAGTTGAGGCCCATATGAGACGCTTCTGGACTTCGCGTTCGTCGCGGAAGGCCATGGCGATGGCTTTTTCGCGGCAATATTGTGGGAGCGGCCCTTTCGGGCCTTAAGGCGTTGGTTGTGGAGCAGTCCCAGGTGGCCCGTCTGGAATCCGCGTGCCTCAAGTACCTGAGAGTGCTGCTAGGTGGTGCGGCTAAGAAGATCCCAGCTGTTGCGGACGACGGGCGTGAGATCTTTGTTCTCCGCGCATTTCCTGCTGTGCAGATCTGGAAGAGTGCTGGCGCATTTCCGCTGTCCTTGGAACTACGCGTAAAGGGACTGAAAGAATGGCAGAACATTGCTCGGCCCCCTGGGTACCGCGACCAACGGCTCGCTAGCTCAATGATGCGTCCTAGGAGTGCTGCCTGGACGAACCCTTGGGCCCGTCAGTTGTTCGTGGGCGTTGAATCCACGCAGGTGGCCGAGGAGGGGAGGCAGGTCTTGGAGAATCTAGGAGGGGACTGCACGGGTACCTTCAGGAGGAAAACTGTAGGTTTCGAGGCTTTCCAGAAGTTAGGGGCGCAGCAGTTCAGGGCCGAGTGGTCACTTATGCCAGTTCCTCTGGAGACCCCTGTCGCGGAGCCCGAGGAGATTGCGGAGGGGGTGTTCGAGCGTGAGCTCCTAGATGCTGATGGGTTGGTATGTGGTCGTAGATTTCGCTCGCGTCGGGCACTGCTTGTTCATCAGAGACTGGCCTCTGGGGGTCAGCACGGGATATTGTCAGTCGTCGCGAAGCTCACAGTCACGTGTCAGTGCATCGCGTGCTCCAGTACACACTGTTGTGCGCCATTTTGTCAATGCCCATCGACATGGTAGATGCAGGGTGGGCGGTTCTAGGTGCGACCCACCCATCGTGCATGTCCTGGTTGTGAAGAGCCGTTTGCCTCTCTTGAGCTGCTGCACAGACACCTTCCTGTGCACTTACCTGCGCCAATTTCCTGAGTTTGCGCGGCACGTTCACGCAGGTCCCTGCAGCGGCTTCGCCCGCCGCGAGCGGAGGCCCCGCGTCGAGGGCCAAGCGAGGCGGCCAAGGAAGCGGCGGCGGCAGACCAAAACAGGGCGCGGCGCAGAAGACGAGCCAAAAGAATATCGAGTTGTCATAGCTAGAGGAGCTGGAGAGTTTCGAGCTGGATCACTTCCGCAAAGTCGCGCCGGTGATGCTGGAGCTCCTGCTGAACGTCACGATGAGGCAGAGGCAGCAGGAGGCGATCACCCTCCTCACGCTGATCGGTCCCGAGTCTGCGGCCCCCGTGACGCAGTCCAGGGCGAGGGTCAAGGGCTGGGCCGAGGCGGCGCAGGACCTCCGCAGTCGTGGACAGGAGGAGGGCGTGCAAAAGTTGGGGAGCATCAGCGTCGCGGCCTCGGTCGGGCCCGTGGAGGGCGTCGAGAGTGCGGGAGTGGCCGTCGGCGCCGCGAATGCCAAGAAGTTGCTGGAGTGGAAGGAGGGACTTCTCAATCAGAAGTCCCTGATGACCGTGAACGAGCTGTTCCCCTTTGTGAAAGCCCAGGGTGCGCTCAAAGAGGGGAGCTGCAAAATAGGGGCGTCTCAGAGCGATTTGCTGAACGTGTAAATCGATTGCTTGGTGCAGCTGGGCTTCGAGAAGAAGATGGGCACTGCACCGATGAATCATCCCGAGAGTTATGCAGTCCATGCGAGAAAGTGGGATGGACTTGTGATGATGCTGCCACTGCGATGTCTGACGACATGAGGGCGCAGAGTCAGGGGTATGTCGGAGGGAGCAGGGTGCGCACTACGAGTGCGTGGTGCTCGAGGCCTGATGCCGCTGTTGCCGCCGTGTCGAGAATGTCTGTGGGTAGTTATCCTCCCTTTCCCGCTCGCCTCGTGCCTCCCTCGTCTCCTTGTCCTCCCCCGCTCAAGGGACCGCGGAACGTGGTCAGAGAGTTTCGCGGTAGTGGTTTCGGCAACTATGTCGTTGGTGTTCCCGCCAGAATGTTAGGTTTCCAAGGGTAGTACAAGTGATAGTTTGGGGTCTCTTGGCCTTGTAAACAGTGGGTCGGCTGTTTTCCTGAACTCCGCGGCTGCTAAGTCGGTCCTAGGGCTCGTTGTTTTTTCACATCGAAATGTATGTTGGCCCCCATAGGTGTCTGTCTGTCCTCCTCCTCCTCGTCCTCCTCCTCGTCCTCCTCCTCCTACTCTCCTCCTCCTCCGCCTCCTCCTCGTCTTCGCTCCTCGTTCTTCGCTCCTCCTCCTCATCATCGTCATCACCATCATCATCGTCATCGCTTTGTCATCATCCTCGCTCTTCCTCCTCCTCCTCGCTCCTCCTCCTCCTCCTCCTCCTCATCCTCGTCCCTCTCCTCCTCCTCCTCCTCCTCCTCCTCCTCCTCCTCCTTCTCATCATCATCATCAGCATCATCGTCGGCATCGTCATCCTGATCCTCATCCTCATCCTCGCTCCTCCTCCTCCTCCTTATCCTCCTCCTCCTTTTCCTCCTCATCCTCCTCCTCCTCTTCCTCCTCCTTCTCGTCCTCCTCCTCCTCTCCTCCTCCTCCTCCTCCTCCTCCCTTTCCTCCTCCTCCTCCTCTTCCTCCACCTCCTCGTTCCTCCTCCTCCTCGCTCCTCCTCCTCCCTCCTCTTCCTTCTGCCTCATCCTCCTCCTCCTCCTCCTCCTCCTCCTCCCCCTCCTCCTCCTCCTCCTCCTCCTCCTCCTCCTCCTCCTTTTCCTCCTCCTCCTCCTCATCCTCCTCTTCCTTCTCCTCCTCCTCCTCCTCCTCGATCTCGTCCCTCCTCCTCCTCTTCCTCCCCCATCCTCCTCCTCCTCCTCCTCCTCCTCCTCCTCCTCCTCCTCCTCCTCCTCGCTCCTCCTCCTCGGCTCATAGATCCGATGTATTTGTTTGTATTGTGGGGCCCCCCTTGCCGGCAATGTGCGAGGGGGCAAATGAGATGGCGAAGGCCTTCTCAGAAGGCGGCGGGGCTTCTCAGGGGCCCTCGCGCCTCCTGAGAAGCTACCTATGCCTTCTGGGAAGGCGTAGAAAGCTTCTCAGAAGGCCGGGGGACTTCCGAGCCTTCGGAGATGGCCTGCTCCTTGTCACTTCCCCCCCTCGCTCGCCGCCGAATCAAGGCCCGGAGATCCGATCCTCCTCCTCCTCCTCCTCCTCCTCTTCCTCCTCGCTCCTCCTCGCTCCCTCCTCCTCCTCTCCTCCTCCTCCTCCTCCTCCTGCTCCTCCTCCTCCTGCTGCTCCTTATCCTCCTCCTCCTCCTCCTCCTCCTCCTCCTCCTCCTCCTCCTCCTCCTCCTTCCTCTCCTCCTGCTGTTCCTCCTCCTCCTGCTCCTTTCTTCCTTCCCCCCGGGGGGCGGCCAGGATGATGTGGGGCGCTCCAGGAATGGCCTTGCCTTCGCGATTCGCGAGTCGAAGGATTTGCCATCTCATCCAGCGTCGGAAGTCTGCGGAAGGCGGCGGAAGTAAAACAAGGCCGCTTCCACCGGCGGTAGCTGGCGGAAGGTTGGGGGCAGGAGGCGGAAGTAAAACATGCGCCCAAGAGATGGCAACATGTTCGGGTTCAGGGTTCCTGGAACTCGCCGTCATTACAGGGCGGTCCCGAAATGGCCTCGCCATTGTCGGGTGCACGCTAACACGGATCAGTGATTCGTGGATCTGGCGCGTGGGCGCCAGATCCATTGATCGGGGCAGGTGTCCCCGAAATATGGGGCCAGAGTCGCCTGATTTGGCAACGGAGGCCGCCGATTCAATACAGAAACGGGGCCCGTCGATGATCCACGCGTCGCTTTTTCATGTTTGCGATCCTTTGTTTTGAGGATCGGAGGAGTTGGCGTCTCCTCGTCGGTGGAAGGCTGGCGTAAGGCTGGTAGAAGTTGGCGGAAGCGAGGCGACCCCAAGAGATTACAACACGTTCGGATCCAGGGTGTCTGGATCGAGCCATATCAGGCCGCGGGCTGGACTGCCCGCGCATCCCTGAGCCAAGGCCCCCGCAGTTCAGTTCAGCCTCAGCTGTGGCTCTGAAGCTTCAGCGCGCTCGGGAGCGAGCACCCCGGGCGCCAGACGAAGCGCCCTGGGACCTTCAGCCGCCTCCACCCTCCTCCCTGCCAGGGGGCAGCGAGCGGGGGCAGAAGCGCAAGGGAAAGGACATCGCCCCTCCTCCTCCTCCTCCTCCTCCTCCTTGCTCCTCCTCCTCCTCCTCCTCCTCCTCCTCCTCCTTCCCTCCTCCACCCCTCCTCCTCCTCCTCCTCCTCGCTCCTCGCTCCTCCTCCTCCTCCTCCTGCTCCTCCCCCTCCTCTTCCTCCCCAATTTCCTCCTCAATTTCCTCCTCCTCCTCCTCCTCCTCCTCCTCCTCCTCCTCCTCGCTCCTCGCTCCTCGCCCTGTCATCGCCGATCGGGGCGTAGGAAAATCACCCCACCCCGCCCGGGAGCGTGCGCTCTCGCCACCGGGGGCCCGTCGCCGACCCCTCGGCGAGGCACCGCCGACGTCAGGTCGATGCCTCCCCGCGCTATAGCCAGCCCTCCGCTGGCGCTCCCCCTCGCCCCTGCTCCTCCCTGCCTTTCAGTCGGGCCTGTCCCCCTACGGGGGGGATATTCAAAAATGATTTAAAAAAAACAGGCCGGGGACTATTTTTTGACAATTTTGGGGCATCTTTGGAGCCCTTTCCGAGTGTTTTGCATTTTTCGTCGAAAATCCCCCTGTATGGGGGCAGGCCCGACTGAACCCTACCTCCCTTCCTCCCCTCGCATCCCCCTCCCTCCCTCCCCGGACCCCCTCGCGATTTGCGACAGCGTGGACCCTCCGAGGTCTCGACCCTTACCTTGGGCCTGGCTCTGCATCCCCGGTAGCTTTTTCTGACGGCGCCTCCTGTCGCGCTTGCTTTCGCGACGCGAGGGGGCTTGCCGACCACGCGCAGAGGGGGGAGTGTCAGGGGGGGAAGGCCTCTCAGAAGCACCCCTGCTTCGGAGAAGGCGCCGGCCTCATCTATAGACATGCAGGGCTGGCGCCCTCTAATAAGCAGCCTTCTTCCAAGAGGCCTTCCCCCCTGCCCCTTACCCCTGTGTGCGCGCCGCCCAATCTAAGTCTAAGTCGGGCCTGTCCCTCTGCAGGGGGAATCTTCAAAAATGATCCGTCAAACAGTCTGGGGACTGTTGCTTGAGCATTTTTTTTACCATTTTGGAATATTTCTGTTTTTTTGCCGAAGATCTCCCTGTAGGGGGACACGCCTGACTTAAGTCCACGTCCCTTCTCCCTCCCCCGGCGCGCGTCCGAGGACGGCCGCGCGGGCAGGGGCCGCGGCAAGGACAAGGGCCGAGGCGCGTGCGCCACCCGAACGGGCAGGGAGGAGGGAAGGGGGGAGGGAGGGGTGGGAGGGAGGAGGGAAGGGGGGAGGGGAGGGACGAGAGCAGGAGGAGACGGGAGGAGGAGGAGGTTGAGGAGGAGGAGGAGGAGGAGGACTAGCTATCTCGCAATAGTTGTTTTTCGTTCAGTTCCAGCTGTCGCTGAACCCAGCCAGCGATGACTTTCGCCAGGCTCACTAGCTTGGTCACCCTCCTGAGGGCCGACCGGCCCTGGGGGGGGATGGCCACGCCGGTCGGATAGCATTATTACCGTCGGTGGGTCAGTGGGCCAGGAGGGCCAGTGCAGACCCAAGACGCGTCCACGAACATGCAGTTAAGCTTCCCTTGGGATTCCTTCTTCGCAGACCAGTGAAAGAATTGTTTTCATAGACGCTTGTTCGAGCATCCGCCATCTGGCCAGAATTCAATTTCTGGGTCTTTAGAGCCGCGCATATTCGAGACTGCCGCGTCCTGGCAATCCTAAACCGTGCCAGAACATGATTTCAGAGATTTCAGCACCACAAATCAACAATTCTGTTTCGCCCTGACACTCCCGAATCGTGCTGGAACGTTAGTCCTGGGGCCTCATCCAGACAACTCCTTACACACGTCGCACGATGTTGAGACGAATGCGCGCGGCGCTCAGGCGAGAGCCACATTTTGCAAAGTGGCCGTCCTCCACCTGTGGTACTGCTGCAAAGTATGACGACGAATGTGCGCGGCGGCGAGGCGAGAGCCACATGACGAAGACGGGTCGCCCTCCATCCTTGACCCTGCTGCCTTTTTTGAAGACGAACATGCGCGGCGCTACGTCGAGACCTGCGTTTTTTGTTATACACACATATATATATAACCCTAGACCTCGGAGAATAAACCCCCAGGGATAGTAAAGTTCGGGGTTTTCGGGGAGATAATAAAAGTTGCCCGCCAGAGCCAGCATAAAGAGATATCAAGAGGAAAAAGCCAAAGATATTTGAGGATCCTTGCTCTTTGGTCCTCTATGAGACATCCTCAACAATGATTTGTCTCGGTTGAGACATCCTCAAGGAATTTCTTGTTTCGCTTGAGACATCCTCGAAATATGTGTCTGTTTCGCTTGAGACATCTTCAAATTATTTCTTATTTCGCTTGAGACATCCTTGAAATCATTGCTTGTTTCGCTTGAGGCATCC
This sequence comes from Prorocentrum cordatum, assembly GCA_963575745.1. NCBI lineage: Eukaryota > Dinophyceae > Prorocentrales > Prorocentraceae > Prorocentrum > Prorocentrum cordatum. The sequence continues at coordinate 18,622 of CAUYUJ010017359.1, read as the reverse complement.
TCGAGATTCCTCATGTGCCTCGTTTTCCCAGGATAATCAACCACAGCGATAACAAGTTCAGGGGGGCAGGGGGAGGAGAAGAAAGATAGAGAGATACATAGAAATATGGGAAGAGAAGAGGAGGTAGTTAGAGGAGGAAGAGGAGGAGGAGGAGGAGGAGGAGGAGGAGGAGGAGGAGGAGAAAGAGCAAGAGGAAGAGAGGAGAAGGATATAGCAAAAATCCAAAGTTAAAAACGTATTAGATTCAATGTGTAAGCGCTTAATGAAAATTAAATGTTTCCCAGGATAATCAACCCCAGCGATAAACAAGTTCAGGGCGCCAGAGGGAGGAGGAGGAGACAGAGAGAGAGAGAGACAGAGAGAGAGAGAGAGACAGAGAAAGAAAGAACGAAAGACATAAATAACTACAAAGAGACATAAGGACATTGGTTTCGCTTGAGACATTCTGAATATATATATATATATATAAAAACGTGTTCGCTTCGCTTGATGTTGATATCTCAACATAAGAAGGAAGTAACCTCGATGGCGAACTTTCCCCGTGATAATGAAGTTCGGCCTCCGCGCCCTCCGCCTCTATTTGAAACCCGTCTAGGCCGACGATAAAAAAACTCAAACTACTTAAGGGGGGTACTTTATTATCCTCGGCATGGGTATATATATGTGTGTGTTCGAAATATTATACTATTTATATATATATGTATATATAACAGCAAACACAACTAAACAACAACACAAACAAAACGGGCCGCCCTCCATGCTTGAAGCTGCTGCAAACGTTTGAGAGGCCTGCGCGCGGCGCGAAGGCGAGAGAGCCACATTTTGAGAGCGGGCCGCCCTGCATCCGTGGAGCCGGTGCAGAGTTCGAGCTTCGGAGTCCTACATGTGGTGAGGAATTCCCAGGCGAAGCGACTGGCCCGCTCTACCCACACGATCGGGGGTGCGACAGGGAGGCGTTGCTTTACCGCGTTCCCGGGGTAGCAGCGAAACGTGTACACATCAGGATCCCGCATACAGTCGGGGCGCTGAGGAAGGAACCCTTTTCGTTGGGGAGGGGCTCGGTGTTCCTTAGTTGTTTTGTAGTTCGCCTTTGGTTTTTCTTACTTCTTCGATAGCAAATCGAAGTTCAACTTATGGAAAACAAGGGGCCTCGTTCCTTATCTAGGGTTCCCTAGGTCAACGCCCCGACTGTACACCAGGATGCGCTTCCTTGTGCACATGTCCGTGCAGGGCCGGAAAGAGCGTCGGTGTATATATACAGAGAGTTTGGTTCTTTGCTTGTGGTCCGAGGAGAGCTGGACGGGGGCCCCGCCGGGCGGGAAGGGCGCGGAGCTCCGCGTGGCGCTTTGGAGGGGGGAACCCCTTGGAACTCTCCCGGCGGGTCGCCGCAGACGGCCTTGACGGGGGGTCAGTTGCTGGTTGATCTCCACCGCTGATCATCTGGGCCTCCTGGGTGGGGTCCGAGCAGATATCTGGGCTCGGAGGATCGCGCCGCATCGTCGATGCACAGGCGATGCGGCTCGATGCGGAGCCCGATTTGCGGCACGCAGACGCCGACGATGCATCGGTGATGCATCGGCGATTCATCGGCGATGTATCGGCGATGCAGCGCGATACTCCGACCCCATCTACTCGGACCCTGTCTAAAAGGCTCTAGATCAGCTGCTGGTTGATCTCTTCCACCGATCAGCTGTAGCGTCGCAGCTCGACGCAGCCAGGGTTGCGACCCGAGCCGTCCGAGAACAGCACCTGACCCCAGGCGACCTCCGTCAAGCCCCCTTCATGCTTGGGGAGCTGAGCAGATACGGGCGGCGGCCAATCCGGTTCGAGGGGGAGGCCGTATGACGAGTGCTCGAAGTTGGGCCCGTCCTCGGTGACCACGGCCTGCTCCTTCAGGCGGTCGCGGACCTTGCACATCTCCTCGGGGAAGGTCTCGTCGTTCTCGTCGTCCTGCTGGTCCGAGACCGCGGGGCACTCGACAATACCAGTGGCCGTGCGAGCCCACGGGCCCGCCGCACAAGATGCGCAGGGCCCTCGCAGCGGCCTGGCCAGTCCGCCCGCGCCGGTGGCCACAGGGCGGCCGACTGCAGCGCTCGCAGCGCCCCGTTTTTTTTCTGGTAGCGCGCGCAGCGCCCCGGGCAGCGCACGCCCTGGTAGCCGAGGCGGAGGGCGCGCGCGTCCGCACCTGGACTCCCAGGAGCCGGGCGAGGCAGTGGCCGAGGAGCTGCCGCTGCCGCCACCGCGTGGTCCCCTCGTGGGAGCTTCGCCGGCATGCCTCCGAGGTCGTCCCTGATGTGCCGGGGGCCGAGGAGCTCCCCGCCGAGCCGCCTCAGGCTGACCCGCGTGGCTGCCGGCGGACCGCGGCGTCGGGCCTCCTCGCGCGCGGCGAGGACGGCGACGAGGGCACGGGGCAGTCGCGCGGGCGACCTCCCGATGCTCCCAGGCGGCGTCGGCGCAGCTCCCCACTGGCCATGGTCGCCTCGTTGACGGGGTCGATGGTGGCCGCCGCCGCCCTCCTCGCACGGCCCCCGTGTGGGGCCCGTGCCCTCGGCAGCCGGCCGAGGCCCCCGCCACGCCGCGGAGCTCCCGAGGAGCCGCGCGGTGGGCCCCGTGACCTCCGGCTCCGCGGGCCGACTTCGGCGGGGCGCCCGAGGTCCACAGGGCGAGGCTCTCGAGGCGCCCACCGTCTGAGCGGAGCGGCTCGATCTGCCTGCCAATCGCCTGCCCCGCACGGCGCGGTGCCGCGATTCGTCTGCACTCCGCCCTGGCTGCACGGGGAGGCCGAGCCGGCACATCTCCGGACAGACGGTTTTGACAAGAGGGGGCAGGAGGAGGAGGAGGAGGAGGAGGAGGAGGAGGAGGAGGAGGAGGAGGAGGGAGGAGGAGGAGGAGGGAGGAGGAGGAGGAGGAGGAGGAGGAGGAGGAGGAGGAGAGAGGACCCGAGTAAACCCAGGATGTGTCAGCGATGCTGCAGTCCATTCTCCCGTCCGCAGTCTCCTCCTCATACGTCCCGCGCGCTACAAGAAACACCCCCTTTGAATGATCAGCACCATATGCGCTTGTCATTCTGACGATGGCACCGTTTTGAAACGGAACTGCCTTTCATCACGAGGAGCGCAATATAGTTTACCGTGCAGTGCAGCGGGATTTCCAGCCAGACCGCCCTCCCCGAAAAAGGACCGCCCCCCCCATCCGTGTCACAGTCAACCCGCATGGGAAGGATGGGCAACCTTCCCAAGGGTACCCTTTCATCCCTTCATCCTTGCCTCCTCGGTCCATCGTTCGCCACTCTCGATGGCCGCGCCCCGCTCGAAAAGCCTCGAAATGGGCGTCCAAGGCCATTGCAGCGGCGTCGCCCCAGCATACTTATACTGTATGTTCGTCGCCCCCCCAGGGGGCGCGGCGGGCGCTTTCTCGCCACACCGCTCGGAAAAGGATTGCCAGGATTGACCACTGGATGGGTATACTATATATGTTCAGGACGGACGCGCGCCTCCAAGGAGAACATCTAGCGCCAGTATGTCTCTGTGCGTCCCACTGCGTCCTCGTGCATCTGTCTGCAAGGGCGCCCTCGAGGGCGCGAAGTTATTCGCGCTTCGCGCTCCGGCTCCGATTCCTCATGTTCCTCTTCTCCCCTGGGAGGCGGCGCGGGGGCGCGAAGTTTTTCGCACTTCGCGCTCCGCGCGGCGCGAAGCGCGCCGCTGGGAGCCCTTGTGGCCAGGAGCGGGCGACTGCGGCCGCGGCCAGACGCCGTGGGCGGCACAGGCCGTGGGCTGATAGGCGAGGCGCGCGGGCCCCAGACCGGGGCACCCTCGGCAGGAGGCCCTGCACGGGTGCCATGACCGTGGACCGCGCAGAGAGCGCGCCAGCTCGGCCCCCGTGCGCGCCAGCTCTCGGCGGCGAGCGAGGGGGGGCAAGCAGGCGAGGAGGAGAAGGCCTTCTCGGAAGGCGGCGGGGCTTCTCAGAAGCCCTCGCGCCTGCTGAGAGGTGCCTTGCGTCTCCGGGGAAGGCTCAGGAAGCTTCTCAGGAGGCCCGGGGGGCTTCTGACCCTGCTGGGACGGCCTTCTCCTTCTCAGTTCCCCCCCCTCGCTCGCCGCCAAGGCTTGTCCCCCGCACGCCATGCCTGGCTGCACCCCCCTCGGCGCACCTGGCGCATGACCCCCAAGACCTGACGGCCAGCGTGGCTCTGTTGGCAGCTGACGGCAACCCAGCTTGCGATGGCCAAGCTTGTTTTCGCTCCCCAGGAGGCGCGCGGCTGTTCAGACCATGCCAGTTCCGGGAGGCGACCTGGGAAGACAGTGCCGCTCGAGGAAAGCCGAGCCGTGCCCCAAAAGGCAGTCGCCATGCGCCGCATCGATTGAAGTCCGCCGTATGAAAAAAGTGCCTCGACGCACACACAGGCAGGCTCCACCCACCGCGCCACCCCAACCCAACCCGAAGGCCCCAACTTGCCGTCCATCCCCAGTGGGGGGGGGAGGTCGGGGAGCACTGAGAAAAACGTCTATGAAGCCCGTACCCCCCTGCCCGAAATTCGGGCCTTTGGGTTGGTCTAGGCCTCCTAGATGGGGTCGGAGTAGATGGGGTCGGAGGATCGCGCCGCATCGCCGATGCATCGGCGATGCATCGGCGATGCGGCTCGATGAGGGGCTCAATGTTCTTCATGCCGACGTTGCGGATGTATCACCGATGTCGCCAGTGCATGGCCGATGCATCGCCGATGCATCGGCGATGCATCGCCGATGTATCAGGGATGCGGCGAGATCCTCCGACCCCATCTACTCGGACCCCATCTAGGAGGCCTCTAGGTTGGGTTGGGGTGGTCTGGTAGGGTCAGTCACGCAGGCTCCTCCTGCCTCCGCTCCTGCCGCTGGTGGGTGCCTCCACCGCCGTTGGCCGCGGCCGCTGCTCTCGCGCTCTGCTCCCCCTCGTCGTCGTGGTCATCGTGGCCGCGGTCGCCGCCGCCACCGTCGCCCTCACTCTCCTCCTTCGCCTCCTCCTCCTCCTCCTCCTCCTCCTCCTCCTCCTCCTCCTCCTCCTCCCTCCTCCCTCCTCCTCCTCCCTTCCTCCTCCTCCTTCCTCCTGCCTCCTCCCTCCTCCCTCCTCCCTCCTCCCCTCCCCCCATCCTCCTCCTCCTCCCTCCTCCTCCTCCTCCTCCTCCTCCCTCCTCCTCCTCCTCCTCCCCCTCTTCCTCCTCCTCTCTCCTCCTCCTCTTGTTTTGTTGTTCCTCCCTCCTCTAGCGCACTGAGGCTCCAGGCGAGAGGAGGGCGGCGGCAAAGGTGGAAGCGGCGGCGCCAGCAGAGGCCGGCCCCGGGGGGGGGCAGGGCTGCGCGCGTGCTCTCACGCCTCCTGCTCTCAGGCTCCCGCTCCTTTCAGGACCTCCAACGTATCGAAAAACCTGGCTCGGAGGTGTGGCTCGTCGATGTCGGCCTCTGGAGGCCCCCGCGGGGCCCGGGGAGCATCAAGAGATACTTCACGGTGCAAGGTCGGCCCTGCGTAACGGGTCGGGATTTCTGGAGGGACCATCATTTCAAGCAGTGGCGAAGCGTCCCAGCGTGCCTATAGTCCTACCAAACAATGTTCTAAGAACCTTTTTGTGATTTCCAGGAAATGATCTTAGAACATTTCTGGCGGAGTCTGTTTTGTTGTATCACATCGGGTTTATGATATAAGAGAATTGCTTGTGCTCTTAGAACATGTTTGGGTTCCAAGAACATTTCGTGGTAGGACTATAGGAATGCCGGGACGGTTGGTCCCTGCTCAATTATTTCACCAATACGTACCTCGGGTCTCTGGGTCTGCGTCTCCTCCTCTCGTGGCCTCCGCTCCACACACCTCCTCTGCCGCTGCCTCGTCCTCCCTGCTTCCTGTGCTCCCCTGTCCGCCCTTCCTTGCCTCCTCTGTGCACGGGCTCCAGAAGTATTTCGTTCACGATTCTTCCCCCTCCTCCTCCTCCTCCTCATCCTCCTCCTCCTCCTGCTCCTCCTCCTCCTCCTCCTCCTCCTCCTCCTGCTCCTCCTCCACCTCCTCCTCCTCATTCTCCTCCTCTTCCTCTTCCTCCTCCTCCTCCTCCTCGTCCTCCTCCTCTTCCTCCTGCTCCTCCTCCTCCTCCTCCTCCTCCTCCACCTCCTCCTCCTCCTCGTCCTCTCCTCTCCTCCTCCTCCTCCTCCTCCTCCTCCTCTCTCCTCCTTGTCCTCCTCGTCCCCCCCTCCTCCTCCCCTCGTCCTCCTCCGCGGGCGCTCCCCGGCCACCGCGGGCCCCGCGGGGGCGAGGGGCCGCCTTCTTCTTCGGGGAAGTGGTCGGCGGCGAATATGGGGGGGGAAGCGAGAAGGGGCGGGCCTTCTCAGCTCCTCCTCCTCCTCCTCCTCCTCCTCCTCCTCCTCCTCCTCCTCCTCCTGGTAAGTCCCTCCCCCTGGAGGGCACTCCATATAGTAGCTGCCCGCGCCTCGGATCTCCCGTCGCGCCAGGTGGTGCGCGCCTCCTCAAGGCTCGGAAGCCCCTCAATCTGAGAAGTTTTCGAAGCCTTCCCCGAAGACGAGGAGGAGAAGGTAACCATCCCCCTGCCTTCCCTCGTTTTCCCCCTTGTTGGGCCTCCTGGGCGGCCCTCGTCGCCACCGCTGGATTCGCCTCGAAATTCTGGTCAGAAGGCACCCCTCGAGAGGTTCAGGCGGCAGCGGTATCGGTACTTCCAGCATCGGCGCTGGTGTATCCGCAGTCGAAGGCCACCCTACTCTGACCAAGTTCCGTTGAGTCTGGCTCAATCCCGCTTAATATGGCTCACTCTTGGGCTCCATCTGGTTTCATCCAGCTAAAACGGCCTCTCAATCAGGCTTGGTAATTCGACCTCAGTCGTTCCCACGAACACCTCTTAGATGTTGCCTCCTGAGTTCGGCCGTGGGATCCGACGATGTCCAAGTGATGCAACAGGATGATCATTCACGACCAGAGCCTCAGAACCTAGAGTTCTGCGGCGTGTCTCGAGCCAGATCGATGTGTGAGAGCCCCTGTCGGGCGGGTGGCAATGGGGTGTGACCTAAGTGGGGGTCAAAGGGCCCCAAAGGGGGGCACTTGGAGCCCCGTTTGGGGCCAGCTGGGGCCCAAAAGGGGCCCTCGAGTGCCCCTTTAGGGCCCCTTTCTTCACCCTCCATTGAGGCTACCCCCCATTACCGTCCCCCTGGGGCTCGTCGCCGGGCGAAGATGGCCGGCATGTAGAGTTGCGACGCCAGGATCTCGGGCTACAGTGGAGACCCATGCCAGGAAGCACCCTGCTTGCCTCCAGGGTGCCCTGGGTTCCTTGGGTTCCGACGGTTCTGCTGTGGAAGGCGTAAGGTTCCCACGCCGAAAATCGACGGACGCCCTGGGGTCTCAGGGTTGGGTTTCCTGCGGAAGGTTTCCTGTGGACTGGCCTCCGCTGTGCACCTTAGGCGATGTTTAAGAAAACCTAAGTTTTCGTCCAAAGTCTCGATTAGTCTTAACTTTTCAATGTGAATCCCAAGATTTGTTGATAGAAGTTCTGGGTTTTATTCAATTTCTGAGACCATGAATTTCTTAACCCATGATTTCTTAAGCATTTCGCAGGGTGTATGATGGCCTCTCGTCGTCCCCGCGGAGGCCCTGCTGCAGGAGCTGCAGGGCTGTGATGGCCTCTCGTCGTCCCCGCGAGAAGGCCTTGCTGCAGGGGCTGCCCCTCGGAGGGTCGGGGGGCGCGCGGAGCCTGCGCAGCCAGCTCCTCGGCCCCTCGGCCGCCGCTCTCGTGGGCGATCCCGCTCTGACGAGCCTCCTCCTGCTCCACCTCTTCGTCCTCCCCCTCCTCCTCCTCCTCCTCCTCCTCTCCTCATCCTCTTCTCCTCTCTCCTCCTCCTCCTCCTCCTCCTCCTCCTCCTACTCCTCCTCCTACTCACCGCATTCCCCCTCCTCCTCCTCCTCCTCCTCTCCCTCCTCCTCCTCCTCCTCCTCCTCTCTCCTTAACACTCCTCATCTCCTCCTCCTCTTCGTTCCTCCTCCTCGTCTTCCCCCCCTCCATCTTATTATTATGGTGGTAGTGTGGAAAACAGCGGCCCATCACTCGTCCCCCAGTCCCCGAGCCCACAAAAAAAACTGGCCGCGAAGAAGAGAAGGAACGCCAGCTTGTGATGGGGCACTTGTTTCACCACCGCTACCCACATTAGGACTGGGGAGAAGATGGAGGATGAGGGAGCTCCTCCTAATCATTCTCCTCCTCCTCCTCCTCTCCTCCTCCTCTTCCTTCCACCTCCTCCTTCTCATCCCTTCCCTTCTCCAACCTGTGAGTAAGCGGCGTGGAAGTGGGCCCATCATTGGGGTACCCCCGCGAGTGGAGCCCTGAGGTCAGAGGCGGAGAGAGGCTGCCGCCCACGAGGAAGCCCATTTCAATGGGAGAGCGGGCGTGCCCTGCGGGCACCCCCCCCCCCCCCCGCCCCCCGTGGACAGAAGGGGCGGCGGGGGGGGGGGGAGGGGGGCGATTCCTGGACGGTGGCACACCCGAGCGTCACCCAGTACCAGACGACGCTCCGGCGTGTTACCGCCCCGGGGTGAGGCCCCCCCCGTGGTTCTTCGGGGGCGGCAAGGAGGGGGTTGATGACTATGGGGGGGTGGATATCACGGCCT